>OV179172.1:4863507-5385468 GCA_921972225.1 Euplexia lucipara | reverse complement strand
TTTTTCGTTTGTATATGAATTCAGAGTGTTTTTGATTAAAAATTATAAAATATTATTTATTTTGTAAATAGGTTTTCACAAACACTTTTACGCGTCGTTTTTTAACTAGCAGATGAGATGGGAGTATGGGAGTTTCACTATCTGACAACTCTGAGAAGAAACACCGAAAGAAACTCAGAGGTCATAGTCTCTTTTAAAGTCCAGTCCAGACATTATCTTAGAATTTCTGCCTGCCCGTAAAACTGTCATAATTTCAAAATAACAGCCCGTTTTCCGTAGTTTTGGAAGTTATGTGATGAATCCCATCTACGAACCAACCTCAGCATGCGTAACTAAAACTTGCTGCGTGCGCCTGTTGTTATTTAACCAAGAGTCGAGTTGAATAACATCAATCTCAAACAGTAAACAAAAAGTTAGATAAAAAAATCCAGTCGTTATTTCGTTGACAACAAAGAACATGATAGCTCATTAAAAATAGGTTAAACGAAACTCAAACATTGACATTATTATATTTATCAAGTGAACGTACTTGACATTTTTATTTATCAAGCAATAAAAAATTAAACGTGTTTGTAGTTTAAATGCGGAATCATGTGTGCACGCGTCGGTTTGTAAGAGGTAGTTGCACCTGGAGTTGACTGACTGCTTGATCTTGCAAGCTTGGGAGGAGCCGTTCCGTGTCCTCCTCTTTGAGTAGGCAGTGGCCTGTCGCTGCTGGCAGCGATCAAGACGATGGTCGGCAGCGTTGAGTCCTGGGACGTGGCGGTGTCACTTCTGTCAATGGTCGTCCGGCAGAACGGGGCTACTGGGCTAAAGGGGCGACGAACTTGAGGAAATTCATCATCCCCCACGTAAAATTACAGGGTGTCATGTTCCGCATCATCCAAAGAAAAGGGAGGATTCTCCGACGCGTACACTCGTATGGTCGGGTAACCTATCTACACCTTTTTACTTATAATATCATTAGTAGTAATAATGCTCGATATTGTAGACTAATGTTGACTGAAGAATCTACTATGCATTTCTTCTCTTCATTCTTCACAATGTCAGGACATTGTCGTGCTCAAAACAAAAGAAGTGTTCGTATAATCTCGTCGATTCTTCTGCAGACATAATCTGTTTCTCTGGTGGTCAAAGTACGCGTGCTGGCAAAATTTGGGTCTACTATAGACACCTCTTCTTCATCTTGAAGACCGGGTTAGGAATACAATAATCCGTTCCATCACAAACATTACTGATGTAACTCAAAAAACTGCCACGCTAAAATGGAACTGGGCTGGACACATCTGCCGCATGGCAGACGATCAATAGGCCAAATGCACGACCAAATGGGTTCCTTTACATGGCAAACGACATCGCGGTAGGCCCAAGTGAAGATGGCGAGACGAGCTGGACTCCTTCGATAAGGACTATTCCCAAAAAGCCCTTGACAGAGAGAGGTGGAAGGAAAGTAGGGAGGCCTTTGCCCTGCAGTAGGCAAAACACAGGCTAGTAATAATAATAATAGACACCTCTGCATGATGTAATGTTTGTATTAGAATCTATTTCCAACTAAATAACGATTTTTAATCACGATATTACATCACCGCGGTATTTTCCTTGCTTTATTTTTTATCTTATCACCTACCAGCCTACTCTTTAAATATAATCACACATAATTGCTAAATAAATAATAATTTCTTTGAACGATGATAGTAGTGACATAAATATTTGCAGTTTCATTGTGGAAACATGTCGGTAATCGCGAGGTGTTTGTTGTTAGAAATGAGACAAAGGAAAACAGCTGATTGAGACGGAGGCCATTTTGGTTACCTATCGAAAACGTTGATTGGTGACTATTACATATCAAGATCAAAATCAAAAATGAATCAAAATCAAAAGTCATTTATTCAAATTAGGCTGAGGATCAGCATTTTTCGAACGTCGATATTACATAAGACAGACCCCCAAAAAGCCCACCCTTCGCGACTTTCTAGTGTTTTTGCTGGGAAGAAGAAGTGGCGGAACAAACTCCCCAGCAACACATCTGTCTGATGAGTTGGAAAAACTCGAACCTACACAGTACAATTAGTTATAATTACAAAATAATTAAAATAAGTTATTCACTACATGTAAGCCAGCACACTCAATATACAGAATACCAGTAATATTATATATAGCTACCGACAATAAAACTAACTTAACTCAAGCAAAAGCAACCGACTAATAAGAATCCTCCAGGTAAAAAGGGTACGCCAGCTTACATGTGCAGAGTTGGATTAAATCAATAGATCTGCAAGACAATGTAACAAAATGATAAACTAGAACTGTCGAAGTTAAATAAAACATAAAAAAAACAGGTAATAGTTAAAGCAATAGCAAAACCAAAGCCAGCAAGACGACCAGCCACCACAAGCAGCCGTTCACGAGCACAACGCAAAGATCAGCCACTACCCCCCTCGCCATATCAGAGGGAAGGCGGCAACCCGACCCTCGACGCTACCGCAAGCAGCAACTCAAGATTCCCCGTGTCTCAGAAAGCACGAAAAGTGTCACGCATTGTCATTTGTAGATCTTTGACAGTTGTTACAGATAGTCAGAAGCCCGAAAATCTGACAACCAGTTTAGGCAACCGTCGACAGGGGGGTCGTCATGCTCACACACTGACGCCGAAATGGTCCCGTACAGTGCGGTTTCAGAGGAATTTCCTCCCGCGTACACTTGGATTGTGGAATGAGCTCCCTGCCGAGGTTTTCTCAGAGGGCTACAGTATGGAGTTCTTCAAAAGGGGAGTAAATAGGTTTTTAAAGGGTCGGCAACGCGCGTGTGGCGCCTCTGGTGTTGCAAGTGTCCATAGACTACGGTAACCGCTTACCTTCAGGCGGGCCGTAAGCTTGTTTGCCACCGTCGTGGTATGAAAAAAAAAACCCAGTAACTGCGTTGTGGAGGTCCGACAGGGAGTGGCTCCAGGTGAAACACTGGTATTTTGTTCCATCTCGTTAATCTGGAACCCGACCCTAACATAGTTGAAAAAGAGCCTTAGGTAAATGATGATTGAAAGTGTTTTCAATCATCATTTACCTAATCGGGTATTAAAAACGCAATGTGATATAATAATAAAAAAAAACAACTCTCCATACATATATCCGAACAGTTGATTGATTCTTTTTGTCTGTTTTCGAAAAAGTCGTAAAACAAATGTTGTTGTGTATGATGTTCGGTGTTTTACAAATAACCCTGTATACAGGTAAAGCCTTTTGTGTAGCTTAAAGGACTAGGTGTTTTGGTTTTCCATTGATAGTTTCTTCAATAGAATTTTTCTTGGCGGTTAACCTAAATGCATTCAACGTGGGTAACCCGTTTATTTCATTAAACCCTGAGCGGACACCGGTGTCCGCGCTGTCGTTGTCTTTCTATTGTATCTCTAATTGACACGATTGAAAGGATGGCTTAAAGAACCATTTTGGTTTTCAATTGAATGGTTATTCAATAAGAATCAAAAACTCATATTATGTTGGTAACCCTTTTGTATGGGTTAAACCCAGTGGATACAAGTCGATTAAGTCTAGTGTAGCATGCCCCGCTGCCGCTCCAATATTGCTATATTTTATTTTTAATATCATAAACCAGTGCTTGACTGCGATCCCACCCGTTGGTAAGCAGTGAAGCAATCAGTGATGGTGAAGCGCACTAGTTTATTAAGAGCTTATTCAATCTAGCCTTGAAAACACCTAAAGTATAAGCGGACGGGAAGACCGCAGCAGGCAAGTTGTTTTAATCCTTAGATGTACGCGGTGTAAACGACGAAGCGAAACGCTTTGTCCGAATCTTGGAAGTGCCAACGATTTAAAGGTGAACACTCGCCGTACGCCTGGTAGTCCGATGGTAGAAAGGTGATGGCGGAATCAAGTCATGTAATTCCCGTGCACACTCTCCAAAATGTATCCTATAGAATACCGAAAGGCTAGCTACCCTACGCCTGTGCTCAAGGCTTTGCAGATTGGTTCTAACCAAATCTGGGTCACCAATAAGCCTCTTTATATTATTGTAGATGGCGTAACTGAGACAAGGATCACAGTTTTTCCATGTCATTTCTTCTATAGTAGGTATCTTATATTTCTCTGACTTAGTAAGAACATCCTTATTAGTACGAACTTTTTTTCTATCGGCATTGACAATTTCCTGTCTGTGACCTCTTGAACAATCGAAAATGGTTGCTAATTAAAGTAATTAGACTAAATAAGGAAGTGAGGGGTTAGTAGATTAACGGACTCATTGCCACCATCATTTTCATGTTTACTTTAGCCAGGCCCCGAACATTGGACGATGACGCGCCAGGCGCGTCATGGGCCTACATACAGGATGACGTACCTTGGGCGTCATTGGCACCCTATGACGTCTTATGCGTATTTCGCCGTAAAGTGGTAGTTGTCTTTATCTCGATTTTTTAAATCTGTTTTTAAGTAAGTTCGATATGACGCGCCAGGTGCGTCAAGGGCCTCCCGTGATATTTTCTTATGACGCCCCTGGGGCGTCATTGGAAAATATCACGGGAGGCCCTTGCCTTGCCTGGCCTTTGCTCTGCAGTGGGACAGTATTATTATAATACTGAAGTATAGACAATCTAGTTTGGACAGCAGCAACAAAGTTCAGAAAAGAAAACATGCATGTCTATTCCATTTCTTTTAGTGCAGCTTTGCATCCATGAATATTTATAAGTTTAAAGCTAAATAATACCGTAAAAAACGACAACTGTAATAATATTATAAGTGCCGTAAGTCGTGTGCTCGTCAAATCGTGTCTGAATGAGCTATGAAGAAGAGTCTTCGTAGTTCTGACGACGCCCCTGGGGCGTCATTGGCCATGAATCGGTTAACGGTATACATAGGATAAAGGACCTCGAGAAACATCTCTCAGGCTCCTCACGAGTCACGTTTCCTACACACTAAAGTCCCAGAGCGATTTCATCTAAATACGTACAAAGCAAGAATTTCCCGATCTTGTTAGAAGTAATATAATTTAATCAACATAATTTGAAATCACATAAAAAGGTAATAAAAACAATCACTGTTGCTAATCAGTAAATTGATAGTTAACGGTACGCGTTACCCGCCAAGTTTGCACAAGGACATGGTCGCGAATTCTCACACTTTTTAACCGACTTCAAAATAATGAGGTTCTCAATTTGACTGTCTTTTGTTGTGTGTAAGTTACGACGGAATAATTTTGCCGAACGGATTTTTATACTTAATTCTTTATTTTATGTAATGGAATATCTATATATATTGTATACTTATATAAAAAAACTTTTTTGCAAAAAATTAAACCAACTTAAAAAAAAACACTAAACGGTGTAAAATAACTCTAAATTCGGAAGTCGGTGGCTCATCATGAATAAAACAAAACCAACAAAGCCACAGACTTCCTAATTTTTTTTTTTGCAAAAAAGTTTTTTATTATTCCTTTTTTAGTGGTTCCTGTACAAATAATTGCCATGAATTTATTTTATATTGTAAGTTGTTAACAATACATGTCATGATAATAGGGTTTTCCACTAATCCCTAATAAATTAAAATTAACATAGGTACCTAACTGACGAAACCTAGGTATATTGTACCCACCTGCGTATCATGGTAATTAGGGTTATCCACTTACTCTGTATTATACCGTCCATTTTCAGGTGACAATATGACATTTTTGAAAAAAATTAAGCTATCACCATAGACACAGAGAATGGACTGAGCAAATACTCGCACAAAATGGACCACTACCTAGAATAAGTCAGAGGGACTTTCTTTCTCTTTTAATCAGAATTCTAGAAAGAGACAACCATTGGCCGCACGTTCGCTTTATCTCACTCACACTTTCTTACCACTTTCTTTTCCTTTTTTTCTTTTCTTGGTGTTTACTTCACAGCTGTATAAGGAACACCCATTCTCTATGCCTATGGCTAGAACTAAAAAGGTAACACTACATAAATTGATTGTAAGGCTGAACGAAGTTTGCCGGTGCATCTAGTTTTACATTAACCTTTCAAAACCTTTCTTTTTGAGAATTACATTTTTTTTTTTTGGAACGAAGTTCCTTATCGCGCGTTGTGAAAGGGGGCTAGACGGAAAAAATTCTTACGAAAAGTTGTCACGACACTTTTTGCTATAGTAAGCTATTGTAAGCTGTGCGGCGTCGCATGTTCGCAGGGAGAGGAAGAGGGAGAGGGGGAGGGGAATGGGAGGAGGAAGATGGAGGGGGAGGGGGAGAGAGAAGATTGAACAGTTCACTAATCAATCGAAGGGAACTTCGTTCTATCCGGGTGTCCCTTGACACCTCTCAAGTTTTTTTTTTTCACTTATGTGCATCCTGTAACATAGCAAACGGTTTTCCTTGAAACAATGAGCTATTTCTTCGGCTGATCACTCAATTTGTCATGTGTCGGAGTCCAGTGTCCAGTGACACTTTCATCTTTTACTGGGCGACTTGAAATCTGTTCTCTAAGTTTGGAACACTATGTTTCTTTAGTCTAGTGAACTGCACTCCTCCTGTGCCTCCTAGATTTGATGCCAGCTCGTTGACATGTGTTGATAATCTATTTTTAACCGACTTCAGGAGGAGGTTCTCAATTCGATCGGTATTTTAATTTTTTTTATGTATGTACATCGATTACTCCGAGATTAATGATCCGATTGACGTGATTCTGTTTTAGTTCGATGCGGAATAGCTGCCATTTGGTCCCATAAAAATATAACATAGTTTGACCCGGTAGTTTTCATTTTATGAACAATTTTGTAAAAATATAATTTATTTTCGAACATTTCTTTGTATGTATGTTCACCGATTACACTGAGATTTATGAACCGATTTACGTGATTCTTTTTTAGTTTGATGCGGACTAGTTTCTTTTTAGTCTCATAAAAAAATTACATAGTTTGGCCTAGTAGTTTTCATTTTATGAAAATTTTTGTTCGTGAATTTTACTTCTTAATTTCATCGAACAGTTGTTGTTTATTTGTTTGATTGTAATATGTGAATATGTGTTGTAGAAATGAATAATAATGAATCATCTAGGTATATAAACCTAAGAAACTAAAAATTGTTAAATAAAAACTTTTTTACAAAAAATACAACCGACTTCAAAAAACACTAACCGGTGTAAAATAACTCTAAATTCGGAAGTCGGTGGCTAATCATGAATGAGACAAAACCACCAAAGCCACAGACTTCCTAATTTAGAGTTATTTTACACCGGTTAGTGTTTTTTGAAGTCGGTTGTATTTTTTGTAAAAAAGTTTTCGTACTTCCGCAAGCTGCTACTTCATCTTTTACTGGGGTGATATTCAGGTCCATTTGTATTAACTTATTACTTATGTATTGTGGGATATTAAGCATTGCGCTCATTGTTTTATTTTGAAATCTTTCCAGGACCTCTATATTACTATTGCTGGCAGTTCCCCAGGGTTATATAATAATAAAATAATTGTTACTACCTCAAACTCTTCAGAAATTACAGGCGTGATGTTATGTTATTTTTTTTTCATGTTTCTAACCGCCATTTTCCTCTTGTTCCAGATTCAAGCCAGCCAATGAAACAAGACTGAATCTACATAGAACTATGTAGCAACGTATACACAACTTAGATATTAAACATTCCAATGCATAGCTACTTAATATTATGAGAATTGGCCGACATTCTGTGTAGCACGACGAAAACAAGATGGCGTCTCCTGTCAAATCGGTCAAGGAGGAGAAGGAGGGTGACGAGGCGAATGAGAAGCTATTAGAAGACAATCAGGTGCTGATTGTACCGTCTTCGGTGCAAAATCAAGATGGCGGGCTTGTATCTGTCAAGTCTTCGAAAAAAGGTAAGGCATTTTTTTTTGTTGGCCTCTCTATTCGCGATTCTGCTTTGTCTTTCCAGCTATGCAGAAATCTATCCTGTTCCTTCCGCCATCTCCTTCGTACCCTGCCGTGACCCCGTCTCCCTTCAAATTATATTTAGCACAACGTACAGGCTGACACTGTAAGGCAAATTGCAGAAACACAAGAGAATTTGAATATCGCGGGTTACTCTGATGGTTCTTTGTTTGGATTCAAACTCTTTATTTCTGTAAATTACAACTAAACAATGAAACGAATTAAAATATTAGTGTATTATTAGTAACGCTAGAGAAGTGAACTGTTGATAGCATTTAATACGTCCTATGGAATGACTACCCAATTTGTTATTCGGCTTCACCTCACCTGTATTTTCACGTGGTGATTTTAGTACTGACTGCCTCGTGGTCGCAAGCGCTACTGCTGAGCAGTCCCAGGTTCGATCCCCGGGTTGGGCAAAGTGTTATTGAGTTTTTGCATCTGGGGTTTCTCAGTAGCAGCCCGGAGTCTGGATTTGTGCCCGATTGATGGCAATAGGCTCGCCCCCTATTACATGGGACTTAAACATAACTGGCGAAATGTGGGTGTACTATACCAGGTACACCTCTGCCTAGCCCTTCGGGGATTACAGGCGTGACGTTATGTTATGTTATTTTAGTAAAATCGCTCTGCTTGGGATACAAGAGTTGTACCCCAAGCAGTGCGATTTTACTAAAATATAAAATATTTTCGCAAAAAAATACTACCGACTTCATTGAAAAACACTAAGTAACAGGTGTTAAATAACTCTTGTTATGGAAGTCTATGGCTTTGGTGGTTTTGTTGCATTATTTTTATTGGCCACCGACTTCTAACACCTGTTAGTGTATTTTAATGAAGTCGGTTGTATTTTTATGTAAAAAACATAATTTTTTGCAATTTTTGGGGTTTAAATGAAAAATATATTTTTTTAATTATCGGTAGGTTAGGTTAGGAACACCTGGAAAGTGCATACCGTTACAATTCTTCTGAAAAGTGCATACCGTTTTTTAACCGACTTCAAAAAAGGAGGAGGTAATATGTTCGTGTGTATTTTAGAAGTCGATTAAAAATAATGATTCATTGACCCACGTCTGAGAAAACGTATAACTCAACAAAATCTTGCTCATTGTTTAAAGTCGCCATTTATAACCATAAACACTTAGGTGATAATATGAAAGTTCTACATGAAGTGCAAATTATTCCAATGAGTTAATGTACACATCTGTAGACAATATTATTATTGTTTTTCAATACAAAGAAGGTTTTATTTAAGTACTTGATATCATTTCATGA
Source organism: Euplexia lucipara (assembly GCA_921972225.1). Taxonomy (NCBI): domain Eukaryota; kingdom Metazoa; phylum Arthropoda; class Insecta; order Lepidoptera; family Noctuidae; genus Euplexia; species Euplexia lucipara. The sequence goes on along the minus strand of OV179172.1, from coordinate 5,376,306 downwards.
CGACCTTTGGCAAGAGGAGTCATGATTTAGGGATAGGTAATAATTGTATTGCGTCCGAGGCCATTTAGTTTTTCTTGTGTTTGAAATATAAATTATGTAGGTATTGGTTTATTCAAATGACTCAGATACATATTGTTTAAATAACTCCAGAAATATTCAGTATTTATTATTGTTATTTCGTATATTCATTTATATAGGGTGACTGGTAATTAGTGACCGATACTTAAACACGTGATTGTATACATGATTTCAATAAACTTTCCCAACGAAACATAACTATATTTTTATACACAATAACTTCTAACACAATAAAATAACAAAAAGGCTGTTAGAAATTCCTGCGCGCGCGCCTATTTTTGATCACAGTAGGCACGAATCGGCACGATCTAGCAGCTGATAGTCTGACCTCGGGAAGGGCAAAAATCTACTAGTAGTAGCGTCACACGCTCCCCCGGTACCCCGACCGCAACCGTTGTGCAGTAGGTACTGACGTGATTGAATTAATTGAAAGTAAATGAGTATAAAAAAAAATCTTTGGGAAAGTTATTCATATTCATGAGTACAATCACGTTTTTAAGTATCGGTCACTAATTACCAATCACCCTATATATGCGACACATATTTCCGTGTCCCTACCGCGCGTGTCGTATTTCTGCGACAGAGAACATGCATGATTTTATCGTTTTATTTTCAAAATACTGACTGTGGTACAACTAAAACCATTATCGAATTAAGACATGAATAAATCATGAGATCAACAAAAAAAGAAAAAAAAAGAAAAAGTAACAAAAGTAACAAAATCTTAAAATCGATACAACAATTGTTTTTCCTTATTTACTGTAGGTATTATTTTATTGATTTGTAGCAATTTTGGCCCGGCGCTAGGGGCACGGCAACTAATATTTAGCCAAGTGCTTTAATTAATTAAACATTGATTATTATTATTATATGAAATTAGATTAAATTGTATTTGTAATTATTGTATCTTAGTGTTATATATGTTGTAAGTGTTTTAAATGTTACTTAGTAATTAAATAATTAACACAAATATGGATAATTTATAATATTATTTTAATTTGTAATTTATCTGAAGCAAATAAATTGAATTGAATTAAACCCCAAGAGTACCTACACCGGTGTCCGCGCTGTCATTGTCTTTCTATTGTGTCTCTAATTGACACGATTGAGAGGATAAATATTTAAATATAAAAAAAAAACATTTAAAAATATAACGTCTCACTCGACATTAGCAGAAGGAGTTAAAAATCTATGTATGACCAAAAATAATTACAAAAAGAAAAAAAAAACCATAACATTCGACGTTTTTCTTTGACAAGGGCTTAAACGTGTCCTTAAAACATTATGAAAGGCTTAAAAAGTAAAAGTTTGTCAATATTCATATTTATATTATTTATTTGCATTCCACATGTTTAAAAGATCTTAAAATAATGCTTAAAGCTACGTACAATCATGGACCATGTAGGGGCACAGCAAAAATTTAATAAAATTTAGTAAGAGAATAACACCAAAAAAAAAAAACTTTTTTACAAAAAATTAAACCGACTTCAAAAATAACACTAAACGGTGTAAAATAACTCTAAATTAGGAAGTCTGTGGCTTTGGTACTTTTGTCTTATTCTTGATGGGCCACCGACTTCCGAATTTAGAGTTATTTTACACCGTTTAGTGTTATTTTTGAAGTCGGTTTAATTTTTTGTAATTTTTTTTTTTATTTTTCCATTTTTAGTTGTTCCCATACAAACGTTTGCCATGAATTTATTTTATATTGCTAATTGTTAACAATACATGCCATTATAATAGGATTATCCACCTAACCCTAATAAATGAAACTTAACATACCTAACTGTCGAAATCTAGGTATATTGAACACATCTGCCTACCCCTCTGAGCATACAGGCTTGATGATACGCCATGAAGTTGTATAAACAATAAACATCCAAGCGATTCCAGCAATCACGATATATTTGCCGTCTATTTTTGAAGAGTTCCGTTGTATATCTCCGAAGACCAGCACCAGATCTTCACCAAATTAAAATGGGACCACCTCAGGAGTCTACTCTTTCAAACAAAAAAATAATTTCGAGAATCGGTCCACAAATGGCGGAGAAATCAGGTAACATACATAAAAAAAAAAAAAAAATACGTACACACGAAATTTAAGTAGGTATTTATCTTATTATTATTCTTATTTAATTACAATAGCACGGCTTTTAAAAGATTTTGGGACACCAAAACAAATATTGAAAGTTTAGGAAATACAATATCTACTTACGGCTAAAAAGACTCGTATCTCAAACAGGAAAAAAAAAACTTAACCATCATACTAAAGTGATGAGGGTACACCTATATTTTTTCTAATTTTCTAGTCATACTTTTATCAGCTAGTGAGATTCAGTGTATAATTTGCAGTGCAAGTGACTTGTGTCGTGGAAAATATGGCAAAACGCAGATATAAGAAACTAAAAGGTAGGATTAGTATGAATAAGAATGTAATTGCTAAGTTCATTCGAGTTAAGCTCAGGATAACTCAAATGCTTGCACTGACTGATCTGGTCCCCTCATATCTGTGTGGTTCTTTCCTCAAAAGACCATTTCAGACACTAATGCAATGGTTCTTACATGATCTGACCAAGATAATGTCTGGACTTTAAAAGAGACTGCGACCTCTGAGTTTCTTTCGGTGTTTCTTCTCAGAGTAGTCAGTTAGCAAAACACCGACTTCATTGTCTAGTTAAAAAAATACATTTAAAAGTGTTTGTATGAACCTATTTACAGCAATGAATATAGTTTATCATTTAATTAAATCTATTTTGGTGGGTTCTTTGAGTAGTGTGAATTTATGAAATCCTTTTTTTTCTTGTTGTAAATTTCGACACAGTACCTACCCCTTCGTTTCTTAAACCCCGAGTGGACACCGGTGACCATGCTGTCATTGTCTTTCTATTGTGTCTCTAATTGAAACGATTGAAAGGTTATGTTTGTACTTTAGCTATTTTTCACAAATGAGTAGATAAGGCACTGTCATTATATTAATATATTCTCCTAAATAACACCCTAAAAAGATTCGAGACGCGAAAGATTATAAATGGCTCTGACAGCACTTGTTTTGTAAAATGAAAATGGTTATGTCAGCAGCCCGATTCCGCAGTAAAATACAATTCGACATTATGCTGTAAAAGTAGCTAAATTAGACTTTTAAAGTCCAGAAATTATTTTGGTCAGATCATGTAAAAACCATGCAGATATGAGGGAGCCAGATCAGTCAGTGCAAGACTTTGTCAGAAATCGTGAACTATGTTGCTTTGTAGTTTCTACTTACCCCTATTAGATAAAGGCATGCGTTTAACTAAGTGTGTGTGTTTATGTTTTGACTATACAGTGTAGGTACTGTGTTGTATAATGATACGTATGGTTTGAATTATATTGTCTGTGACTAGAGGTCGACCCTGATCCCGTTATTCGGCGTTCGGAATTTTTCGGCCGAATAGTAATAATTTATTTTCATTCGATACTGACTTTAATAAAATAGGTTTCGTCATATCCATAGGTAGGTAGGTACAATTTATTATAACATCAAGAAATTAAGGTGCAATGACCAAGACGACGTTTCTTAACACGCTGATGACGCGCGTAGAACGCAATCAGTACGCTCAGCAAACGCAAGCCGGTCGGTCTGTTGAAACGATACATACGTGGACTATTTGCTAATCCGCGCTAAGAACGCGCGTCTTCAGCGCGATAAATAAAAGTGGTTTGCAAAGGCCCTAAATAAATGCAAACAAAAATTGCTGCATTTCGCACACTTAAGACGCTTTATATGTGTTTAATGCCTTAAAAGAAAGCAGTTATACATATTAAATTTTATTGTTATTTATTTTTTAACATTTAAAAGATACCCAGAGGTTAAGGCACCAACCCCTCATGCACGAGGTTATGATTAAAACCCGGGCAAGGATCAATGTGACTTTTTCAATTCATTATGTAGGTACTTTTTAAAGTTGTTTTAGACGTCATTGATATCGGTGAAGGAAAACATAATAAGGAAACCGAGACTTGTAGTTAATATACTCGTATGTCTAAAATCGCCAATCCGCCATGAACGAGCGTGGTGATGAGTTGTCGTGCCTTCTCTGTATGAGAAGAGGCCTTTGCCCTGCAATAGGACAGCGACAGGCTGGTTTACCTGTACAAAATCCAATAGACCTTCAAACATAAAATCGTTTTCGGTTTTCGGCCTGCAACTAAAGCCGAATTTCATACTCGTCCACGGTCGAACTCTATTTGTAACCGAACCGTATCCCTCAGTGGAAGTTTCTTACATTACATAATTACTAACGACTTCGTACATATGATATCCTTGATGTTTGCATAACATACTATATTATGTATTGTACTCTTTGCATATGCATATACTTGCCTTATAGATGTAGCGTTTAATACCTATACAGGTTAAAAGGGACATCTTTGCACATAATGTTAAGGTTAGTTTTGTTGATGATTCTGAAGACCCCTTCAGGCCTAGCCATACTTTTTACAAATTCTGTTTCTATTATCGTAAATCGTAATCAAAAAGGCGAAAATAGAAAGAAAATGGCGTATATGAAATCGGCTGTTTATCAACTGTCAAGTGTTAACGAGTAGAATTTGTATTATGGGTGAAAATGAAATACAGTTGACAAACAGCTGTTTCCATATACGCCATCTTCTTTCTATGATAGAAATAGAATTTGTAATATGGCTAGGCCTGCAGTATTGGAATTTCTCGTCGGTTTTATCCTGGCAGGGGAAGAGTCGGAATCCAAACCGAGCAAATTCTCAAAACATCTCACTAAGGAGAAAGGGAGGGAGTCTAAAAATCGTGTAATTCACCTTATTGAATGCCCCCTTCGTTGTAGATATATTTTGATGTTTCTGTCTGTATAAAAAAAAAGTATGCCCTAGAAGGACATACAAAGACCTTATTGGTGAGGTTCTTCAGAAAGGTCAGGTGCGTAGTACTCGCAACCGGCGTGTGTGTATGACAACATGTATGAATGTAAACGAAGCAAAAGAAGTATGTAAGAATCGTAGCATATGGCGCTCTGTAGTTTCTGCCTACCCCCATGGGAAAAAGGCGTGAGTTTATGTATGTATGTATGTATGTAAAAAAAAAGTTTTAGACGCAGGTATCAAACTCGTTGCGGTTAAAAGTAAATAAAATTTAAAATTAGTCTATCAGTTAGATTATATACATATAATAAAACAGTAACGAAAGAAAAACTGTACATTGAGAATTTTCGAGAAAAAATAAGTGGCTTTTGTTAGAAAAACGTAACTAGTGACAAAAAGTGACTTTTTAGAATTTTTGTCTGTTTGTCTGTTTGTCTGTATGTATGTCCGGGGTAAACTCAAAAAGTACTGCATGGATTTACTTCAAATTTTGCATGAATATTACTAAGAAGTCGAGTCAACACATAGGCTACATCTACCTTATCACGCCACCTCGACGTGACGTAAAATTTCATGGCTCCACGATAGAAAAGTATTATTTTTATCTTTTTAAATGTTTTACTTTTTTGCGGTGGGGGTTTTTATAAAAGTGTTTACTTATAATGCGCCGTAGAGCCTTCACGCAGACGACGTCGCGGGCACTATACTAACACTAATACTTACACAAGCATTTTTTTTTCTTTTTCAAATTTATGGAAAACTGCTTACATTAAGCGCACTAAAGTCGAGGAGAGGGTACTTGTAACGTCATTATCTAGTATAAACTGTAGTGGGTAGTGTCGTCATGCGACATTTTTAAATTACGTGAAAAAAGAAAAAAATATGTGTCGAATATTTTCTTGTAATCTAGATGAGGGACTAAAAACTAAAATTTTGTCTAGTAGCCCATTAGAGACACAATAGAAAGACAATGACAGCGCGGACACCGGTGTTCTCTTGGGGTTAAGTCAATTAGAGACACAATAGAAAGACAATGACAGCGCGGACACCGGTGTCCTCTTGGGGTTTGACCCCTTTATCTCGTGACCACGTAGAGCTATCGAGTTAAAATTAAAACTATATTCTCAGGTTTTCAAATTTACCGACCGGTTTTTTTTTTTGTATTTGCTTAACTTATTTTTACTGGTTAAGGAAAACATCGTGAGGAAACCGGCTAGTTTTTTTTTTTACTATCTGTAGGTGTTGTTGTTGTTCTTATGTTTTATTTATGTACTTCCAATTAAAGTATTTTCTTTCTCCTTTTCTAACTGGATGCAGCTGATTACTAGTGTTTTATATTAATTGACTGTCTGACATCCACAACATATAAATAAAAAACTTGAGAGGTGTCAAGGGACACCCGGATGGAACGAAGTTCCCTTCGAATGATTAGTGAACTATTCAATTTTCTCTCTCTCCCTCCCCCTCTCCCTCCCCCTCTCCCACACCCTCTTCCTCTCCCTCCCTCTCTCTACCCCCTCCCGCTCTCCCGCTATCTCCCTCTCCCTCTCCCTATCCCTATCCCTCTCCCTCTCCCTCTCCCTCTCCCTGCGAACATGCGACGCCGCACAGCTTACAATAGCTTACTATAGCAAAAAGTGTCGTGACAACACTTTTCGTAAGATTTTTTTCCGTCTAGCCCCCTTTCACAACGCGCGATAAGAAACTTCGTTCCAATAAATAAAAATAAATATTCCACAACTTTTCACACAGCGCCATTTAGTCCCAAGTTAAGCTTGAGAGCTTGTGTTATGGGTACTAAACAGCTGATAAACATACTTATATATTTCTAAATACATACTTAATATAGATAAATAACACCCAGACACAGAACAAATTATCGTGCTCATCACACAAACATTTGTCCTGGGTGGAAATCGAACCCACGACCTCCGGCATAGCAGTCAGGGTCACTAACTACTAGACCAACATGCCAGTCAATATGGGTAACACGATACCCGTCGGTATGATCGGTGTCAGAACTGTCAGACTTTACTTTACTTATCCGAGTATCAATAACAAATTGTTCAGGGTTAATGGACTGAACCAAAGACATTCAATACCGGACATCACGAACAAAATTTTCGTCCGAAAAAGTGTGTCCTGCTGGATACAAGTCTATGAGTTTTTTTGTAGTACGCTCCGCTGCCGCTCCAATATTCATATATTATTCTAGATGGCGTTACTGAGACATGGGATCAAAGTTTTTCTATGACATTTCCTTGACATGCCCGCTCTATAGTATTTTAAATCTCTTTGGACTGAACTGACTACAAACCTCGACATGAAATGAAATTGATTATAAATAACTATTGAAATTTTATTCACTTGCATATTCATATTATGACCAATTTATATTTTAATTTAATACATTTTTTTTTTCTGTAAATGATTTGTATGTCAATTGGCAAAACATAGCGCACTAACTAATTTTCAAGATCTTGTCTGTAATTATCACCTATGTTTACGAATAAATGATTCTGATTGTGATTCTGATTCTGAAGTCCCTTATTGGTTTTACTTGTCAGATATCATTATTTCATTAAATACTATTAGTTATTGGCTTGCGACTTCATCTGCCTATTGTACTTGGTGATGTAGCTTTGTAATGGAAAAAAAAAATCAAAATCGGTTCAGTAGTTTTTGAGTTAAAAGTCTAGAAACAAACACACGAATATGTTTCCTCTTTATAATTCCAGTTAAAAGTAATAATAAATAAATAAAACTAAACAGTCTGTTTGTACTATTGTAGTATGAAAATAAAATATTTTTATTTAATGTCGGTACCTATATGAAAGTAAACGTAAACAGTATATTATATTATATATATGTAACTTTGTACAAGTGCCAATAAACCTGTTTTTCATTTTTATCTGTTTGTATGGAAAGTTCTCCGAGACGGCTGGATTGATTTTGACGGGGTTTATCACTGTCAGATACCTGCAAAACTTTACAATTTGCTGTGTTGCGTGAAATTCTCATTATTTTTCTAAAATAAAAGTATCCAATAGTCAATTCTTATAATATCAGCTTTTTACCAGTGCAAGTCCCATCAAAGACGTCCAGCAGTTTTGCCGATTCCCACTAACAAACAGGCGGACAGACAAAAACTCAAATCTTTCACCTTAAAATATTAGTTACCCAATAAGGTTTTAAGTGATCACTCATCACTCTACTAAGCGATTTTCTAATCATAATGTCTTATTCATTCTCAATTCATAGACTTGTTAACGTTATTAGAGTCCCTAAAATGTAGAACTTGCAAACTAAACTGTCACGATTTTTCTTTGGCACACTGTGTCATGATGTTAACGCGTGGTGTACCAAGTCTACACTGCAGCCTGCGTAGCATGAACACCGAAGAAACGGTCTTTGTCGTGTCTCGGAAGAAAATAAATTAAGTGTTCATGCTACGCAGGCCGGTTTATTGAAAGAAATTTGATAGATTGAGGTTCCTGTCTATACAGGGTGTAACGGAAAGGGTATATACATACAAACAGGGTGAATAGAGTATTTAATAACGAGTCTTTCCTCAAAATTTCAGCTCCCAACTAATAACTTTGAAACTTCACGATATTATTTAATATCGACAGTTTATTAAATGCAAAATCATAACAAACATGTCACCGCACTATGAGGGTCATAATCCTGTCCGGCAAGGTTCAAGTATATCTATGTCGGGTTCTGCGCGCCTAGTAAAGACCTATCGGGCTCTGCCTAACCGACGAAGGCGCGACGGCGCGGGCGGGCTCAACTTTACAATTATGTATGTATATGTATAAAAACGTTGCCATGTCGTTTCTTATCACCAAGAGAACCCGTGCCCTTTGGATGTATATACCCTTTCCGTTACACCCTGTATAATCTGTCACTTTGCCGATTCGTCTGTAGACAAAGGCCGTTTCTTCGGTGTTCAATGTGTTCATGCTACGCATGCAGGAGGAGGTTCTCAATTCGAACGGTATTTTTTTTTTAATTTTTTTTATGGATGTACACCGATTACTCTGAGATTAATGATCCGATTTACGTGATTCTTTTTTAATTCGATGCGGAATAGCTAATATTTGATCCCATAAAAATATAACATAGTTTAACTTGGTAGTTTTCATTTTATGAACAGTTTTATGAAAATTTAATTTATTTTTGAACATTTTTTGTACGTATGTTCACCGATTACGCTGAGATTTATGTACCGATTTACGTGATTCTTTTTTAGTTTGATGCAGACTAGTTCCTTTTTGGTCTCATAAAAAATTACATAGTTTGGCCTAGTGGTTTTAATTTTGTGAAAAAACTAAAAACTGTTAAATAAAAACTTTTTTATAAAAAATATAACCGACTTCAAAAAACACTAACCGGTGTAAAATAACTCTAAATTCGGAAGTCGGTGGCCAATCATGAATGAGACAAAACCACCAAAGCCACAGACTTCCTAATTTAGAGTTATTTTACACCGGTTAGTGTTTTTTGAAGTCGGTTGTATTTTTTGTAAAAAAGTTTTTTATGTTTAAGGAACAAAAGTACCTTGGTACTTAGTAGACAATGTAGTAATTAATCAAAATTGATGGAATATAAGTTGGAATACAAACTCCCGACCATTCCATAGACTGCCATAGAGTATTAATGTTTTGTTTGTTTTAGAAAGTTTACTTTTTGTCTATGTCTATATTTAAATCTTTTTTCTGTCATCGTTTGCTAGAATGTACTTTTTTACTCCTGCACATTATTTAAACATAGTAAAAAATACCTAGTGTTTCTATTTATTTCAACAAAAATCAACATTCATTTATTCAAATTAGGCAGATAAATAACACTTTTAAACGTCAAAAATTACATAACTCAGACTCCTAAAACGCCCGTCCATGATCACGTTTTGAACGATCACCCATCCGCGGAACGACCTCGGCCACTGTAGCTTAACCTTCGATCGACCCGCGGAGCTGTTAATAATTTGCTACAAGCCCCCCTAAAGTCTAGACAGTCGAATTCAAAGAACTAAGTAGGTACTAACAGTGGCCCGTCTGGGCCAACCTTTAGGCTATGGTCACGAAGTTAGCGGGTAGCGGAGCGGAGCGGGCGGCGCGTTCAAATTTATAGATTTATATGGAACTAGGAGCCGACACGCGGTTTTTCCCGCATAGTTCCCGTTCCCGTGGGAATACAGGGATAAAAATTGAAACGGTGAAAGAATTTTTCAAATTGCACCAGTTGCTTTGGAGTCTATTTACTTAATGCAAACAAACAATCAAATGTTTCCTATTTATAATATTATTATTGTTAGTATAGACTAGCTGTTCTGGCAAACTTAATTATGCCATATAGAATGGACTGAGCAATACCCGCACAAAATTGACCGCTCCCTAGAAAAAGACAGAGGGCCTGTGCGGCCAATACCTGTCTCTTTCTTTCACATTTAATCAGAATTCTATAAAGAGACAACTATTTTAGTATGAGTACTTTATGGGACCAACCCAAATGTTCTTTCGTTGGTATTATCTTCAGCACGTGGAGCTCCTCAAGTTCCGAGTTGAGCTCACGATTACTGACAAATGCTTGCACTGGTCCCCTCATATCTGTGTGGTTCTTTCCTCAAAAGACCATCTCAGACACTAATCTGCATGGTTCTTACATGATTTGACCAAGATAATGTCTGGACTTTGAAAAGAGACTGACCTCTGAGTTTCTTTCGGTGTTTCTTCAGAGTAGTCAGATAGTGAAACTCTGATCTAATCTACTAGTTAAAAAATGACGTGTAAAAGTGTTTGTGGAAACCTATTTACTAAATAAATATAATTTTATCATTTTATTGGCCGCACGTTCGCTTTATCCCACACTTTCTTACCAGTGTTCACTTCGCAGCTGTATAAGGAACTCTCAGTCTATTCTCTATGTCTATGGTTAAAGCTAAAGACTTGTCAAATATCAAACCGGACAAAAATGTGAACTGGAAAGATATTAATTGTCACCATCTGTCATATCTATCACCAAAGATGGCGCTGCATTTGAAGTTTAATTTTGCTCCATATTATTTTTTGGGACCAAAGATAGTCTATGTCTTGACTCCGGGATATGATCTTCCAAATTTCATTCATTACGTTTAGTCGTGATACGTTACAAACAAACAGACAACCTTGTTACTTTCTCATTTATAATATTAAGTATGGTGTGGCTTCGAAGGCAGCGGGGCGGGAAGCGCTGCCTGCCCCGCTACCCGCCCCGCTACCCGCCGACATCGTGTCCGTAGCCTTACACGATTGCATGTATAAAGGTTTACAGTTAATAATACCATTTTGTTCTGGTCTAGACTTACTAAATTTAATGTTTGTTGTACGATTATGCACACCTCAAAACAAGTTATACGCACAACATACATGCATAAACTCACGCCTTTGGGTAGGCAAAAGCTATGGAGCGCTATCTGCTAAGGTTCTTACATACTTCGTTTACGTTCATATAATAACAAGCAGACGTCCCGCGGTTTCACCCGCGTAGGTCCCGTTCCCGTGGGAATACTGAGATAAAAAGTAGCCTATGTGTTAATCCAGGGTGTCAGCTAATTCCATATCCAATTTCATTCAAATCCATTCAGTAGTTTTTACGTGAAAAAGTAACAAATATTCATCCATCCATCCATCCTCACAAACTTTCGCGTTTAAAATATTAGTAGGATTAGTAAGATACTCGTATGTGGAAATGAACATTTAATGCTCCCATACAGTTTTGAAAAAATAAAACTTCTAGTTTACGTAAAAACAAAGATAAGTACGGACATTTATTCTGCAAAAAACGCATAAGTATTCCGACACTCTCAAGGGAATTAAAATTCATAGGGTACTTCCCGTTGACCTAGTTTTTTGTGAATTCATATCAGTTTATTATTACTATCGTCTGAACCAGCCTTTACCAATGCAAGGATTATAACACAATTGTTAGCACGCACGCGATTTTAAGAGGATTCTTGTTTTATAAGATTTCATCAGAATGTGTTTTGTTTCGTACAGTTAAAGAGCTATGTGTGATGAACAGGATTGTGATAAAAAGGAGGGTAAGTATGGAAATTATACTAACTATAGTCCAAATAAATAAATTTTAATAAAAAAAAAATTACAGTCCCTTCAACCGATTTTGAGTTCTATTACGTTGGTAGCATGACAAATGGCAGCTGCAGGAAACAATTAGTATTGTTCGTACATCCGTGTTTTTGCTGATAATGCCATCTTTATTATTACAATACAATACAATACAATATCTTTATTTTCTCTCTTCACAAAGGTTCACATAGTTATTATAAATATAATTATAACAATAACATTTGATAAAAATCATAATATATGTTCCTTTGTGAGAGACTGGCGTCCATACTAGGATACCCTGTGTGACGGATCCCCAGGCTCTCACCTCGAATTAAATGTAATTTACATAATAATATGATACAATACCTAATGCCTAATTTTAATACTTAGACAAATGATGTATTGCAGAAGAGAAAATGGCTGACAAACTTAATTATGTAACGCAAAAAAATAAAATAAAATTAGATAATTATGGTGTCGTGTAATGGGTGTGAAGTGTCCAGTGAAGTGTGGGAGTGAAGTGAAGAGTTAATGTGTGAGAGTGAAGTGTGTAATGAGAGGTAAGATGATAGTGTGGGCGTAATGTGCCGGGTGATACAGTCATGAACTAGAAAATGATTATTATTAAATATCACGAGGGTACAAGAAATAACTGCTCTGTAGTGTCGTAGTCCAATTTTTGCAACCATGTTGAGACTTTAATCTTGCAATGCTTATTAGGTAGTGAATAAATTGACAACGTTTTATTAATTTTGTTGTACAAATAGTTTGCAAGAAAACCAAAATGCCGACGGGAAAAAGCAGTGCGGAATTGAGTGGTAGGACAAACTGCGTGTTTACGTCGTTTTCCCTCAAGAATACTAGGATCATAGGGAAGAGAAGAATGTCTGCGTAATATGGTATTCAAGATGAACAGCTGCCGTACAGTTAATACTCCAGTTCTCTCATAAAGATCTTTGGTGGGAAATAAGAAAGGCAAGAAATTACAGACCTTCAAAACGGCCCTTTGCGAACGTTCGATACGGAGCATTGATGTTTTAGTTGTACCACCCCATACCGTTATGCAGTAAGAGATCAGCGATTGGCACAACGCAAAATAAACTGATCTCAACACGCCAGTGTCCGCAACATGACGAAGATTCTTAAAAACAAACATTAATTTCCGGATTCTTGAGGAAAGAGAATTTATGTGTTGGTGAAAGCTGAGAGTGCTATCTAGGATAACTCCCAGGTACTTGATAGATTCTGTACGCTGGAGGTGGGGACACACGCAGTGATCACTATGAGAAGATATGCACAAGGATGCATGAGCGGTAATTCTGAAATTATCAAGTGCACAAGTAGGTTTTTTGATGAAAAAATAAATAAACTTTGTCTTATCCACATTGAGAGCGAGTTTATTCCTAGCTAGCCATGACAACACTAAATCAAAGCCCGTTTGCGCGTAGCAATAAACTTCGGGCCAGGTGTCAGCTTCGAACAAAAGCGCTGTGTCATCGGCGAAAGTTATGATCCTTCCATTGGGCATCTTGAGCTCACAGAGGTCGTTGATGTAAGTCAGAAATAATGGGGGACCGAGAATACTACCCTGCGGCACGCCATGCACAACGGGAAGGTCACTGCTAGTCCATTCATTCACCCTAACTCTCTGGAATCTGTTGTTGAGGTAGTCAGAAAAAAGCTCAAGCTGTGCATCCCTTACACCAATGTTCTCCAATTTCTTCAGCAACAGTGGGACAGAGACTGTGTCAAAGGCCTTGGCCAGGTCCATGAAGATTACAATAACTTTTTTGTTCACATCTAGTTTATCAGAAACAAACTTCGTAAGATCATGAATGGCGTCGCTGGTCGACAGGCCAGATCGAAAACCATACTGAGAAGGAGATAGTAACGAATTGTTTTCCAAGTAGTTAACCAGGCGATTTTTCATGATCCTTTCCAGAATCTTAGATAAAGCCGGAAGGATGGAAACAGGTCTATAGTTGTTGACACAGGCTCCATCGCCACTTTTGAAGATGGGGCGAATCTCAGCTATTTTCCAGGCATTTGGGAATTTGCCAGAGTCAATGGCGAGATTGCAGATAAATAAAATTGGAGAAATGAGAACATGTCCATATCTCTTCACAATGTCGGTAGAAATGTTATCACAGCCAACAGCGCAACTAGACTTCAGACTATGAATTATGGTTCCGATCTCTTCCAAATCCGTGGGGAAAAACACCATCGAACTGGGATGAGGCCGGAGCGGTATTACGAAATAGAAGTTAGAATCGGTTGATCGGACTGTAAAACGGTTTGTTTAAGTTTCTTCTCTTATTTCAAACGGACTATTATTATAGTTTGTTTGTTTGTTTAGCAAAATTCTTTATTGATCTTAAAAACATATACAAACTGTAGAACTTAAAAATAAGATACAGTTACACAAGGTATTAAATTTAACACTTTTACAGGCTAGAATCACCTTTATAAGTACAAAATAGTGATAGTTACAAACTTATTACAACAGGTAAGTATTTAGTAATTTAAACTTACATTAACTAATGAAATTATTGTACTAATTTCATTTACAAAGATAAACAATATTAAAATTAGGAGGTAGCGGTAAAAAAAAAAAACTTAATTCAATACGCGCTCAGCGTAAGTGCTACCGATGTAGACAGTAGCTCAGGTGATCGCGCATAGCCACCAGCGGCTAACGAGCTGCCGCGCCTCCCGCGCACTCACCTGTGTATGGTGAGCGCGGGGGAGCGCTGGCGCATCGGTCGGGCCCAACTACAACTCGTTATCAGTAGTGTGCGCAAACAATACATAGTGATGGGGAAGCTTGTATGTACCGTATCTATCGATATGTCGTAAGTCTTTCAACGTAGTTTGACCAATGTTGGCAATCAATGTATTATTATGACATTTATTTTTGTTGTAAAATTTACGAGTTAATTTTAAGATGAATTTTGTTATGCTAGGAAATTTAATATTATTCTGTAGTACTTTAAGGTTAGTTTTAAACGGAGAATTAAAGGCAATTTTTACTGCTTTATTTTGAATAATTTGTAACGATTTATAATTTGACTTACACGTGCTACTCCAAACAGGACACGAATAGGTGATGCAAGGTCTTATTAAAGTGGTGTACAACCTAAGTTTGGTGTTTGGGCTGAGTTTGCTTTTTCGATTAAGTATAGGACTGAGAGAACCGAGTGCTTGAGCTCCTTTGACGCGTAATTTATTTACATGCTTTGACCAGTTAAGCTTTTTGTCTAATGTAACGCCAAGATAGCGAACTTCACTGCTCCATGGAATCAATTGCCCAGCGATTTCTAATTTTCTTTTTGGGGTAGCACGTTGGCGTGTGAAAAGTATGGCCTCAGTCTTGGATTCGTTCAACTTAAGCTTCCATTTGTGAAAATAAGATTGGAGTAGTTCTAATGACAACTGGAGTCTACTAATAATAATGTCGATGTCATCATCACTTGTGTACGAGGCTGTATCGTCAGCAAAACAGGCCAGGTGAGTACGGATCTGCACAGGAACGTCACTTACGAATAATATAAAGAGGTAGGGACCAAGCACCGAGCCTTGAGGGACTCCTGCTGATACCGTCCGGGGTGAAGATCTGTTAGAGCCAATGTGGACCACAAACTGCCGGTTATTTAGATAGGATTGAATGAGTTTTACAAGTTCAACTGGGATACCGTAAGTGATAAGTTTATATAACAGGCCCTCGTGCCAGACGGTATCGAAGGCTTTTTCGATGTCTAAGAGGAACATACCGGTAGACTGCTTAAGATTGAGATGATAGGAAATGTGTATTATTATAGTAGTCCCCTTAATACTCCATTTAAATTAGAATTTTGCATTAGACAAAAGTTAAAAAAGGTTATTTATAATGCACACTTCGTAACGAAAGTACAAAAACGCGTAATTACAATTACATAGACGCCGAATTTGTTAAAATCTGTTTTCACAGCAGCTGTCACACTTAATTCTACTATTGCAACAATTTTTTTAAAGAAATTATGTGAATTTAATTATATTATTTCATTTTAGTTGGAAATTACAGTGTTAATGATAAAAACCTCAAAGAAGCAGGGGTGAACAACACACGGACACATTCTTCATTTTTATGAAAATTTAATTTATGTTCAAACAGTTTTGTGTATGTATATGCACAGATCACGCTGTGATTTGTGTACCGATTTACGTGATTCTTTTTTAATTTGATGTGAAATACAGTAGAATCCGTTTATTATGACTCCGCCTATATTGACCAACCGGTTATTATGACGTAATTACACCACGAAGTTTGGTTTTCATATAAAATTCTTTATAAAAAAGTCGGATATAATGACTTCCCTTACAGTGACATGTCGCTTATTATGACCCATTTTAGTATGAAACAGTATCTAATACTATTGTGTATAGAAGACATAGGTATGTCTTCTATACACAATAGTATTAGATACTGTTTTTACAATAAAAAAACAAAAGCAGTCAAAAATTACAGATTTCTTACAGTAAAAAATACACTTGTACCTATGTGTTATAATGTGCTGATTATGTACAACTTTGATTTTGATTTAATATGTATGTATACATATGTATTTACTATGTTTCTGTATTAGAATACTTAAGTAAATACATATTTACATAAAAATGGTTTTTCATTTCACAAAACGTTTTGTATGACGTCCGCTTATTATGACGTCTTTGTCAATTCCTTTCGATGTCTTAATAAACGGATTCTACTGTAGTTTCTTTTTGTTCTCATAAAAAATAACATAGTTTGACTTGGTAGTTTTCATTTTATGAACATTTTTGTTCATGAAATTTTATTTTTGAATTCATCGAAATCTGTTTATTTCTTTGTATATGGTATATTGTAAGGAATGGAAAATAATGAATCATCTACATAAAAATAAAAACTAAAAATTGTAAAATAATTTTTTTTTTACAAAAAATACAACCTAATTAAAAAAAAAACACTAACCAGTGTAAAATAACTCTAAATTCGGAAGCCGGTGGCCAATCATGAATGAGACAAAACCAACAAAGCCACAGACTTCCAAATTTAGAGTTATTTTACACCGGTTAGTGTTTTTTATGAAGTCGGTTGTATTTTTGTACTAATATAAATGGAGTACTTATAGGTATGTTTAATTATAGTTCTGCTCCGTTTCACAATCTATCTCACTCACACAAATAAAGCGCTTAAAGCGTGCATTGACTTCGTCTGTATTCTGAGTCATACCATTGACAGCTGTTGATAACACAGTAAGTGGGCGTGGCACGTGTGTTTTTGTTCCACTTCCGTGTCTATGCCCGATGGATTTGTTGTTGCTAAGGTCGAATATATAACAATGTTAGTTTTTGGTGTAAGTAGAAGATTTTTTTTTCAACCTTACTAACAAATCAATAAGATAGTTGACTTAATTTTAGTGTTCAATCCCTCATTTACATTATCTAATAAAAAAATTGGTTGCCTGTAAAGTCGGTATACGGGCGAAAGTTTTACGTGACAACGACTTTGAGTGGTAAAATAATTTTAATGTGAATATTCATTCGTATAGTAGGAAGAAGGATGAAACTGTGCTCGAGTGAAAGGGACGCGTGCCTTTCACTTTTTATGTCTGTCTCTCTCGCTCTTAGGCGGGCTAACCATGCCCGAGTGGAAGGGACGCGTGCCTCTCACTCGCTCTCATTGTGAGCGCATAACGTGAGCGGAGCGTAACGCAGTTTCTTGAAGTGTCACCCGGCAAACCAATTTATAAGACGTTGTCACGTCAAAATGTTAGACACATTATATTTATTTTTTTTACGTAATAAAAAAATAACGGCGATACATCGAGTCAAAATGTCGCATTACGACACGATTTCGTACAATTTATTTATACTGAATTATGGCGTCACAATCTCCCTCTCCTTAATGTTAATGCGTTTAAACACTTGTTAAGTAGTTTTCCATCAGTTGGAAAAGGTATAAAATCAAAATCAAAAGTCTTTATTTAAACTAGGCTGAGAATCAGCACTTTTTGAACGTCAAAAAAATACATAAAGACAGTCCCCCAAAAACGGCCCACCCTTCGCCACTTCCTAGTGTTATTGCTGGGAAGAAGAAGTGGCGGAACAAACTCCCCAGCAACACATCTGTCTGATTCGTTTGAAGAACTGGGTATACAAAGAATCTATACAATGAAATGCTCAATAAATAGCACTTATGTTTATACACATTGTGAAACATTACATTTCAGAATGATTGTCACGTGTTAGCTAGCACACTCCAATATACCGAGATTAAGAAAAAAAAGTAAATTCATATTAACATTGAAATCTAAACTCAAGCAAAACAACTACAAAACTGAAAAATAACAGCCTCCAGGTATAAAAGGCGTACCCGCTTACATGTGCAATGCTGGCTTATATCCATAAGGCTGTGACTCTAAATTTAAAATGATATGTTTATAATAAGTATGTTTATCAGTTTTCTAGTAGGTACTGATAGCACAAGCTCTGAAATTTGGGGAATATTATTATACTCCATCCGAGTAGGTAGTTAACTAAAGGTAAACAATCTTGACAATACTTTTAACATAAACGCTTATTAATAAAATACAAAAACTACTGTTTAAACAAATTGTTTAATTGATCATGTAATCGTTTTTGTTGTATCTAAATTTGTTTTCAGCTGCATTTTATTTTTAAACTGTGTTATTAACTAAAAATACATGTCAAAATGGTTTACCTTTTGTTAACTACCTAATCGGATGGAGTATAGATACCTACCTATTTTACAGTTAAGCTAGTTTTACTATTTCGCTGCCAAGAAACGCTTTAGGACTGCCTGCTAATGTAAACAAAAGAACTACTTATAACTTCACAAAGAGTTATATTTCAAACATTAAACAAAGATTGGGGTATGAGGCGTTAAAGTTTACAGAACCTAAAAATCGTTGTAATTTCATTCGTAAACACACACACCAGCGAGCGCTATTGCGTGTGTCCGTTGGCAGTTCATAGTTTCGTGATAATCACTGTTCAATGTTTAACTGTCAAACAGCTAGTTGCGAACTGTCATCAGTGTGTGACGTCATGCGCACTCGCAGAGATGTGACGAAGCGCGCAATACCCCGTCTGATAGTCACCGTAACTTATGAGGCGTTAGTCTACAGAACCTAAAAACATGATTGTAATTCACATCAGCAGGGATATGGCGTACCAGTGTGCTCCTTATCACCTTGACTGCGGGCGCTATCGCCTACGCCAGACCGCCAGTGCGGACGGCCGCACACCTGCTGCGAGAGCCGCACAGTCGTAACGGATGATCGAAAACAATACGCCAGTGCGGATATAGCGCTAGGTGTGTTTTAATCCTCCAGTGCGGCAAAACACAGGATTTGTGTTTTTTTTACAAATGTAACAAGTTACTTCGAAAATGACCATCCTACACAATAGGACCCTCAAACGAACACAACAGGGTTTAAAATCCTTTGTGAACACCTGGTTTGTAATTTAATATGAAATTCCAGTGAAACCCTTACTGGTTCTGTGTTTTAAATGATACATTATCATTGACTTGAAACTTGAAGTTATCAAAAGTCTAAACAGACGTGAAAACTCACAGCTGTTGCGAGAACCGCAATCGCGGCATGATTAAATTTTACACGCTGGGCGTGATTTGCCGCACAGCCGTAACGGAAAATATGAAAACGCAAGCGGTGTGCGCGAGCCGCACTGGCGTATCGGCGGCGATAACACAGCGTATGTGAGTTCCGCAGTCAAGGAGTTATCAAACGCCAACATGCGAAAGGCCCTCGCTCAATGTGTCAAGCAGCATCATGCGTCATGCAGCATGTGTCATGACATGTGTGTCGATGTGCATTGCGCATCTCCGTTGACAGCCAGCTCGTTGTCAAACAGCTCGTTGCGAGCTGTCATCTGTGTGTGACGTCATGCGCACTCGCTGAGATGTGACGAAGCGCACCATACCCCGTTTGATAGTCATCGTAACATAACGTCATTGATTGTCACTCAGATGAGATTGCAACTACGTTTCTCGAATGCCTGACTTCTTCTTTACGAGTAGTTATTGAGTAACCGTTTGCGTCAGAGTTTTTATTTATTAAATAAATAAATAAATAAATATTTCACAACTTTTTACACAACGCCATTTAGTCCCAAGTTAAGCTTGAGTGAGAGCTTGTGTTATGGGTACTAAACAGCTGACAAACATATTTATATTTCTCTAAATACATACATATTATAGATAAATTACACCCAGACAGAACAAATGATCGTGCTCATCACACAAACATTTGTCCTGGGTGGGAATCGAACCTACGACCTCCGGCATAGCAGTCAGGGTCACTAACTACTAGACCAACAGGCCAGTTATTATCCCCAAGTTGCATAGGCAAATATATATATATTTTCAAATAAATTAGGGATCCTTACTAAAACTTGAATAATGTAATCTTTAGAAATCGGTTAGAAACTATAAGATTCCACAATCAGAGCTCTTAATAACAAATCAGAGTTGCGTGCGTATAGAAGCCTTATAAAGTAATTTCGAATTGTATTCGTTCGTTATATTAACTTCATCGTAACGTAATGTATGTTCAATGGAATCTTATGGTACGAGTGGTACGACTAGTAGACGTCACGCGGTTTCACTCGCGTAGTTCCCGTTCCCTTGGGAATACAGGGATAAAAAGTAGCCTATGTCGCACGGGGATAGTGCAGCTTTCCAACGGTAAAAGAATTTTTCAAACCGGTCCAGTAGTTTCGGAGTCTAATCAATGCAAACAATCAATGAATTTACCTTACCTTCTTAGTTTTAGCTAAAGACTTGTCTAATGTCAAATTGCAAGAATGTTATGTTATAATTTAACATTAAACTACAATTTTACAGTAGTTTACCCTGCCTAAACCCTTTGAGATACAACAGAATGATGTTTGGTGTAATTGCGTATCTTATAGTCCACGATGGCATATACATAATTGCGTATCTTATAGTCCACGATGGCATATACATAATTGTGTATCTTATAGTCCACGATGGCATATACATAATTGCGTATCTTATATTCCACGATGGCATATACATAATTGCGTATCTTATAGTCCACGATGGCATATACATAATTGCGTATCTTATAGTCCACGATGGCACATACATAATTGCGTATCTTATAGTCCACGATGGCACATACATAATTGCGTATCTTATAGTCCACGATGGCATATACATAATTGCGTATCTTATAGTCCACGATGGCATATACAGGGTGTCTCATTCAAATCGGTCAGTATGGGAAAGTCTGAAATTATAAGACATACGAAGATCTGTTCTGAGGAACCATGTCATCGATTTTAATAACAAGAAAAACTGCATTCATACATTTTAAAAAACATCTGTACTCCGTTCAGGATTCGAACCCGGTTATTTTGAAAAAAAAAAAAACCTGCACTATTCAATACAATATTCGACACATTTAGGTAACGATCTTACAATTGCATTTTGTATCTTCATGTGGTGGATTTGCGTTAAAATTGTCTGTATGGCTACTTTTAGGTCTACACCGTTGTAGACCTAAAGGCTTGTTTTGTACACTTCATCCTTAACGTAACCCCACAAGAAATAGTCCAGAGGCGGTATTGAAAAAGGCGGTGGTCACTTCGAGCACCTACTAAAGTAAATTAAAGTATGTGGAAACAATGCATTTTATTCATTTTAGACATCACGTTTCATACAGACATTTACTGCTTAAGACCTACACAATCGATATCTAAATAGAAATAGTGTAGGTTTTTTTTTCAAAATAACCGGGTTCGATTCCCGAACGGAGTACCAATGTTTTTTAAAATGTATGAATGCAGTTTCTCTTTTTATTAAAATCGATGACATGGTTCCTCAGAACAGATCTTCGTATGTCTTATAGTTTCAGACTTTCCCATACTGACCCATTTGAATGAGACACCCTGTATACCTATCTCTTAAAGGATTACACACTATAATCACAGTATAAATATTAATACAGTAGGACGACGCCATTGATATCTGCAAAAATACCGACAACGTCTACACGCGTTAGCCTTGAATAATACCTCCCGCACTACGAACATCGTTTTGTTCGCAGTGCCGGAGCGGCTTTCCCGAGTCTCGCCCCTCACACTCCGCACGATTGCCCTGTCTAGACAGCTTCGTCGGAAGACTGTAGGTTTTTAGACTGTGCTATAATTACGTATGCATTTTGATACTTATTTTTTACTATTTGAAAGCCATAAGTACGTTATTAATAAAAAACACACTACATAATTATGTATGTATAATTTCTTAACCATATTTCCTTAATCTTACATATTCTAGTTTATTCTAGATAGTTTGCCACCTGTATACATTTATATCTATCGTATTTGCCATTCACAATCTAATATAAAACCACGGTAATATATTATCTTGACAAAACCCACAAACAAGAACAACGTAGTCTAAAGAAATCCTCTAAGCTATATGTCGGTATATGTATAACCTAACCTAACTCATCATACCTATCATATAGCGAACCTAACTACCTAACCTAACTACCTTACTGAAATGCATTGATGTCGAAAGATACAATATACATTATTTTAAACTGAACTACAGCGCTGCGTGTCTCTATGTTACATACAATACTAGAGTAGGTAATAGTATTTGAAGGAGTAGTAGTAGGAGGTAATAAATGTTATAATGAAGGGATCCTCTGATACAATAATTTCTTAAAGTATAAATTCATTCATCATCATCATTTCAGCCATAGGAAGTCCACTGCTGGACATAGGCCTCCCCTATAACTTTTTCCCCTAATTTTTTTTTAAATTTTAAGCGTTTTAATTTTTTTTTAAATTTTAAGCATTTTTTAAACATTTTTTTTTTGTGGAAATCTATTTTTTTAATTCAGTCATATTACTTATCTAATTTTATTTTAATTTGATTTTGTTTTTTCTTAATTTTTGTACCTACTTAATTTGACTGAGACGTTAATTTGGATTTTAAACTTAGATTTGGATTTTACTGAAATTTACTGACTAACATTTATGGGGCATGCGGTGCTAACCTATAAGAAATTGTAGTACTAATCTTTAATCTAAAAAATCTATTTATACATGTAATCAGTATGTACAGTTGTTGGTTGGCCAAAAAAAAAAAAAAATAACCGCCAACCAGTCGTCAGGATGGCTGGCCACTTTGTTTCATAGATATATTTCTTTGTGCAAAGGTACCAAATATTTCACTTTAGGTACTAAATAGTAGCAAATAGGTGTTAAATAGTTCACATGGTCTTAAGGACATATCTCACTTGGTCCAGTCATCTGACGGTCACAATATTCCCTCCCGTATAATTCATTTATCCAGTTCCAAAATTGGCTTGCCGCCAGACTGTGACTGCTAACATCTATAAATACTATATTTTTAACTTGGACACGCTAATAATGGCGTTCTTTTGAGTTTATGGGAGAGTTTATTGAGCCAAGTACTGAAACTGTTCAACCGATTACACTACACATCATGCCGTTTTTATTTCATCACTGGATAGAGTGGCTCTCAAGGAAGCTTTTAGTATTTAATTTGTTGGCTAAAATATAACGATATTTGATGGAGGTATAGAATAAAAAATAGGCCGTCTGGCAGCTTTGAAAGAAAACGCTGCCTGTATTTCATGATTACTTTTGGTCGCGATAACAGACACCCACGAGGGTGAAGAAATCTCTGCATTTGAAAAATGAGAAGAATTTTTTTCTTACATTTTTTTCGTAAACATGCAAAAACAAGAATTATACACAAAAATAGCTTATGTCCGTCTTCAGGATATGATTTATCTCCATGCCAAATTTCATTACGATCCGTTTAGCCGTTAAGTCGTGTAAAGCTGACAAACAAACAGAATTACTTTCTCATTTTTAACCGACTTCAAAAAAAGGAGGAGGTTCTATGTTCGTGAGTATGTATTTATTTTTTTTTTTTTTTTTATGTTACCTGATTTCTCCGCCATTTGTGGACCGATTCTTGAAATTCTTTTTTTGTTTGAAAGAGTAGACTCCTGAGGTGGTCCCATACCTAGATTTCGACAGTTAGGTATGTTAAGTTTCATTTATTAGGGTTAGGTGGATAACCCTATTATAATGACATGTATTGTTAACAATTAACAATATAAAATGAATTCATAGCAAATGTTTGTATGGGAACAACTAAAAGTGGAAAAATAAAAAACTTTTTTACAAAAAATAAAACCGACTTCAAAAATAACACTAAACGGTGTAAAATAACTCTAAATTCGGAAGTCGGTGGCCCATCAAGAATAAGACAAAAGTACCAAAGCCACAGACTTCCTAATTTAGAGTTATTTTACACCGTTTAGTGTTCTTTTTGAAGTCGGTTTTATTTTTTGTAAAAAAAGTTTTTTTTTAATTATTAGTATAGGTGTACTTCCTAAGTTTATCTAAGGCATCGCTTATGAAGGAAAACATCTTAACCTGCTCCATAGGACAATCATTGGAGTCTTGACAAAATCAACCTGGTTTCTTATCTAATAATGTACAGACGGCAGCACGTCAAGTTACCCCAATGTGTCAAATTTTCCCAATTGAATATGAACCTTATTCAGTTTGACATAAAGTTGAAAAACGATCAAAGAAATTTGACACATTGGGGTAACTTGATGTGCTGGCGTCTGTACCTATGTATTGTTTTCTATTTTTTTTTCACTTTTTTTTATATTAATGTTACCTATTACATTTGTAAATATGTGAGCACAATGTATCTAGCTATGCCAACTTAATCATGTAATTATCAACTCGATTGCTTATTTTTTTTTTGCTTAAACCTATCTTAGTATAGTACTTTTTAATCTAGGTGCATCGTCCTCACATATAATCTTATTAATGTATACAAAGTTTTGTAAAATCTATTTTAAAAGAGTACTTATATGGAGTTTCTTGCCCATTCTTCTCCATACAAATCCACTTTTTGGAAGGGGCAACTAGAATAATTTTTTAAAGTTATTTTTTGTTCGACGTTCAAAAGTGCCTTATAGGGGCCTAATTGAAATAAATGGTTTGACTTTGACTTTGTAAGAAAACCTACTATTGCGTATCTCCGTTAAAAGTTCATAATGATTATCACTGTGTTCAACAACAAATGTCAAAAATCTAGTTTCTAACTATCATGGGGGCGAGGCGATGCCCTGAAGCCCAGATAAAGTAGAATGGGCCTAGATAAGTATCTACGAGTGCTAAAAAAGTTAAAGATAGATTTCCTAATTTGGTATTCAGGTCAATAGGTTATGGTGTGTTTTCGGATGTAATAGCCAAATGGCACGCAATAAAGTGCGGCTGATATTTATACAGGGTGACTTCGAATAAATGCGACAAAACGAAATGGAAGCTTCAGTTACAGTAACATAGTACATACATACATAACTTACACACTTTGTAGGCAGAAACTACAGAGCGCCATGTGCTACGATTCTTACATACTTCTTTTGCTTCGTTTACATTCATACATGTTGTCATACACACACGCCTGTTGCGAGTACTACGCACCTGACCTTTCTAAAGAACCTCACCAATAAGGTCTATGTATGTCCTTCTAGGGCGTCCCCTCCCGGCATTCCCACTTACATCTGCCTTGTAAATACCTTTCGTTAGTCGCCTTTCATCCATCCTTTCAACGTGACCAAACCATCTAAGCATACTCTTTTCAATTTTTGTTACTACATCTTCTTTTAAAAGTAAGTAAGTAACATAGTAATTTAAAAAAATACGCGATTATCGTTTTTAAATGGTCCATTGACGTTATTATCTTCATTTAAGTACGAATTATCGGTATTCCAGAAAAATAAATAATATGCAAAATAAGTAAGAAAAATAAAGTATCAAAAAATCTCGTCCGACTCATCGCAGTGCTTAATAATCGTCGTCGAGTACTCATGTTATTAAACGTTGCCGTTCATAGCGGTAGTTTACCTAATTTTGCCTATTTTCTAGTGAAGTATCGCGCGACTTTCATTATTTTAACGTTTTTCGTAACACTATTAAAAATTCATTAATTTCCATTTGATATGTTCCATATTTTCCTGTCAACACATAAGTAGTATTGTATATTAAAATTTGTCGCATCTATTCAATTTCACCCTGTAGAAATTGTTTTTCTGAGCCATGGTGAAACTTAAGGGGAAGATATGTAGCAGAAACACGCTACGCTTTATGAGGTTGGCCCGTAAATAGGTGTAAATTAATTACATATCGAGACTCCTCCGTGTATCCTCTTTCCATCGGAAACAACTTAAAGCCGTTGGTCCCAGCTGCTGTCATTAGTAGATCTATGACACTCACTACAGATAGTCAGAAGCCCGAAAATCTGATAACTGGTTTAACCGGGGCGGGGGGGGGGGGGGGGGGTTAGTATTCTATTCTATTCCCTAATCCGGGGCCAGCTCCCACGCACCAGCACGACTTTGTCCACGTGACATTACCAAAAACACATTCGCCATTTCAAATGACAACTGTCTGTAACGTCACACTGGTCACCATAGACTCCGTACTAAGTTAATCAACTTCACAACTTATTATTCAAGAATATCGCTTTCCACGACATATAAATATTCTTTTCGGGGAGCATAAGTCCAAATGACAAAAAATATTGTCAATCAATTTTTAGTGGAGACATCTGATAGCTTAATTGATGAAAAGATATATAGGTAAGAGGGGCGCCATTTTAAAAAAATTGCCCCGCTTTAAGAAAATTGAAGATCGGCGCTGTAGAGACATGCTGATCATCAGTGTTTCATTAAGGACGTATCTACGAAAAGACGCGCTTAAATTCTAGGTATTGGGTCTTATAGCGCACCAAACACGTAAAGTATCAAATTTGGTACCTATGTCAAATATTTTGTATTCGTATAGCGATCTTACATTGGATATTAATAATCTATCTCTGTTGCTATCTTCATCCCGATCTTTGTCTGTAACCAATCAACGACCGAATTCGCCTATCCGAGTCTTAAAGATGTCCAATCAGAAGCAGCCGTCAAAAACAAAGGATCGGGATTTGGATTGAGATAGAATATTAATATCGGGCGTTAATCAACAGGAGTTGCTGCTTGCAAGCGACACACATGACGGTGGCCGAGTGCAAACTAATATTTTTGGTTTCAAACTTTTGTGCAATAACTCACGACAGTGATCAGTAAAATAACCCTTGGCTTCAAGCTATTAAGGTTCACGCAATTTAGCAAAATTTGTTGAAAACCTAAAATCGTTTAGATTTTTTTTCTGGGATTAATTGGAATATTTTGGTAGTTTTTTCTGCCCCCTTTTTGAGTTGGTCATGTCTCCTTGCATAAAATATTTTTAAATAAAGACATTACTGTTTTTTAAATAGAAGAAAAATGTTTCTAAACTCAAAACGAAATCGACAATTTTGTGTGAAGAGGTACCGGAAATGATTTTTACAATATTATTTACCTAGACTTTACAATAAAAAATGGCGACCTTTTGAAGATGAAAGAGTAATCTGTGTGTAGTGATTATTATTTAGATTCAGTTTAGTTTAGTTCTGCCGCAAAATGTACCGAAAAACTGTTCATTTTGGTCAGATTTGTAAACGCGTCCTTAATATCCCTTTTTCTAATCAACCCTCTCTCTTTGTCCACAGTGAAGTTGCCTGAAGATTCGAACGCGGTATGCGGCGGCCGGTTCACGATCGGTCCGGCGCCGGAACGAGACTGGGAGATGGTCCCTCCTGATGGAAAGTGGGGCTGGTGCGTTCTCGTAGGTAATCTGCCATCCGTGGCCCCCCTGTAACCTTACAACTGAGGTTCTCAACCTTCACTTCGAGCTCCCTGAAATAGGTTTGAGCTACACGATGTCTGAAGCATGCATGCCGTCTGTCGGGACAGGTCGGCTCAAAGCTGAATTGATTCTTTCTTCAATTGGCTATTCCAGACTTGGCCCTGCATCGTGAGACTCGCATAGTAAATGAATATAATCTTATGTCTGGACTTTAAAAGAGACCGTGACCCCTGAGTTTCTTTCGGCATTTCTTCTCAGGGATCAGTCACTTTGGAAATGCCATTTAGTTTAGTTTAAAAAAAAAAGACATGTAAAAGTATCTGAGAAGATCTACTTACAGAAATAAATATCATTTGGAAAAATAATTTGTCTACCTAACATGTACAGTCAGCCTCATAAGTCGATATACATATCCATATTTCCTAAACTCATGAACACCTTAGTTTACACAAATTGCTAAACAAGACTAGTGCCAGGATTTAATTAACTTCTTAAAGGTTCAAAATTCACTAGTCTTGTTTAGCAATTTGTGTAAGCTAAGGTGTTCATGAGTTTAGGAAATATGGATATGTATATCGACTTATGAGGCTGACTGTACTATGCGTTTCAAATGAGAATAGGAACGTCAATGACCTCTATCTGTCAGATGTCACTTGAAAAGTACGGTCCACAAGACTAATTCATTTAAGACGTCTTTTCATTCTAAATAACTGCGACTCAGTAAAACAAAATACTAAAAATAATTCATTACGCAAATGAGGTTTCGTTGCAGACCGTACTTTTCAAGTGACATCTGACAGATAGAGGTCATACCAAAAATAAGAACCGTGCGCAAGGCACACAGAACTACTGTCTCAGCACAATAGGCTATTTGACAAAATTTCCTCACATCTAGATTACCTACAAGAAAATATTGGACTCATATGTTTTCTTTTTTCACGTAATCAAAAAATAACGGCGAATCACCGAGTCACTAGCCAGTACAGTTTAAATATTAATATTAAAAATAATGACGTTACAAGCCCCCTCTCCTCAACTTTTATGCGCTTAATCTTAGCAGTTTTCCATCAATTTGATACAAGACAAAATATGTGTCGAAAATTTTCTTGTAATCTTCATGAGGGACTAAAAACTAAAATTTTGTCAATCGTGCGGGGTGTGAGAGGCGTGACGCGGGAAAGTCGCTCCCGAACTGCGAACAAAACGATGTTCGTAGTTCGGGAGGTATTATTCTGAACTAACGCGTGTGGACATTGTCGACATTTTTCCAGAGATCAAAGGCGTCTTCCTACTGTATTCATATTTATACTGTGGTACGACGTAGTACCGACCTCACACGAAATAAGAGACCTCTGAGTTTCTTTCGGTGTTTCTTCTCAGAGTAGTCAGATAGTGAAACGCCGACCACACGTAGCTATAAAATGACGTGTAAAAGTGTTTGTATGAACCATTGAAATAGAAAAGATATGGAAACGTAATTCTCATACAACTAACGCTTCAATTTCGATTCCATTTACGCAAACAAATGTACTTAAATTGCAATGAGACACTCACACACTCTCACAGACGAACCTAGTGCGCGATTGTGCATCAAGCTCACGGGGCGGAGTCAACATTAGAGATGAGACGTATATACTGGTAGAGGTATATATACCAAGTATGTGCTTCCCAGTACACAGACCGGGTACGGACCGAAATACTGGGTAAATACCTTGAAGGTATGACGTCAGACGCATAGTACGATACGAACCGCTACCACAAGGTAGCGCCCAGTTTTATCGGTAGTTCGGTACGCCGAAGCAACCCGAAGCTACCCGACAGCTTACGAAGGGACCCGAAACGTCATTCGTGCTTTATGAACATTCGATTGATTTAATTTAGTTAGACAAAATGGGTACTTATTTTTACGTGCATAAGGAACATAATAGCATAATTACATTTTTGTCACGACGTGGAAGAGTTCCTTAGTTTGTTTTAAATGTTAGGGAATATTATTACGTGTTTGAATGTTTACGTTGTCTAGTGGTACTTAGGTCGACAATGTTTTGATTTTTTGCGTCAGTTGTGATTGCGATTTCGTTACCCCTTTTTGTTAATAATAATATAATTAACTAGAAAAGTGTATAGTAGACACGTATAATTATTCAATAATAATAGCTTTTATTTATGTGTAACAACTTTGTGGTGTAAATATATTCAAGAAAGTGTAAATATTAATTGGATAGTACATAGGTTAGGTATTCTAAATTATAAATGGTAAATAATAATAATAATATAATTACGTGCAGGTACTTGAAACGTCGTACCTACATTATATTGGAGGCATACCATACTTATCGCATACGTTTACTTATCGAAATCCTACCACACCCAAATACTTAGAAGTATTTTGATACTTGGTATTTGTACCAGGTATTTAGTGATACCCATACCTTAAAGGCCGGGTATGGAGAATGGCAGGTATATCTCATCTCTAGTCAACATGTCGCCGGCTCGCCGCCGCGCGGGAGAGCGCGAGGTTTTATTTGTTAGAACTAGGGAATGCAATCTCGTACGAGATTTCCGCCTAGCGAGATCTCGCGAGACTCAAAACCCAGTCTCGCGAGATCTCGCAAATTACGGGATCTCGCGAGATTGGAAGAATCGCAATTAAAACATATGCAAATGCTTGTTTTAAGAACTAGTAATTGACATGATATGTAATTAAATAGAAACTGCGTTGCTTAGTTATAAAAATAAAGTAAGTTTTATTTTAAAAATCAACAGAGTACTTATTATTTTGTCTCTAACTCTAATAACATTTGTTTATGTCTATAATTATTATACCTACTGTAGCTAATCAGTTCAAATTCTTACAATATTGTTAACAAAACAATAATTATCTATATTTAGGCAACGGCCAGGATTCAGTTCGCGCGCAGCCGCGCTATGAAATACACGTCGTCACGCTGCATTTGTCGATCTCGTTATCTCGCGAGATCTCGTACGAAATTTGACGAGATGCAATCTCGTAAAATATGGCCGGGATAAATAAAGAGATTTATTTTTATTCACCAATTAAAAATTATTACAGTAACACTTTTCCGGCTTTCGTTGCATTTACTACACAATAAGTCATTTTTTTATAATTCCACATATGTTTATAACCAAATAATGAAACGATCAATGCGACCTTCCGTCACTTAGCGCGCGGCAGACTATTTCGCGAAAAAATATACTTTTAAAGCCCCGCCTACTCGGGGTCGATTTGCTCAAAAAGTAGCTCCACGAGTGCTACTTTTTTAGTGCAATGCTGTCTCCATATCTTTTCTAATTCAATGGTATGAACCTATTTGTTTTCCTTTTGTTTTCTAAAACAAAATAAAACAAAGAATTTAGAAGAAAATGATTTTTTTTTGTTGTATTATAAAGAGAAAAGTTTGGCAATTATGAATGAAAAATGATGAATGATTATGAATTGAAGCTGACCGACCATACAAATCGCCGTAGATTCGCTCAGTTCATTCAGGGACAACCTGCTGGTTTTTCTGAAAAAAAAAAAACATTTTTTCAGACAAAGCCCATTTTCATTTGTCAGGGTACGTCAACAAGCAAAATTGCCGCATTTGGGCTTCTGAAAATCCTAAAGCAATTATTGAGAAGCCTTTGCATGCTCAACGTGTCACTGTGTGGTGCGCTATGTGGTCTGGAGGCGTGATTGGGCCGTTTTTTTTTTCGTTTTTTGATGAAAGAATCAACATTTGTCAGCGTGGTCGTGGTGGACATTTGCCAGATGTCATTTTTCATTCATAATTGCAAAACTTTTCTCTTTATAATACAACAAAAAAAAAACATATTATTCTAAATTCTTTGTTTTATTTATTATTTATTATTTATTTATTTATTTGCTGAATACAGGTGTATATAAAGATCTTACAAGTCATAACAGTCATAAGTTATACAGTTTCTTAAACCATATTCTACCATATAAGGCGTGCAAATTATTATAGTAATTGATAATTTTTAAATTGCAATATCTTAATAAAATGTCTCAGTGTTCGCTTATCTATTATTACGTTAAAAGGTATTACAAATAAAATAATTAAAAAAGATGTCTTAAAGTAATGTCATTAAAAACATATGGATTAATATGCAAATCTAAACTCTAAGCATTGCTGGACTTGTCATCAAAATAATCTTGTAGAGAATAGTAGCACTAGTATTTTGTTTTAGAAAACAAAGTTCTTGTTGATATATATATTTTAGATTCACAGATTATCTTGGACAGAATATCATAACCATCAAGTTCCCGTATAAGTCGGCCTTAAGTCCTAAACGACCGGTACTTTACACACAGTTACAACAGATCCTAATGACACATCCACAGGTGCGACACTCGTGAACATCCTGATTCCTGGAACCATCAAGTCTTTTGGAGTACTCCTGGTGGAGTTCAATGACGTGTTCCAGTCCAGTGCATCAGCCTCTTCCGGGATTGTCGCGCTGTGTTACTTCTTGTACAGCAGTTTGGGTAAGTAGTTTTGTTAACCTTTTGGCTGCATGAGCGTAAACGCATCAGTCCCTCCCTACGCCTAGCCACAAATTTATTTATTTATTTTATTTAGTACATGGAGGACTTACAGCTAATAAAAATATCAAAACAAAAAAAATAAACCATAGTCACCAGAAAGCCAATTACAAGTCCTCTCGTATAGTGATAAGTTAAATGTTTAAATGGTGTGAGCACAATACAAAAACCCCATTCGTTACTTATTCGATTTTTTTTAAAGAAATTACCTTCACTATCACTACATAGTATAAAACAAAGTCGCCTTTTCTGTCCCTATATCCCTATGTGCGCTTAAATCTTTTAAACTTCGCAACGGATTTTGATGCGGTTTTTTCCAATAGATAGAGTGATTCAAGAGGAAGGTTTATATGTATAATACATGCATCATATACTAAGGCAACATTGCTAATTTTAGAGGTTTCTAACGTGATGTCGTAAATTAACCTATTTTTTTGGGCTTATTTAGCAATTTAGCAAAAACGCTGCCTAAACCCTACGAGTTAGATCAAATTAATGTATTACAGTATTGTACACCATAAAAAGGTCTACAAAAAAGTCCGCGACGGTATATGTTTATATTTTAGGGGTAACCCACATTAACCATTTTTATTGTTAACTTTTTACGTGAAAAAATGGCTTATTTACGAAGCTATTTTAAGCAATACGGCATTAATCCTTATCGAATTAAGTACCTTAAATACAGTGTGCAATTAATATAGATCAATATGGTTCCTAACAGCATGTAAATTAAACAAATATTTTCGGAGATATCACAAATTTAAAATTTGCGTTTGCGGCGGGTGGTACCGGTCGGATACAACGTTCATAGTTTTTCTGTAGTGTATTTAATTTAGTATCAGCATTGCACCCGTGCGAAGCCGGGGCGGGTCGCTAGTTATAAATAAAAACAAAAACAATCAAAGTAGCCGCTACACGAAAAATTTGAGGCTTAAGCAGCTTCTGGCCGAATTCACACTTATTGTGAAAGGATCCAAATCGTACTCCTTGCACATATCATTAAAATGTCTGCTTGCACGCACAATATAACTATTCTGCCTATAGTTCGAAGATGAATGAGGTACACGTATGTGTGGATTAAAACGGAATGTTTTACATGGCACATTAAAATAAAATTTTTGACAATAACTCAGGGTTATCAATATTGTTGTTGAAGATTTTCAATAAGAATAGACAGTCAGCAATTTTACGACGATCTGCCAGTGGTAGAAGATGGTACTTCTTACAAGAGTCTAAGGTAATCGGTTGACTGATAAGGGATCTTTTGATGGAAGCAAAGGTATTTTATGAAACGTCTTTGGACGCTTTCAATGCGGTCAATGTATTTATGATACCGCGGATTCCATATTTGAGACGCATACTCAAAATTCAGCGTAAATGCCTACAAAAATAGGAATTCCCAATTAGCCTGTGTCTCTTAAGGTGGATGTGCTAGGGTAGCCAACCAAATTCAACATTTCTTCACATTAAAGAGAATCGCACAAGCTAAAAGTGATTTTTAATTATTTGGATATAAATAGCATTTAAAAACCTGCTTTGTACGGAATTCTTGGTGCGCCAGTCTCGCTCGTGCTTGGCCGGTTTGTTTTCTATGTTAGGAGCATTACTCATCGATACTTAAAAAAAAAAAAATTTCACCTTCACTCGTGTGCATTTAGTTCTTTAATATTTTTTTGTATTTAAGATGTGGATAACGTCGCTAGTTACACATATGCAATGTAATTTTATTTTACTACCTGTTTATCACTATATTTGTGTAGCTGTTTGTTTTCCCAAAAATAAATAAATAAATAAATACTACACTACGAAGAATATGTTGTTGTGTAAGTCTAACAAAAATATTTCGATGGCGGCGCCTCTATTGTCTTGGCGCCTGTGTGCGCCGCACACTTCGCACACAGGGGCGGCGCGGCCCTGGCTGCTTACCCAAATTGTTTCTGGCAATTTCCTCAAAAGGCTAAACCGGACACTGTTCTGCATGGTATGTTACACGAAAATTATGAAAAAAGTTTTAATGTCTGGACTTGAAAAGAGACGATGATCCCTGAGTTTGTTTCTTCTCAGAGGTATAGTCAGTTAAGAAATGCCGACTTCATCTAGCTTTAAAGGAAAAAATGACGTGTAAAAGTGATTTCCATACCCTACTTGCATATTAAATAATTTCATTTCTTTTTATTTAATTTCATTTAATTTCATTAACTTTCATTTAATACAATTGCTTTTAATTCCAGGTCCACTGTCGTCTATACTGTCAGTGAAATGGTCGTATCGAACGGTGACGCTCATAGGGGGCAGTTTCGCGGCTTTCGGCATGATCTTCAGTAGCTGTGCGTTTTCTATTACATATTTGTACTTTAGGTGAGTTTTTACTTTTATTTTTTTACGCGTAGGTCCCGTTCCCGTGGGAATACAGAGATGAAAATTAGCCTATGTGTTAATCCAGGGTGTCAGCTAACTCCATACCAAATTTTATTAAAATCCATTCAGTAGATTTTACGTGAAAGAGTAACAAACATCCATCCATCTATCCATACTTATAAACTTTCGCGTTTGTTAAATTAGTAGGATTTTTCATTTCAAGATTTTGCGAAGTTTCGACGCTAGCAATCTACTTACCACCTTGCAAAAACGAGCTATTGCAGCAATTTCTGCGAGCAAATTATGTATGTACAGACGCCAGCACGTCAAGTTACCCCAATGTGTCAAATTTCTTTGATCGTTTTTCAACTTTATGTCAAACAGAATAAGGTTTATATTTAATTGGGAAAATTTGACACATTGGGGTAACTTGACGTGCTGGCGTCTGTACCATTCTGAATTATGCTCATCTGAATAATCCAACCACTTTCTTTTTCAAATTGATGGAAAACTGATTAGATTAAGCGCATTAAAGTAGAGGAAAGGCTTGTAACGTCTTTATCTAGTATAAACTGTACTGGCTAGTGACGTCATGCGACATTTTGACTCGATGTATCGCCGTTATTTTTTTATTACTTACGTGAAAAAAGAAAAAAATATGTGCTCGAATACGTGCTTGTAATCTAGATGATATACTAAAATTTTGACTGGCCTGTTGGTCTAGTGGTTAGTGACCCTGACTGCTATGCCGGAGGTCGTGGGTTCGATTCCCATCCAGGACAAATGTTTGTGTGATGAGCACGATCATTTGTTCTGTGTCTGGGTGTAATTTATCTATAATATGTATGTATTTAGGAATATATAAGTATGTTTATCAGCTGTTTAGTACCCATAACACAAGCTCCGAAGCTTAACTTGGGACTAAATGGCGTTGTGTAAAAAGTTGAATAATAATTATTATTATTATTATTCTTAAAATTTTGTCACGTAGCCCATTTTTTACTAGCTTTTTTCTCATTTTCAATATTTTCTCATTCCAGTTTCGGGGCAATGGTGGGTACGGGGGCAGGCCTGGCGTTCCCCCCTACCGTGTACATAGTCACCTCCTACTTCGTTCGTCTAAGAGGCCTCGCGAACGGCATCTGTATGTCAGGCAGTGCCTTTGGAAGTATCATTCTGCCGCCCGTGCTGAGGTATCTGCTTGAAGAGTATGGATACAAGTGAGTACGCTGTATGATCCAGAGGTTGTTAGTTAAGTATAGTTGAGTTGTTGGATGTGAGTTGACGAAAACCATAGATTTCCCGATAATTTAGTTTATTCGTAAAAGTTATACGAGATTTCTGTTGGATGCTAATCCGCGGTTATAGCGCTACGGCAGCTATTGGTCAACTGACTAATTATAATTATCTACTAATATTATAAAGAGGTAAAATTTGTAAGTTTGTAAGTTTGTAAATTTGTATGTAGGGGGTAATCTCTGGAACTCATAATCCAATTCTAAAATTTTTTTAACTGGCAGAAAGCTACATTATTCCTGAGTGCTATAGGCTATAAATTGTTTCTATAACATGTATATTAACCGAGCTATCACAACTTTTGTCTAGCAAGTCGGAAAAAAATACCTCATAAAACAGAATTATTTGCGTGCGCTGCCTAAACAGTTGCTTAAAATTAAAAACAATGTATGGCTACCTGGTTCGTCTTAATTATTTCTACAAAAAAGTCCGCGATACCATATCTCTATCTTTTATATTTTAGCTTTTATACTTCTTTTATTGCATTAAAAAATATTTTTTTTGGGCTTACTTACGTTTGGTTGATTATTTAAGCAACAAAATATTAATTCTTATGACAATAAATTATTTCAGTATCACAAGAACATCATACAGATAAGATTTGCCATTTACAGTATATCAATTGGCCATACAGTTTCGGAGATAATATAAAATTACTAAAACGCAAAATGCCCAGGCCCTAGCATAACTTTCATTGTGCAGACGTTTTACCTATTTGCCCATAGATGGCGTTCTGCAGTTACGTCATTTTTTTTGAATCGCGGTGTTAAGACATTCCGTGGATTGATGACCCTCTCGAATTTTTTGCCCACTTTGTTGTTAGTTCTGGAGTTCTATACATTACATGTCTGTTGCTTATTGGTTTCGGTTGTTTCGTTCGTATGGTTGTTGTAGTACCGTAATCGAAAATATCGTAATTTCGTTGTTTTGTATGTTCGTCTTCGTAGTTTCGTACTTCGTTCTATCGTAATAATCGATACGAGTTATTCGATATTACGATTGTTTAGTTTTGTAAAGGCAGACGGTGTTCGAGTCGCTCTCCCTTTGTTCATAATTGTTTTCAAGTCTGTGCGTAGTTTGTTGAGAGCATGAGCATGCCTAAAAGGAAATCTCAAGCTCAACTGTCCCGGCAGACATCACAGACAAGAGCCGCTCGAGTACGCCGTACGGAAGAATCTGCCCCTGAAAATGAGCAGCGCCTCTCGAGAAATAGAGAATATGTTTCGCAAGCACGCGCTAGAGAATCTAGCTCCGAGCGCTCACAGCGCCTCGCTGGCCAAAATGTGAGGACGTCGCGGGCCCGTGCTCGAGAAACTAGCGCTGAACGTGCGCACCAGCATGTCTCTGAGACAAGGGATAGGGAGACTAGCGCTGAGCGCTCGCAGCGGCTTGGTAGGCAAAATGTCATAACATCGCAGGCCCGTGCTCGGGAATCTAGCGCTGAACGTGCGCACTTGCGCAGCGTCTATCTCATTTAAGGCAGCATGTCTCTGAAACAAGGGATATGGAGACTAGCGCTGAGCGCTCGCAGCGGCTCGCTAGGCAAAATGCCATAACATCGCAGACCCGTGCTCAGGAATCTAGCGCTGAACGTGCGCAGCGTCTATCTGATTTAAGGCAGCATGTCTCTGAAACAAGGGATACGGAGACTAGCGCTGAGCTCTCGCAGCGGCTCGCTACGCAAAATGCCATAACATTCGGTAATCTTTAAGTTACTGATCTGATTCCAAAAAATATTTTACTAATAAAATTAAATACAGTAATATCAGTCGAGTGTAATCTTATGTTAAAATAAGAAATTTTCCGCGGACGAAGTCGCGGGCAGAAGCTAGTACATTATAAAAGTAAAGAAATCGTGCAGCTTAAAGTAGGTCGCTGCGTTAGCAATATGATTTGCCTGTACGTGTACCGTACATACGCCATCATTTTTAACCCGCGACGCAAAAATTACAGTGATATAAGTACGACGTGTCTGTGAGTGTGTGTCTGATCATCGTAGCTCCAGAACGGATAAACCGATTTTAATTTAATTAAAAAAAAAAACATAATTCGGTATGTAAAGTATTCTTCAGGTATTTTTTTTATATTTTTATTTCGTAAAACATTTAATTTTAAGCCACTAATTTGAAGCTTTTATTTTTCCAAGTAACAGTTTTTTTTTTATTATATTTTAAAGTATTATTCGTGATGACGTCATTTCGTAGACTGAATAGCTTTAAGTCTTTGCCACGTTTCAGTACCTACAAAAAACACTAATAGATAACTTCAAACTTGACATTGTCAACAGTAGACACTAGACTAGAGATGGGTTTATGCCCTGGCAAATTGGGCGCATAAAATAAACGCCCGATAAATGCCCGTAAACGCCAAATAAATTCCTTTTCACTGGGAAAAAACTTTTAAAACAATTTCTTCTAATTTGAGTTTACAATAAGATTAATTTTCAAACACGTCATATTTGATATAGCTAATATTTTGCAATAATCTTAGGAAATTGGTTCTAAACCTGTAGAAAGTGCTTTGTTATGAATGATTTCTTGGTTGTGTTGGTCATGGAACCAAT
The DNA here is from genome assembly GCA_921972225.1 of Euplexia lucipara. Lineage (NCBI taxonomy): Eukaryota > Metazoa > Arthropoda > Insecta > Lepidoptera > Noctuidae > Euplexia > Euplexia lucipara. The sequence goes on along the minus strand of OV179172.1, from coordinate 5,337,632 downwards.
CAGTAAGTTATTTTTGAACTCGAGGATGATAATTATAACATCAGTAAAGTTTATATGACCTTCAAAAATATATGTTCAAAATTGCTATTTGCTTTACAACAACTATTCTGGAAACTTCTAATGTAGAAAGTTTGAAAACTGCAAAAGAACATTGAATTACACTAGTTCTTAAACCAATATTAATACTACACTGCACATAATAAATTATGCTGGGCCCAAAAGCTGAAGCACATTAACGTGTCCATAATGATTTATGGTGTTGTGCCTGTTTCTTTCGGTGTTTCTTCTCAGTGTAGTTACATAGTGAAACACCGACCTCACCTTCTATTTATCTTTAAAAAAAATAACATGTAAGTGTTTGTATGAACCTATTTACAGAAATAATTATTATTTATTTAATATGATATTAGAGTGTAGCCTGAAAAGAGCGTTACACGTAGAATAAAGATTTGGGCGGTCATGGGTTTTTTTGTAGAATTGTTAAACTTTCCATAACTTACATACGTGTAAATCTAACCGTTTTGTCAGCGTACGCTAGAATAGCTCGAAAATAGCAGACTTTTTTCCAACTTCCTTGACGTTCCTTCTTACGTATCGTCATGTTTTGGAAACTTCACACACTAACTTTATAAATTATAGCCTATGTGCTATTTTGATATAGCTATATTATTGTAAAGTTTCAGTTCAATCAATTCAGAAGTCTTCGTGAAAGAGTTACAAACATCCATACATACATCCATCTTTGCTTACAAACTTTCGCGTTTATAATATTAGTAAGGGTAAAAATAATTTAATTTAATTTTGAATTTACAAAATACTGACATTCAATTTCATTTTAAGTTAATTTCCTGCTTTATTTTTACGAAATAAAGTTATTTGTTTATGCATTTATTTGAGCGTAAACTCGTTTATGCCCAAAATGCCAAGTTTATGCCCAATCTGTCCATACATGTTTTTGCCCTCGACCCATCTCTACACTTGACAGATACAATTTTTAGAGTAACATATAGATGGGCAATCCACCCACCCGGGTTAAAACCCAGGTGGGTTTAAACCCGATGTTTTGGGATAAACACCCGATTTCCACCCAAATTTCGGGTGTAAATGATTTTGATATATAAATGACATTTAGTTTTTAATTATTATTCTTTTACTGAATTATACATAATTAGGTGAAATAAAATAACGCAAGAATTTTTTTTTTGTGCTTATCAAAAACAAATGGCCTACTTAACAATCAATCACTATCGGACTCTCCATTATCATTGTTACAGACGACAAAATGTAAAGGCTGTCTGGCATCCCCTGACGTTGAAGGTGTAGGTTCGTTGTAGTCATTCAATATTATCGGGTCTATAGAACTCTCTATTCCGGTTTCATTTTCATCATAGCTCTCATTAAGTTGGTCTATAAAAATCTCTATTATGTTTTCGTTTTCATTTTCTTCATCTAACTGAATGTTCAAACAAATGGAGCCATTACCGCCGACTTATCGTAAGCAACATTTTTACCTAAACTGCATTTTTAATTGCAAACAACATTTTAAACTATAACGGACCATGTCTCGTCGACATTTTTGCCAAAATAATTAAGAAACTTAAGTTATAGCAAACGCTAATTTTAGCGTTAGCACCACGGTTTTCTATTTTTTAGAGTATCCGACATTATTAATATTATCGTAAGTTGCGTAATAATCTGAGAATGGCAACGTAAGCGACCTACTTGTTATTATAAGTGTGACCGAGTTGTGAGTAAATCACTGTACAAAAAACAAGTAGTTCTTTTCTTCTTTGTCCTAGCCCTTTCCCATTAATTGGGGTCGGCTCTCCTCATTCTGCGGCGCCAGGACAGTATGTCCTGGGTTGTAGATACATTTGTTTCGGCAAGCTTTGAGTCCTTGGCTACTGTGGACCGTCAGGTGGTTAGTGGGCGTCCTCTTCCTCTCTTATTATACGTCTCAAGACATGACCAAACTATCTTAGGCAGCTTTTCAATGAAAGCCGTTTTTCTGCTATAGGCGCTTGAAACTTCCTCTGATGTGCTCGTTTCGCAATTTATCGACCCTAGTTATGGCTGATCTGACTGTATCTACCTCTGCCCTGCAGAAAACAACATAGCCGTTTAGGTAATGTTGTGTTGTGCCTGTTAGTAATGTTATTTATTTTTAATTGTATTTTTTAAATTAGTTTATTAACATAACTGGTGAAATATGGGTGTACCTACTACCAGGTATAACATAATATATACCTCTATATATATACCACTGCTTAGCCCTTTGGCGATCACGTTATATATTTCATATTTATCTTTCATTTATTAAGTAGGTATCCATTTCTTGTATGAAAATAAAATTGATCCATATTTACATAGTTAAAATTGCCTTGCGTTAAAACTTTTACCCGATTTTTTTATCGCAAGTGTTATCTTAAACGCCCGGACACATAAAAAGTACTTAGTTTTAGACAGCAAAAATATTGTAAGCGCCAAAAAAGCCTCAAAACCTATGTTTTTTTTAAATATTTTAACTGTAACACATAAGCTTTCAAAAATAATTATTGTACGTTAAATTTCACTTTAATAGCGCAATTATTATCAAAAATATTTAATAAAAACCTTCTCCTGTAGGTTTTTGTCGGTTACATTAAGTCGGCGGTAATGGCTCGAAATCTTTAAAAGTATTTACAGGAAGCTAAGGAGTATCATGTAAATCAACTTACAAATGATGAACATGACAACTAACACGCTTACGCTCGAGTCTTCAACGCTAATTACACACTACAACATAAAATAAGCTGTTCAAAAGTTGAAATAATAGAATTTTCGTTTTTACCTCGTACCATTTTATTTTATGTTGCCTACAAAAAAATAAAATACATGAAAATCACTTTTGAAACAAATTTTTTAACATCACTAATTTAATTTTATCAAATCAAATATACACCCAATTTTCTGGGTGTTTATGGGTGCTTGCGGGTGTTTATCGGGTTTTTATCAAAGCACCGGGTTTAAACCCGGTGGATTGCCCATCTGTAGACTAACAACAGTTTTTTTAATTTATCTTGAAACACACGAAGGAAGTAGCCTGTTCAGGCTACTTTATGACGTCATATAGAGGTCAAATGAAAGTCAAATGGTTACAAGTATTATTGTGAAAATAATCACAATCTTGTGATATAAAGAGCTAAAAATAGAAAAATAAGGCTTAAGACCCTAAAATCTCCAAATGGTTTTGGAATCAGCGTAGGTTAATTTTTACTTTACATATCGAATTATGTATTAGTAATTATGAAAAGCAAAATAAAGAAAAAAAAATACAAAAGCGACTTGCACTATATTCCATTTACAATAGCATTAGACAGAAGTTAAAAAAAAAGGTTATTTTTAACCGACTTAAAAAAGGAGGAGTTCTCAATTCGACGGTATGTTTTTTTTTTGTGTGTGTTTCTTTACGCGATTACTCCGCCATTTATGGTTCGATTTACAAAATTCTTTTTTTATTTAATAGTGTATACTACCAGGTTGGTCCCATTTGTATCAAACCTCAGATCTTTTGATGGGATCCTAGAGGAATTGAGGGAAATCTTCAAATAATATAGGTACACATGTACCGATTTTTACGTTTTTGGTAACAAATTAAGCATTTTCATTTAGCAAGTATCATTTGGTGAAGAAAAACTGATGAAGAAGACTGAAACTCTTCAACGCATAACAGCAAATTACTCGCAATTGCTATAGTCACATGTCTGTGCGTGGTTTATGTATTTCCATAACAACACTAACAGGTGAAAAGTAACTCCAGTTTCGGAAGTCGGTGGCCAATAATGAACGAAATAAAACCACCAAAGCCACAGACTTCTGAAACTGGAGTTATTTTTCACCTGTTAGTGTTTTTTAAGAAATCGGTTGTTAATTTTTTGTAAAAAAAAAAAATATTTTGCAATTTTTATTTTCTTCGTATGTAAAGAAAGGCTAATATTTATGTATTTAGAAATATATAAGTATGTTTATCAGTTGTTTAGTACCCTTAGCACAAGCTCTGCTTAGCTTGGGACTAGATGGCGTTGTGTGAACATTTATGAAAAAAAAAATCTTAAGAATGATTGACCTAACCAAACCTTATTTCTATTTTCAGAGGAGCAGTTTTAATACTTGGTGGTATAATGCTGAACGTTTGGGCAGCAGCTCTACTCTTTCAGCCCGTTGAAGAGCACATGATCAGAAAATATAAAGAGCCGGAGGAAGATGAGGATTTACCGCAGGTGAGCTGATTATAATACAATTAACGGCCAAGTTGGCTGTGTATTGGCGAAGTTGGAATTCGATATTGGTTACAGTTTGGCCAACAAATTCTTGGTTAATATTTGAATAGTTTAAGACACAAAATTCGATAATCTATTACTTCAAACGTGAAAACCATTGGCCGTATTGACAAGTATATCTTAAACTAGACGTGGAATGTGTTGAAACGTGATGGCCCAGAGGTAAAGGTGGCTACCTCCCATGCATGAGGTTGTGGTTCAAATCTGGGCAAGTACCTATGTGGCTTTTTCAATGCATATGTACTTTCTAAGTTTATATTAGACATCATTGACAATGTTGACTTGTAGTTATTATAAATTTGACATTGCTTATCCGCCTCGAGCAAGCGTGGTGATCAATGCTCGATCCTTCTCTGTATGAGAAGAGGCCTTTGCCCTGCAGTGGGACAGTAACAGGCTGGTATTACTATCGTAAACTTTAGTATTTAAATACCAAATGTCTAAACCATTGGCCATATTGACAAGTATATAAGGAAAGAAAGAAAAGAAAGAAAGAAAAAAATATTTAGGATTTACTTGTCAATAAGTATACAAAAGAAAGAAAAAACATTTATTTGAAACAAAGGCACACACATAACACGCACATTTTTTTTCTTATTTCTTTATATTAAGTAATAACAACAAACAAAATACAGACAAAAAACGATTAAAAGACAGTAAAAAAAAAAATCACAGGACGAACGACTTGTGAATTCATACATAGAAAAGTCTAATACCTACTCGCGTAAATTGTATGAAACTGCTGATTTTTTTTTTCGTTATTTCAGTGTTAGTCCCATAGTGAGAGTTGTTCATATTCATAAGTCATTCATCATGCGCCAATAGGGTCCATACGTAAAAAGCGAACATTAGCATTGGACCCTAATTACAGCGCCAATAGGGTCCAATGGTTTTGGCCAAAATGGCGATATTGCTAAACAAACAAAGCTATGTTAGTTCGGTAATAAAATATACCTAGCAGAAGTCACGCGGTTTCACCTGCGTAGTTCCCGTTCCCGTGGGAATACAGGGATAAAAAGTTACCTATGTCACCCGGGGATGAAGTGTAGCTTCCATACGGTGAAATAATTTTTCAAATCGGTCCAGTAGTTTTGTTGTCTATTTAATGCTAGCAAACGAACAATCATATCTTTCTTCTAAATTAACTGGTTACATACATACCTGAAAATAAACAAACAAAAGAACTGTAAACCAATTATAGGGCTTCAAAAAACTCATCCGCATCGCTATCAACGGGAAAAGTGCCCAGAAGACTGGCCGCATTGCCACGTTGTATGGCAATGCTGATTCTCTGACCGAAATAAAGGCCAGCCCTCTGGTCATGTGAAGAGTCGACCAAACGCTTGGCGATGTCCCGGAAAACGAAATGGGCATTCGGACCCCATGGCCTGAGAGTTTCAACCCCTAACGGCTCAAATACAAGGTGTTTTTTTTTGATATCCCATAACTCTAGGGTTATATTCTGTAGGTAAAAGTAATACTAAAACTCCTAGAATAGATGGTCCAAAAATGCATAGTTTCGGAGATATCATCAATCATAATTAAATTATCAGTTGTTTAGTACCCGTAACACAAGCTCTGCTTAGCTTGGGACTAGATGGCGTTGTGTGAATAGTCGTGGAATATTATTATTAAGTAAGTATTATTAATATTATTTTTATTACTTATTAGTTCAAAAATTGTCACCAGAACGACGAATCTTCTTTCTAACGTCACTTTTCTTTCACGTAAGGGTGTTTTACATTAATCATCGTGACTTTGTCGAATTATTTTGTATGATAGTAAAAAAAAAAAGGATGATTGAAACATAATTTATATGCCAGTTGATTCTTTGATACGGTCTCAATCATACCCTAGAGTTATGGGATGTCAAAAAAAACACGTTGTGTATAACTTCCAATAAGGTTGTCATATTTTCGCCGTTTGAGGTTACTGCACCTGCGGCAGCCACAGCAGCACAACCCGTCGTACTAGGAAGATGGGATGGCGCCAAAGAGATTTAAAATACTATAGAGCGGGCATGTCAAGGAAATGTCATAGAAAAACTTTGATCCCGTGTCTCAGTAACGCCATCTAGAATAATATATGAATATTGAAGCGGCCGCGGAGCGTACTACAAAAAACTCATAGACTTGTATCCAGCAGGACACACTTTTTCGGACGAAAATCTTGTTCGTGATGTCCGGTCTATAGGTATTGAATGTCTTTGGATGGCGCAAGGGTATCGACACATGTTGCATCCCACACCAAAGGCCTACCCAACTTCCAAGGCATTATGGTTACACCGTCTGCAGGGCTAGCATGGCCGGAGATATTCTTTCCACGGGGAGAGGATAAAATACTATTCCCCTCTGTCATTTTTATCCACCCTCCGAGCATGGTGACATGGGTGGATAAACTATTCACGGGGATAAACCAGGGGAAACGCTTGTCTTCGAAATTATTGCCATTATAAGAAAACTTTTATGAAATTACACAATAGTCGAGAATGTCATGTAAACCAAAGTACGTTCATCGTTTTATTACATCTGTACTGGATATTTATTTTGTTTTGTTGTCAATTGGGATTGCTCGAATCGCGAAATCTTTCACTAGTCGCCATGCTATAAGCCGTGGATGAGTATCCACGTCTAATGTCAAAAAGTGATATAATTCTCTTTCCCCTGTTGCCGTGCTTTGGCAGGTGGATAAGATAATTGTATCCCTTGTCAGTGGAAATAACCGGTGGATAAAAGTTATATCCCCAGCCCATGCTAGCCCTGCTGGTGTCGTAATAATGTAATCTTTCTTAAATAATATTATTATAGTATAGATTACAATATATTTTTCCAGCTTCGCCAATACTGTTACTGAATTTCCACACTAAATACTTTTACTTCTTTTTTCGGATCTCATTCAGCCATATTTTTTAGATCCATATGGCTTATTAATTCCTACCTATTTTAGGGGGCTAATTTAAAGACAGTGACTGCCAAACTTTTTCTTAGACCCCTTTTTTTAACATCTTTTCATTTAATAGTGTTAATTATTAATATTAATATCGCGAAGAAATGCTGCATTGAAACTTGATCTTTGTTAATAGTATTAAGTTATATTTATTTCGCAATTACGAAAGATGGTATTCGCTGTGAATCAGTTGGTTATAGTTTGAACAACACTGCTGTACCGCGCCTTAGGAAGGCGCGCGGCGAGACGCCCATGGCGGTCGCTAGTGTCATTTGTACCGGACTGTCTATGTGAAAAGCACATGAGATAAATATTCAAAGATGGGTCGTGCATTATCTCATGATATTAAGACCGTCATTTTTAAGGTGGCCGAATATTTTAAGAAAAGAAAAGCAGACAAATAAAGCTTTGAATTTAAAAGTGATGCGAATATTGCCCTGTTAAGTTAATTTAAATGAAATATTTGGGTATTTTTATTTAATTAATTTCCTATTCAATAAAATAATTTAAAACGTGCCTTAGAACTGTATACTGATATCGTAAGATCTATGCGGCAATATCTATCTCATGTGAACACATGCTCTTCCCTTCTCAGCCCCCACCTCGCCGCGCGTTCCTAAGGCGCGGTACAGCGGTATTGGTCAAACTATAATATACTGCTTTGAACTACGCAAGGTGTGTATGACCCGCCAAGCTCAGAGTTCGGTCGTTGTGTGCAAACAATGGGTTGTTAGACAAAATTTAAGTTTTTAGTCCCTCATCTAGATTACAAGAAAATATTCGACACATATATTTTTTTCTTTTTCAAATTAAATAAATAAATAAATATTCCACAACTTTTCACACAACGCCATTTAGTCCCAAGCTAAGCTTGAGGGCTTGTATTATGGGTACTAAACAGCTGATAAACATACTTATATATTTCTAAATACATACATAATATAGATAAATTACACCCAGACACAGAACAAATGATCGTGCTCATCACACAAACATTTGTCTTGGGTGGGAATAGAACCCACGACCTCCGGCATAGCAGTCAGGGTCACTAACTACTAGACAAACAGGCCAGTCAATTGATGGAAAACTGCTTAGATTAAGCGCATTAAAGTTGAGGAGAGGGGGCTTGTAACGTCATTATAAACTGTACTGGCTAGTGCCGTCTTGCGACATTTTGACTCGTTATTTTTTGATTACGTGAAAAAAGAAAAAAATATGTGTCGTTCTTGTAATCTAGATGAGGGACTAATAACTAAAACTTTGTCAAATTGTCCATTATAGTCGTAAAGTTTTTTGACATTTGCTGTTCATTGTCAGGTTGATTAAAATATGTTTCGCGACCGTACCAAATATGTTTTATCTGAGTTGTAAAAATCAAAATCACCCATACAACCCTGTAAGTTAATTTAATCCCATTAAATGACTTATTCATGAAATAATAATTCAATGGGATTATATGAACTTACAAGGTTGTCGTAATGATTAAAAGCTATTTATTCTAAATTAACTGGTTACATACATACCTAAAAATAAACAAACAAAAAACTCATCCGCAATACATACACAATGTTAATATTTATTTGCTGTAAAACATACTGTACAATTGTTTGTTTATCGAAATAAAATAAAATAAAATAAATCCGCATCGCTATCAACGGGAAAAGTGCCCAGAAGACTGGCCGCATTGCCACGTTGTATGGCAATGCTGATTCTCTGACCGAAATAAAGGACAGCCCTCTCAGCCCTCAAAACCCTCTTAATGATTTGAATATGAATAAAGTTATGTTAACACATATGTTACGGTCTCGAATAGTATTTTAATCAAAACACAGCCTGGCACTGAACGGCAAAATTCCTAAAAAAAAACAAGAAAAATTAAATTTCGCGGCTACCCTGGTGCATCCACCTTAAGTAAAGTACACTGTCCATTCATAGCCCGGCGGATTAGCAGGTTGAAGTGGCAGTGGGCAGGGCACATAGCACGGAGGACTGATGAGGGATGGGGTCGGTCGGTTCTCGAGTGGAGGCCACGTATCGGCAAGCGCAGCGTAGGACGTCCACCCACAAGGTGGACAGACGACCTCATTAAGGCCGCGGGAACGCGCTGGATGCGAGCCGCTCCCAACCGGTCTTATTGGAGATCTATAGGGGAGGCCTATGTCCAGCAGTGGACTTCCTATGGCTGAAATGATGATGATGATGACTGTCCATTCAATATAAAAATATATGACTTAAAGATTTATGTAATCAATGCAGCATTACTGAAAATAAAATACAAAGATACGCTTTGTATGTAATACTCCAAATTAACCGTAAAACTTCGCGAATTTTCATTACAATTATTATTTAAGAAAAAGAAAAGAAAAAAGTGCACTTTTTTGAAAATGAAACTTGCTCTCATTGAGCTCGTCTTGGTGGGCATCAAAGCATAAAGTAAGCAATTCATTTTTATTATGTGTTTATATGTGTATAATGTTGGTCATAGTTTCTCAACGAACATAGGGAGCGGTTGTCTATGGTTTTGTAGGGTTATTTACCAAAAACAAAAGTCATGTATTCAAATTAGGCTGACGATCAAGACTTTGAACGTAAAATTACATAAGATAGTTCCCTCTAAAAGCCCTTTGACTGCAATCCCACCTGATGGTAAGCAGTGATTCAATCAGTGATGGTGAAGCGCACTAGTTTATTAAAAGCCTATTCACTCTAGCCTTGAAGACACCTACACCTGATACTCCATCCGATTAGGTAGTTAACAAAAGGCAAACAATTTTGACATGTATTTTTAGTTAATAACACAGTTTAAAAATAAAATGCAGTTGAAAACAAATTTAGAAACAACAAATATGTATAAAATTTCATTATTTTTTACTCGCACCAAAAGGTGCCAATCCCAATGGATTAGCTCTATTCAGCCAGCCGACATCAATACTTTTTTTTTACGTACGTATTATTCGTTTCTATCCTACTTGTTCCAAATTTAAAAAAATGATTGCTGCTAACTCTGATTTAAAAATGAAAGAAATTTAAAAAAGTGATTTGTCAGGAACTTTGTTAATTTTTGGAGTTTTGAATTTGCCCAACAAAACTCTTATAACTTTTAATTTCAATAATTTAACTTCTATTTTAACTGTTTGATTTGAGTTTCTTTTATCTACTATTCCTATAGGTAATAGTTGAAAGAAAAGCAGATTATGCACCTCGCTTTAAGTAATTTATATTGCCCTCGTGCCTGTTAGATTAGAGCCCTCGCTAACGCTCGGGCTCTAAGTCATGCACTCGGTGCAATGATAAATTACTTTGTGCTCGATGCAATAATCTACTATTACATGTCATTTATTTTTTTTAAGAAGAGGTCGGTATTTCGCTATCTGACTACTCTGAGAAAAAACACCGAAAGAAACTCAGAGGTCACAGTCTCTTTTAAAGTCCAGACATTATCTTGGTCAGATCATGTAAGAACCATTGTATTAGTGTCTGAAATGGTCTTTTGAGGAAAGAACCACACAGATAGAGGGGACCAGATCAGTCAGTGCAAGCATTGGTCAGTAATCGTGAGCTCAACCCGGAACTTGAGGAGCTTCACGTCCTAATGTCTTTGAACGGCTTCCTTTTATAAAATTTTCGAAGGGGGTACGAAATGAAAGTTTGAGAAACTATGACCTTGTATATTTTGTTGGTAGTATCTGTTTTTTTTTTGTCCGTCAGTAGTTGCTTAGTAATTGATGTTAGACAGGTTTACTAACTAATCGTAGTGTCTATGTCTCTAATGCTGTCTCTTTTCTTCTTCGCTGTGGTGAGTGAGAGGGAGGATGGTCTATACAAAATATTGATATTTTGACATAGAACTGTAACACAATAGGCATGTTAACAAAATATGAGTATCAAAATATAATTTTTCCATCAGTTAGATTATAAAAAAATAATACACAAGATTTTTAAGCTATTGCATAGCTTCTATCGCGGGCCTTGAGCGCGGGGACCGAATCCAGAAATTCCGTAACAAAAAAAAACCTCACGCTCCCCACTCCGAAGGGCAAGGAGGTGTGGCTTGAAGGCCGTGCATCGTCTAACGTCGTTTCAGTTCGGCAGTCTTCGACACGGCGTTGTGTGCGATAAGACGTATTGTATTGACGTATTGGATAGTGGTGAGGGGAAAGGGGAGGGGAGGGGGAAGGGAGGGGAGGGGGAGATTGTGAAAGGCACGGAGGGGCAGGGGAGGGATGTGGAGGGGGGTGGAGGGAAGAGGCAGGGGACGGGAGGGGAAAGTGAGGGAGGGGCGGGGGAGGTGTGGGGGAGAGGGAGGGAGGGGGAGAGGGGGAGGGGAGGGGAGGAATGGGGAGGGGGAGAGGGGAGGAGTTGATAAAAATGCTATGCAATAGCTTTACCGCGGCAGTCTCCGAGTGCCACACGTCATTTTTTTTGTTTTTTTTCAAATTGATGGAAAAGTACTTACCCCGTCTAAGCTTAACAATAGACCAGTTGACATTTTTTTTGTTTAAAGCCCAACATCTTAACAGATTACAAGAAAATATTCGACACATATTTTTTCTTTTTTTCGCGTAATAAAAAAATTACGGCGATACATCTGCCGTGATTCTTTAAAAAGCCGTCATCTGACAATTTACCGATTTCGAGTTTAAACATTAAGCGACAAGCAGGATTTGGCACTGATATCAAAACCACTTCACTGCTTTTTAAAAAAAAAAAACTTGAGAGGTGTCAAGGGACACCCGGATGGAACGAAGTTCCCTTCGATTGATTAGTGAACTATTCAATCTTCTCTCTCTCCCCCTCCCCCTCCATCTTCCTCCTCCCGTTCCTCTCCCTCCCTCTCCCGCTATCTCCCTCTCCCTCTCCCTCTCCCTGCGAACATGCGACGCCGCACAGCTTACAATAGCTTACTATAGCAAAAAGTGTCGTGACAACTTTTCGTAAGAATGTTTTCCGTCTAGCCCCCTTTCAGCGATAAGGAACTCCGTTCCAAAAATATCTCAAAAGGGGTTAAATAGGTCGACGCGCCTTTTGTTCCTGATGTCGCTTAATGTTTAAACTCAAAATCGGTAAATTGTCAGATGACTGCTTTTTAAAGAATCACGGCAGACATAGAGTCAAAATGTTGCATGACGTCACTAGCCAGTACAGTTTATACTAGATAATGACGTTACAAGCCCCCTCTCCTCAACTTTAATGCGCTTAATCTAAGAAGTTTTCCCATCAAATTAAAAAAGATTATTTATAATCTAACTGATTCAATGTAATAACTATATTTTGATATTCAAATTCTGCCAATATGTCTATTAATTTGTTTAGAATAAGAATATTAGTAGAAGTGTTAAGTTCTTAACTATCATATGCTTCGCTTTAAACTCACTAACAATTTCATTAATTCAAAAAATAATCACTTTCCTTATGTCTCCTGTATAACTATGTTTGGTTAAAAAATCGTAAATGTGTTCCGCACGCCACGCGTCACGACTAGAAGACAATTTTTAAGAGACAGGGTATCTCGCGAAATTAAAATTCTCTTGTGTTGTTTTTTTTGTAATTTGCCGTTCATTGCAGGCTGTATGTTGAACAAAATATGATTTGCAACCGTTGTTTACAGAATTATATTCATTCAAACCCTTAAGACAAACCTCCAAGTTCATAATAATAATCCCATTGAATAAAATATTTCATGAGAAACTCATTTAATGGGATTAAATTAACTTAGAAGGTTGTATTGGTGATTTTAATTATTATAACTCAGATAAACCATACTTGTTACCTACGTTCGCGAATCATATTTTAATCAACATACAACTTAACATTGAACGGCAAATTGCTAAAACACGAGACAATTTTTTCGCGGGGTACCATGGTACCTGGGACTCGAGTCTGCTATTCTAATCGTGTCTCAATGACCGGTCATTGATCGAATATTTGACAACTTTGACAGTTTTAGCACAGTCTAAAAACATACAGTCGTCCGACGAAGCCGTCTAGACAGGGCAATCGTGCGGGGTGTGAGGAGCGAGACGCGGGAAAGCCGCTCCCGCACTGCGAACAAACCGATGTCCGTAGTGCGGGAGGGTATTATTCAAGTCTAACGCGTGTAGACGTTGTCGGCATTTTTCCAGAGATCAAAGGCGTCGTCCTACTGTATTGATATTTATACTGTGGTTTTAGTATGGGAAATGTGTCATAAGTTTGACGTTATACGTCAAAAATCGATCATTGACCGGTCATTGAGACACGATTGCAATAGCACACTCGAGCCCCTGGTTATAGCAATTGTATTGTCTAAAATATATAAATTTGGGAACCTATTGTTTGTCCTAAAAGGACTTACTGGCGTCTAGTTTGCACACCGAACTCTGATGACAAGTGAGAATTTAATAAAAAACTTGTAATTGCGCTTTAAGTTGACTTCAAGTTACGGTGACTATCAGACGGGGTACTGTGCGCTTCGTCACATACATCTCTGCGAGTTCGCATGACGGCGCATTGATTACGAATATTAGGTCAAATTAAAAATACAAGATGGCGACGAAGAAAATTTTTGGTTTTTCCGTCATGGGTGTCGTTTTCATGGTTTTCGGGGTAGCTGTAGTCAATGATCGATTTTTGACGTATAACGTCAAACTTATGACACATTTCCCATACTAAAACCACAGTATAAATATCAATACAGTAGGACAACGCCTTTGATCTCTGGAAAAATGCCGACAACGTCTACACGCGTTAGACTTGAATAATACCTCCCGCACTACGAACATCGTTTTGTTCGAATTGCGGGAGCGGCTCTCCCGCATCTCGCCCCTCACACCCCGCACGATTGCCCTGTCTAGACGGCTTCGTCGGACGACTGTATGTTTTTAGACTGTGATACTGTGTTCGAACACAGGCGCGCGCGCGGGAATTTCAAACAGCGTTTTTGTTATTTAATTGTGTTATAAGTTTTTGTGTAATAAAAAGAGTTTATTTGGGAAAGTTTATTGAAATAATGAATACAATCACGTGTTTAAGTATCGGTCACTAATTACCAGTCACTCTATATAATATTTATAAACAAAACGAAACAGCGAGATTTTTGACAACTAATTGCGACATTGCTGCAACTTTAAGAAACACGTTCATACATAGATCTAGGTTATAAAGCTAAAAACATCTTTTTTGTTTCAACAGGCGTTTGCTTTAATATTTTTTTTACCAATGTTGACATACCATTCATGAGTTATACAGGAGTCTCGTTATTCATACATTACAGAGTAATCGTTTCATTTTCAAAAATGCGCATTTTTAAATAAAATCGTTAACGTGCTAACTCTTTAATATAACGACGTTAAATAACTGGTTTATAACGAAAGTGATTATACGTTATAATGACGTTTAAGATGGTGTTGCCAGAACTGAAAATTAATTAATCAAAGCATGATTTTAATCTGTGTTGGGTTTGTGATAACTAATAGAGCTAGAAAAACGATTCACGCAACTACCGCTGCAGTATGCGTGAGCGAAAGAGAAACTCGACAGACTGGCGCCGTAACGCGTTACGTTACGAAGCTATACAGGGTGTTTCATTGAAATCGGTCAGTATGGGAAAGTCTGAAACTATAAGACATACGAAGATCTGTTCTGAGGAACCATGTCATCGATTTTGATAACAAGCAAAACTGCATTCATAGGTACATTTAAAAAAAAACATCTGTACTCCGTTCGGGAATCGAACCCGGTTATTTTGAAAAAAAAACTACACTATTTCTATTTAGATATCGATTGTGTAGGTCTTAAGCAGTAAATGTCTGTATGAAACATGATGTCTAAAATGAATAAAATGCATTTTTTCCACATTCTTTAATTTATTTTAGTTAGTGCTCAAAATAACCGAGTTGGATTCCCGAACGGAGTACAGATATTTTTTTAAAATGTATGAATGCAGTTTTTCTTGTTATTAAAATCGATGACATGGTTCCTCAGAACAGATCTTCGTATGTCTTATAGTTTCAGACTTTCCCATACTGACCGATTTGAATGAGACACCCTGTATATAAGAATGTATCAATTCAAAAATACGTAGCTTGGCGTCGGGGGCACTTTTTCGGCGGTTAGAGTTTCATATTCGTCCTCTAACAGACCGACAGCTATTTAAATGTTAGATTGAAGTTTGGGTCTAACTTGTTCTGGCAAACCACTAGCGTTAACAATAATTAAAAACTTGTATAAAAAATATATTTTAAGTAGTATCTAACCGTATTGTATATATTTTTTTGTTGTTTTATAAATATGGGTACTGATCAATAAATGGAAGTCGTGGATGAATATTAGAGGCCACATATCGATCGGAGGTTAAGCTATGCTTGTCGAGGTCGATCCGTGTATGAGTGACCAACCTATACAAGGTGTTTTTTTTTATATCCCATAACTCTAGGGTTATATTTTGTAGGTAAAAATAATACTAAAACTCCTAGAATAGATGGTCCAAAAATGCATAGTTTCGGAGATATCATCAATCATAATTAAATTATCAGTTGTTTAGTACCCGTAACACAAGCTCTGCTTAGCTTGGGACTAGATGGCGTTGTGTAATAGTCGTGGAATATTATTATTAAGTATTATTAATATTATTTTTTATTAGGTACTTAATTAGTTCAAAAATTGTCACCCGTACGACGAATCTTCTTTCTAACGTCACTTTTCTTCCACGTAAGGGTGTTTTACATTAATCATAGTGACTTTGTCGAATTATTTTGTATGACAGTAAAAAAAAAAGGATGATTAAAACATCATTCATATGCCAGTTGATTCTTTGATATGGTCTCAATCATATCCTAGAGTTATGGGATATAAAAAAAAACACCTTGTATATCTCAAGGACTCGCCATGCCAAAGATGGCTCGTTAAAACATTGGTCCCGGCTGTCAATAAATTGTAGATCTTTAACAGACTATATTGAGTCCGGAGCCCGATGGAAATCGGCTTGGCATTTTTACTCGTAAACCAATTTTTCAGGCTTTACTTGAATAATCGACGATTAAATTTAGCATTCTCAGTACCCATATTTATTTAAAAATCAACCACCACAACTAACCAATTCAAAAAAATTATCACAACCAATCGAATTTCAGGACGACATCTTATTCGAGGAGGAAGAGCCAATAGAATCATTTCAAATGACCGTTACGACTCCTGAGAAGACAACGGAGAACGGACATGCGCCGGACAAGAAACCGTCGCAGACGAACATACAGAGCATGTCCTCGTCGCAGCAATTACGTCATAACCCGTCTAAACGAAAGCTGTCCTACACTCGTCCTATACCAAAATCGACGTACAGTTCCTCGTCGATTAGTTCTGGGGTGTTAAAAAAACTGGGTTCTCAAGACGGTTTTGGGCGAAAATTGAGCACAGCCAATGCTGGACCTAAAAGAAACTTCTCTACGTCAAGCTTCGCTCATATTTCAGCCACACCGTTCCACGGGTCTACGCTTTCAGCGTTCGAGAAACCAAACGAATTCGCTTCACAGTTTTCGCTCAGATCCGTCACTGAGAGTGTAGCCGATGCAGCATATTGCTGTTTCTGCTGCAAGAAGAAAAAATCTACTAAGAAAGTGGAGGGGAATAAATTCTTCGATTTAACTCTGCTTCGAGACCCGACTTACTTAGTCATACTTATATCAAGCAGTACAGTTGCAATATCCTGCACAAACTTCATAATCTTACTACCCTCACATGCTCAAAATATTGGCTTTGACAAAGCCAGAGGGGCGTATTTACTCAGTACCGTATCAGCTCTCGACTTAGTAGGACGTATCGGCGGTTCAGCGTTATGCGATTTAAATCTGATTCCGAAGAGTTTTTACTTTGTCGGCGGTCTATTATTCTCTGGCATAACTTTAGCTATTATACCGTTCTTAGAATCGTATTTGACTATAAGCATTTTTTGCGCGTTGTTCGGTCTCGCTTCGGGTGTAAATAATAGTGTGACAACCTTGGTTATGGCCGAAGTTTTGGGTGTCGAAAGATTAATGTCGACTTACGGAATCAGTTTGTTCGTTAACGGGTGTCTGCAGTTAGTTGGGCCGCCGATTTGTGGTCTGTGGTTTGAGAGGGATAAGAACTTTTTGCAAATGTTCGTTACTTTTGGTATGATTTTTATTGCTGGCGCTGCGTTGTGGCTTTTCATGCCTTTTATTAATAGACATAAACGCGAAAAGGCTAAAAGAGAAGCAGAGAGAGGCCAAAAGGTGTAATTCTTGGGGACTAACTAAGATTTCAAAAACCAAAATGTCACTTTATTCAAATTAGTCTAATGTATCAGCACTTTTTCAACGTCAATATTTACTTAAGACAGTCTCCCCAAATCGCCCTTCGCCACTTCCTATTGTTTTTTGCTGGGAAGAAGAAGTGGCGGAACAAACTCCCCAGCAACACGTCTGTCTGTTATATTAATTGAACTTGAGTTTACGCAATATTGGGAATTTAAGTTCAAATAATTTGCTACATTTTATTGAGCACACACCAATATACATGATAGTAGCACAGTCTTAAAACATACAGTCGTCCGACGAAGCTGTCTAGACAGGGCAATCGTGCGGGGTGTGAGGGGTGAGACGTGGGAAAGCCGCTCCCGAACTGCGAACAAAACGATGTTCGTAGTGCGGGAGGTAGTATTCAAGTCTAACGCGTGTAGAAGTTGTCGGCATTTTTTCAGAGATCAAAGGCGTCGTCCTATTGTATTAATATTTATACTAATAATAATTTCAAAGTTGGTCTTATACTGAAAGGTGTTCGTATGAGTAACTTAAACACTATAAAAATTTGGTTAGTGACAAAAAAAATCCTGTCAAACTAAAATAATCTTTATTTACAAAGTCTTAAGGAAGGAATTAAGAAAGACGGATAATGAAGTGTTAGTGATTAATTGTTCTGATGCAAGAAAGTGATGCAGCTATACAAGTATAGTGCCATCTCGTTTTAAAATCAGGTTTCATGTAAATATGCTCATGGAACGTATTTGAATATGTTAGTGAACATTTGTTCTGATGCAAGAAAGAGATGGCGCTATACAAGTGTTGTGCTATTCCGTTTTATAAAAGAAAAGTTTAACTTATAGAGAATTGTAAGTGTTAAATTGTTCTGATGCAAGAAAGAGATGGAGCTATACAAGTACAGTGCTATCCCGTTTTACTAAGACAAGTTTAGCTTATAAAGAAGTGTTAGCGAATTAGTTCTGATGCAAGAAAGAGATGGCGCTATACAAACATAGTGACATCCCGTTTTATTGAAGGAAGGTTTCAAGTCTAAATGCTAATGGATCGTATAAGAATGTGTTAGTGATGCATTGTTCTGGTGCAAGAAAGAGATGGCGTTATACAAGTATAGTGACATCCCGTTTTATTGAAGGAAGGTTTCAAGTCTAAATGCTAATGGATCGTATAAGAATGTGTTAGTGATGCATTGTTCTGATGCAAGAAAGAGATGGCGCTATACATGTATAGTGACATCCCGTTTTACGAAAGGCACGTTTCATTCAAATATGCTCATGGAACGAACGTATTTAATAAGTGACATTCGAATGCAAGAAAGAGATACAGCTATGCGTCCTGCATAGCTCCGTCCCCTTTCAAAGCGAAGTTGGCTTAGAATAAGTAAAAAATAAACCATGGTGCTTAAAAAGAGGTAGTATTAGAATATTAGCCAAATGTTACTTTTATTCATCGACTTTCGCGGCTTTGGGTTCAATTCCCGCGTCGGGTAAAGTAATATAGGGTTGTCCATTTAGAATTTTTCAGTAGAAGCCTGAAATTTTCAATTCGCGAACCAGCTATTAATCGCCAATCCATCTTGAGCAAGCGTGGTGATCAATGCTCGAGCCTTCTCTGAATGAGAAGAGGCCATTGCCCTGCAGTGGGACAGTAACAGGCTGGTATTATTATTTAAATTGGTAATAACAGTTGATTATTACTAATGTCTCGATATTAAATCAACATTTTACACACTATAGCAACAATTTATTTGATATTAAAAATGTAACGATTCTTATGCAATCATGTAACGAAGGAAGATATTATAAATTTATAAAAAAATATGTGAATTATACAAAATGTAAAAATATTACCGTTTTACATTTTTACACTTTGTATATTTAGGGTTTTGTAGTCCGTACCAAAAATGCACAAAATGTTATGATAGTGGTGGTATTTTCAAATTTTAAATAATAGTCGCTAATGCAACAAGAAATAATGTGGTTTGCCAATTTAATATCGGCTTTATTTCTATATTGTTAGGTTTGACATTTCAAATGACGATGTCGTCTATTTCACTACGCACAAATCACAATAATATTATGTTCCCTTATTTACATTTTACACGATATTTTTAATAATTAACAATAATAGGCTAGTTGACAAAATTTTAGTTTTTAGTCCTTCATGTAGATTACAAGAAAATATTCGACACGTAATTTTTCTTTTTTCATGTCATAAAAAAAAAAAACTTGAGAGGTGTCAAGGGACACCAGGATGGAACGAAGTTCCCTACGATTGATTAGTGAACTATTCAATCTTCTCTCTCTCCCCCACCCCCTTCATCTTCCTCCTCCCGTTCCCGTCCCTCCCCCTCTCCCTCCCTCCCCCAACCCTCCCCATATCCCCCTCCCCCTCTCCCACACCCTCTTCCTCTCCCACACCCTCTTCCTCTCCCACACCCTCTTCCTCTCCCTCCCTCTCTCCCGCTATCTCCCTCTCCCTCTCTCCCTCTCCCTCTCCCTCTCCCTCTCCCTGCGAACATGCGACGCCGCACAGCTTACAATAGCTTACTATAGCTTACTATAGCAAAAAGTGTCGTGACAACTTTTCGTAAGATTTTTTTCCGTCTAGCCCCCTTTCACAACGCGCGATAAGGCACTTCGTTCCAAAATGGCGATACATCGAGTCAAAATGTCGCATGACGTTACTATCCTGAACAGTTGTAGTTTTCCATCAATTTCAAAAATAAAAAGAAACTTGTGTACTATTTTTTTATAATCTAACTGATGAATTATATTTTGATATTCATATTCTGTCAACTTGCCTATTACAAACGAATTTACTTAATTTTTTAGTCCGAATTATAAGCATTTTTAACTTAAATATAATAAAGGTAAGGCAGTACGAGACAGACCGCAAATTGCACGGGTTTCTATGAATCCCTATGAAATTGAGACATGAAACAACGCCGCGCAGAGCGAGAAGTTTGGTTAGTGCGCATTAGAATGAAATGTAATCGACTTATTATTATTTGAAAATTAACTTATTTTCTTCTTTATTTTTTGTATTTTAAAAATAGTTTTTTTTCCTTTTAATTATTTATTAGTTTAATTGAACAAAAGTTACCTTTAGAGGCTTTGAAAATGATTAATTTAATTCTTTTTTTTTTTGTTTTGTTTTTCAAACATATTTACAGTTATTTATTTTAATTTGTGATGGCCCAGTTGGTTAGTCCTTGCCTTTAAACACGAGGTTGAGTGTTAAAATCCGGGCAAGTACCTATAAATGTGTATTTAATTAAAATCACATATACTTTCTAAGTTTATCTTAGACATCATTGACATCGGTGAAGGAAAACATCGTGAGGAAACCTGGACTTGTAGTTAATGTAAGTTTGAAATCACCAATCCACCTTGACCAAGCGTGGTGATCAATGCTCGAGCCTTCTCTGAATGAGAGTGGTACAGTAACTGGCTGGTATTATTATTATTTTATTTGTTTCACTATGTAGCATAATCTTATCGTGTGTTTCGTCTAGAGTAAATTAAGTTTATTTTTAAATAGTTTTGTCATTTTTTTTGAGGCAAGCAATATTCTTAAGGGCCACGATCCACCTGAAAGAAATGTACTTATTGAATTAATAATTTACCAAGACTAATTAAATTGTACAGACGCCAGCACATCAAGCTACAATTGAACATGAACCTTATTTTGTTTGGAATAAAGTTGAAAACCTATCAAAGGAGTCGGTCAAAAATGGGCTATTATTACGAAAAAAATTGAACACCAATGTGATATACCTTGTTAGACAGCTAATTTAATAAGCTACTCGATCATGACTAAATAAGGTTTTTTTTAAGTCCTATCCTTTTGTAAAAAAAAAAACTGAAAAATGTCTTAGGAAAAACAAAACGCACATTGATTTTATTTATTAGTTTATATGCAATATAGCTATCGAAATGTGACTTAAATTGTCGTCTCTACTAAATACTTTGACTTTTTATTATAACGAAAGCTGCAGTTTTATGCAATTAAGTTAAAAAAAATACTTATTACCATCATAATGTGTCATGATATCAAAACGTGAGAAAATAAGGTCAAATCCGTTTATGTCAGATTGACATTTTGTCAACTTGACTTTTGACGTTTAAATAACCCATGTGCCAAAGAATACTACTCTTTGGGTATCTTGGTATTATTTTTTAAAGTGATAGAACCAAATAGTTTTTAAAACTAACTTTAAAAAAAAACGGAGGAGCGAAAAAAAATTTTGAATGCTCGAAACAATCAAAACAATTATGCTCTTTTAGCCTGTATAAGTCAGATTGCTGTTCAATTTTTTAATTATTTTTAGCCCAAGCCATAGATTGCTGTTCAATTTTTTAATTATTTTTAGCCCAAGCCATTTATTGAACGTCTCCTTTGACACATTGGAGTAAGTTGATGTGCTGGCGTCTGTACTTTCGGTGTAGGAAAACATCGTGAGGAAACCTGCACTCATAGTTAATATAAGTTTGAAATCGCCAATCCGCCTTGAGCAAGCGTGGTGATCAATGCTCGTGCCTTCTCTGTATGAGAAGAGGCCTCTGCTCCGCAGTGAAAAGTTGTAACTTCTTGCCTATACTTTTTCTTGAATTTAGTTTTATCTTTTTTTTTATTTTCTTACTATTAAGTAGATAATTTACTTTAAAATACAGACGGCAAAACATCAAGTTACCCCAATGTGTCAAATTTTCCCAATTGAATATGAACCTTATTCTGTTTGACATAAAGTTGAAAAACGATCAAAGAAATTTGACACATTGGGGTAACTTGACGTGCTGGCGTCTGTACTTCAGCGTGTTATGATCACCCTAGAATTTTGTGTACGGAACAATCGGCAAAGTAACATATTGTGGGAACATTTCTGCCGATTATATCATAGAAATTATGCTCGACATTGTAGAATCTTGTCGATTGTAGAATCGACATATTTCTTCTCTTTCGATGAGATTTAAGATACAATAGAGAAAAACTGTGATGCCTCAGTAACGCCATCTAGCGTAATATTGTAATACTAGCCATTGCCAGCGGCTTCACCCGCTACAACTCGAAAAATATCCCACGGGAAGATATATAATCGGGAAAAAACTATCCTAAACTATCCCCCTAGGTTATAAACTATCTGTGTACTAAATTAAATAAATAAATATAAATAAATATATTCCACAACTTTGCACACAACACCATTTAGTCCCAAGTTAAGCTTGAGAGCTTGTGTTATGGGTACTAAACAGCTGATAAACGTACTTATATATTTCTAAATACATGCATATTATAGATAAATTACACCCAGACACAGAACAAATGATCGTGCTCTTCACACAAACATTTGTCCTGGGTGGGAATCGAACCCACGACCTCCGGCATAGCAGTCAGGGTCACTAACTACTAGACCAACAGGCCAGTCTATAATCGGGATAAAAATTATCCTATGTGTTAATGTAGGTTATAAACTATCTGTGTACTAAACTGTATCCAAATCCGTTCAGTAGTTTTTGCGTGAAAGAGTAGGTAACAAACATCCAGCCACAGTTTGTGAGTATGGATAGATGGATGGATGTTTGTTACACTTTCACGTAAAAACTACTGAATGGATTTTATTAAAATTTTGTATGGAGTTAGCTGACACCCTGGATTAACACATAGGCTACTTTTTATCCCTGTATTCCCACGGGAACGGGACCTACGCGGGTGAAACCGCGGGACGTCTGCTTGTACAATATAATATGGTCAATAAATTGTTACAGAATTCCTACCAATTGTAGTTATAAACAAAAATATCTTTGTTCTCTTCACTCTTGATATTGTCATGCTCAAGACGGTAGAAATGATTCGACAATCTGTCATTTTGTTGATTCTTCTGAAGATATAATTCGTTTCTATGGTGATCTTGCTACGCGTGTAGAAAGTGTGAAAAATAATTTTAAACGTGTTCATTCCTTCTTATTATAATTCATTCCTTCTTATTATAATTAATTCCTTCTTATTATAATTCATTCCTTCTTATTATAATTAATTCCTTCTTATTATAATTCATTCCTTCTTATTATAATTCATTCCTTCTTATTATAATTCATTCCCATATATTTTCATGTTTAATGTTTAAAATTAATAAAAGAATTGTCTTACAAGATACCTAGTTTTTATACATAATTGTTACAATGTTAATTTTGTATTTAAGTAGCAAATATTAGTTAGTAAGTAACTAAAAATGTATTTTTAAAATAAATTATGTATTTTTTTTTTGTAGAGTTGTGTTTAAATTAATACCTGATGGGTGTAGTGGTCGAAAGTTTCAATTGGATTGTTTAAAAGGCACTTTCAAGAAAAATAAATTGACTAAATAATTCTAGTGGCCCACTTTAGCTCTGGATCGAAAAAACTGGAAATCATGCAGTCTAGCAGTCTTTAGTAGTCGTAGATTCTAGTTGCATGTTCCATAAAACAGTTCAATACTCAATACGTTTATTGTATTCCACAATGTAAACTTAAGTGGTAGGTACATAAGGTTATATGCATTAGTTTTGGATCATTATGGGCCCTGTCGGGAATAACAATATAAATTAGGAGGTGGGTTCCATATGGAGAAGAATGGGCAAGATACTTACAGGTTTATAATAGATTTTACAATACTTTGTACACAATATATTCATCAGCTTACGTGTGATGACCTGACCTTGAACGAAAACGAATTACTATACTGAGATGAGTACTAGGTCATATAATAACTTACGTATTACTGCTAATTTTTATTTTACTCAGGTACTTAATGACGCAAGGAATGCTTCAGAACGAAGGCGGCATACAACAACTGAGATTCTGACAAAGAACATCAAATTGAGATTAATTTTTGACGCCGACTGTCAAAACTATTGGGACGAACAGACTTAACTTTTAATTCACCGCCTGACTTTATATTAATCGCCGTGCCTCAAATTTCCAACTTATAACTCGTCAATACATTAACACGTTGACTGCCAACTACCAGACACAATAGAAATTCAATTGTTCGCGGTCAACGTGTGACCGACGCGGCGTACAAAGACTTAATATCCTGTTGCCGAAATATGCCAATTTTTCGGGTAGAATGTAAAGTAGAACTAAGAAATCAAATTGGTCAGACTAAAAACGAAAATAAAAAAAAAACACAAAGTCTATAACTTTCTATTATTGTATAATGTCAAACAATTGACTATACAGGGTGTTTGAGAACGTTGAACATACGAAAATGGTGGATAGGTGGGGTCATCTGTTACTTACTCAGCCCTAATTTATTTGGCCCTGGCCCCCTGGATATTTAATATTTTTTTTATGCTTTCTTCTAGTTTCACCACTTTAGGAAAGTTTAAAGTGTAATTTTTAAGCGACTTACAAAAAAGGAGGAGACAACCGAGTCTGTGGCTTTGGTGGTTTTATTTCGTTGATTATTGGCCACCGACTTCCGAAACTGGAGTTATTTTTCACCTGTTAGTGTTTTTTTGAAGAAGTCGGTTGTTTTTTTTTTGTAAAAAAGTTTTTTACTAAAAATGAGTGAAACTGGCAATATTTGTTTTTAATCTTTATTGTTGGCAGATTCTTATAAAATTATTGCTTTATTCAGATGTTAGCTAAAAAAAAAAGCTATGAGTCCTCAAACTTACAGAAAGATGTAAAAAATACTTACTTAAATCTTAATTTCAACTTGCATAAAAAAAAAGAAAAAAAGTGATTGAGGAGTTCCAATTCTAGCAAACATCCCTAGTGTGATCCCACTATCTTCTATCTTCTATCCACCATTTTCGTATGTTCAACGTTCTGCCAAACACCCTGTATACAATCGTATATTGTCAATTGTTACATATCTTAATGGGATAAAATTCTCGTCAGAAAGACAGTAGTCTTATAAGGCCTACACTTCACAAACGCAACCACACCGCCTTTAAAATAACCAATTTTTTTTTTTTTTCATTTCAGCTGGAGCCGTTCATAGAAGAAGACGGTGAACTAGAAGATTCAGAAAACCCAAAATTAACTTTTACACCGGAGGATCCAATACCAACGCCAGATAAGCACCCGAACGGCTCCCCTCCCATTTTCAAAAACCAATCTAACGTTACTCTTGACGAGAATCCCAAACTCGACTTCGCTAGGTCAGCTAGTGCTGTCCTAGTCGCATCCAAAGACCGGAAAACGACACCGGTTTCGTCGAGACACG
Source organism: Euplexia lucipara (assembly GCA_921972225.1). NCBI lineage: Eukaryota > Metazoa > Arthropoda > Insecta > Lepidoptera > Noctuidae > Euplexia > Euplexia lucipara. The sequence goes on along the minus strand of OV179172.1, from coordinate 5,311,899 downwards.
GTCTCCAACACATCTCAAGCAAAAACCATTTGCCCAGCAATCTTTCGTTGTTGGAATCCGTACCGGAAGGCCGTACCAGTAGGGTAAATTCACAAGAGACGTTTGGGAAGAAATTAGGTGTGCCAAAAACACCTAAGCGCAGTCCGTCTACATCGAGTTTTCAATACATGTCGACGCCTTTCCATGGTTCTACACTCTCAGCGTTTGAGAAACCAAGCGAATTCGCTTCACAATTCAGCTTGAAGTCAGTAACAGATAGCTTAGCTCCCATTACCTACTGCTGTGGCTGCAAACGCCGCGCCAAAGAAGACGACTCCAAAAAGGAACCAAGTAAATATTTCGACGTGAACCTGCTAAAAGATCCAATTTACTTAGTCATCTTAATATCGAATTGCACGAATGCAATTTCGTATACAAACTTCATTATTTTAGTTCCTTCTTACGCTAAGGAATGTGGTTTCGATAAGAGCCTGGGAGCGTATCTCTTGTCGATAATTTCAGCTTTAGATTTAGTCGGGAGAATCGGTGGGTCTGCCTTATCAGATGTAGTTTCAACACCGAAGCGATATTTCTTCATTTTTGGTCTTTTACTGTCTGGTATTAGTCTGGCAATACTGCCTTTAGCGTCAAGTTATTCAACAATATCAGTTTTCTGTTCGATTTTCGGTCTCGCGTCCGGTATCAACACGGGTGTCACAGCTCTTGTTATGACTGAAATGTTAGGTACAGAACGTCTCATGTCTTCGTACGGTATCAGTTTGTTCGTGAACGGTATTTTACAGTTAATAGGACCCCCCATTTGTGGTTTTTGGTTCGAGTACACGCAATCGTACAAATCTTTGTTCGTGACTTTGGGCTTTGTACTTATATTTGGGGCTGCCCTATGGGGTTTTGTTCCGTTCATATATAGGCGAAGAAAAATGGCTCAGAAGAGGTTGGAAGAAGCTATTGTTAAAGCGTAATAAAAAGGGAGGCTATGGGTTTGTAGATGTAAGAAGAATCATCTTGTTATTTGCCTGTCTTCTACCAGTAATTGGTTACACGATACCGCTTAGTTAAACTAATTTGGTGTCAGAGTATTCACATGCCGTCGAGAAATAAATAAATAATAATAAAATATTCCACAACTTAACACACAACGCCATTTAGTCCCAAGCTAAGCTTGAGAGCTTGAGTTACGGGTACTAAACAGCTGATAAACATACTTATATATTTCTAAATACATACATATTATAGATAAATTACACCCAGATGCAGAACAAACTATCGTACACAACACACAAACATTTGTCCTGGGTGGGAATCGAACCCACGATCTCCGGCATAGCAGTCAGGGTCACTAACTACTAGACCAACAGGCCAGTAATCAGAAATATCCCTCAGACATGATTTCCTTCACCGTTTTTGAAGCAAGTGATAATTATACAATATGACTGGACACTTTTCAACTTTTCCTCCAAATGAGATGATTCTTCTAAAATCTACGCTCTATAATTTAGTGTCGATAATTAACAATTTTCTTAAGATCCCTCATCATTGGTTACAACTTTAACCAATTGCGAGGTCTTGGTAAAATAATTATCAAACGACAATAGGGCGGTCCCATTACTTATTTAAATAGGCGTAGGTATGCTATTAATATGACCAATGTATCTTAGCTATTTCAAAATGGCGCTGTTCGCTAAATATATTAAATTAATAATGAAGATTCACTTTTTGTAAGAGCACAAGCTTTTTTTTTATCTTTGCCGTAGTCGAATAAAAATAACACGTACTATGCGTTTTAAATGAGAATAGGAACTTCAATGACCTCTATTTGTCAGATGTCACTTGAAAAGTACCGTCTGCAACGAAACCTTATTCGCTTTATCAATTAATGATAATAATAATAATACCAGCCTGTTACTGTCCCACTGCAGGGCAAAGGCCTCTTCTCATACAGAGAAGGCACGAGCATTGATCACCACGCTTGCTCAAGGCGGATTGGCGTTTTCAAACTTATATTAACCATAAGTCCAGGTTTCCTCACGATGTTTTTCCTTAACCGATGTCAATGATGTCTAAGATAAACTTAGAAAGTACATATAAAGTGCTTAATCAATTATTTTTACTTTTTTGTTTTACCGAGTCGCAGTTATTCAAAATGAAAAAAACGTCTTAAATTAATTAGTCTTGCGGATCGTACTTTTCAAGTGACATCTGACAGATAGAGGTCATTGACGTTCCTAATCTCATTTGTAACGCATAGTAAGATTAAACTGTGTTGGGGTCGGTTGTCTAACTGGACGTTGCTGTGTTTTACATAGAGCGACTGCCTGGCAGACCTCCACAGCCCAGTTACTTGGTAACATGATACCCCTTGGTTAGATTAGTTAAAAAAGTTACTCGTAATGATCCTATCAAAGATTGTTCATAATTCGCCATCGACTAAGATATATTGGGCAAACGAATAGGCCATACAATAAAACGCCCGTGTATATCGAGAAAATATAATAAATGGGTATATTTTTATAATCATAAAAAATAATATTAATATTATGATATTTTATAAGTCAAAAGTTCCCTAATAATGTCTTTATATAATACGAAACCGCTGTCTGACATAGACTTTTCCTATACAGGGTGTCTCATTCAAATCGGTCAGTATGGGAAAGTCTGAAACTATAAGACATACGAAGATCTGTTCTGAGGAACCATGTCATCGATTTTAATAACAAGAAAAACTGCATTCATACATCTTAAAAAACATCCCTACTCCGTTCGGGAATCGAACCCGGTTATTTTGAAAAAAAAAACTTACACTATTTCTATTTAGATATCGATTGTGTAGGTCTTAAGAAGTAAATGTCTGTATGAAACATGATGTCTAAAATGAATAAAATGCATTGTTTCCACATACTTTAATTTATTTTAGTAGGTGCTCGAAGTGACCACGTTTACAATATTACTACAATAGTACAGATGTTTTTTAAAATGTATGAATGCAGTTTTTCTTGTTATTAAAATCGATGACATGGTTCCTCAGAAAAGATCTTCGTAAGTCTTATAGTTTCAGACTTTCCCATACTGACCGATTTGAATGAGACATCCTGTATATGTCCTCAGCTGGACTTAGGTCGCGTCGCTCTCAAAGATCGGAAATAGGGGTTACCGTAACATCGAGAAAAAATCGTCAAATTAATAAATATAATTTTACGAAATCCACATTATATTATGATTATGAAATATTGTAGCAATATCTTTTTTTTATTTACTAAAAGAAAGATTTTATAATTATTTATATTTTTTTTGATTTTTGCAGTATTATGTTCAATAAACATTTATTGTGTTTGAAATGCTTGAAGAAATATTGTAAAGTGTGGTTGCAACATCGGCGCTCATACTGAGTTCAATACTATATTATTTACTTGTATTATATTAAAAAAAAAAAACATTATAAGAAAATCATGACTTCAATCGTTTGCACTGAGATTTTTGTTTACTTCTTTAGTTAAAAAATCACATTGGGCTACCTAACCATAATATTTTGGATCTTGAGTTTTGGGTTTTCGCGTTGGGTTACTTAATGTAGGTAATTCAACGTGTTGATGAGTAAATATCGAAGTGAAAAACAAAAAAGAGTTTTTGATAAAAGTAGTGAATTATTGACTATTAAATTCTAAATCTCATTTTCGATTAAATCGATTCGAATTAAACCTCAATGGGTTACCTAATGTAATCCGATAAGTCTTGATTATTTAAGGTTTAAATTATAACAAAGCAAGCTATGATTGTGTGCGTTGAAATACCTTCCACCCTGTCGTAAAAGAACAAAAAGCAGTAAAATAATAAATCTTTATTAATCAGTGAAATCATGAAAAACAAGTACTTTAAAGATTTATTTCAAAATTATAATAAATATTTAACTTCAAACGAAATTAAAGAATCGAATTTTTAAACAATTTCCTGACATTTGTTGATAATTAAAGTATTATCTTTGTAACGTAATAATATGCGTATATTCCAGAAGAGATAGGCAAAATTCAAGGCGAGCAAACCTATCTTAACATTAAAAATGATTACCATCTCAAGGGAAAAACCCATTCCTGGCCATCATTTTCGCATCTTATGTAATAAATACTAAAAATATACCTACTAATTTAGTAACTTAAATATGCAATGGTTTCAATAGACACACGATTTTTTTTTTAATGGTTACTTGTGTGCACTCCAAGTTTATGAGTTTAATTTAGTACGCTCCACTGCCGCTTGAATATTACTATATCATTCAAGATGGCGTTACTGAGACATGGGATCAAAGTTTCTATAGGATCTTGAATAGCTTTGGCTATTACCAATTTGTAATAAGAACAAAGATCAAAGCCGATTTTCATATGACACTCAATTGTTTAATACATTCTAATATTTCGGTTCAGTGGTCAGTACTATCAAAGTAAGGATTGCAATTCTTAATTTTAAAAAACCTACCAAGTTCTATGTGAAAAGCAGCCGTTGTTCAATCATCTGTGATGTCATTCCTAATGCTTATAATTTGTTACTTCCATGTGCATCGCTTGGTCAAAGTTTCCTAAGTAAATGGGCATTTAAATTTAAATAAATTATTTAATGCTTCCTATTTTTTTTTAAGTATCACTGGGTACTAAAATATATTGAAAACATGAAATCACAAAACCTCTGCGTTAATTTTATAATTAATCAGAATAATAGTTTTATTTTATCCTTTCTTTTTGCATAATTCGTGTCTATGATTGCTATCTAATAATGCCAAGAAGAATAAAAAAGATGGTGGTAAAAAAAAACGCGGTGTATATATTTTTTTGTATTTATTTTCAATACCATAAAGCTTTAAATTAACGATCACAATTAATAATTACAGCTCTCATATTTATCATGACAATATTTTATGATGATTTGCATTTTGTATTAAAATGAGTATTTTTTTGTTGCGACGTATAATTAAATTCTTCTTTAATATAAATTAGGGTAATGGTTATTCTCATAAATCAGATACATTACGACGACAATAATAAATTTAAAGACAAACAATTAAAATATATTTAGATATATAATTTCTATTTTTTTTTTGCATAATCAAGAGTAATGCAAGTCATCATGAAATATTAATTTTCTTACTTTTCAAAATACTTTAAACTAAATATTAAACTACCTATTTTAAAAGCAATAGTATACGAGTCACAGTCTCAAACATATTTATTATTAGCTTAGCTTAGCAATTATACTTGTACAATAGTTTTAGTAGAAATATTCCGTTAAGTTTTATTTACGTTATATATCAATATATTTTCAGAATGCAGGCTTATATCAATATCTTTTAGGCTTGTGGTCGAATTTTCGATACTTTTCATTTGCTAATATCGATCTCTGGACAAAACTATAATATTATCCTGTTTTTTTTTTTTAAATGTGTCGAAAAAGTATTAAAAACATTCAAAATGAAGTCATTTATTCAAATTAGGCTGAGAATCAGTACTTTTTAAACGTCAAACATTTTTTTGACAACTGATGTCAAAAAAATGTCAGTTGTCTCAGTTTTTTTTTCCCTTTCTGGCTTCGCACGGTTTGTAAGTTGTCTCAGTTGTCCATAGCGATACATACATTTTAATAATATCATAGATATCATAACATTTTTGACATCCCTAAACTGTCTCATAGATTATACACGGTGTTTTTAGTGTCGTCTGACAAGATTTCACAGGTTGTTCTACCCATGAATATGAACAACTTTTATTATGGGACCAACTCGGAAATCAAGAAAAAAAATCGGCTGTTGCATACAAAAGTATGATACTTACCTATACTTATTCTACCAAAATGTATGAAAAAGCCGAGAAACTTTTTTTTTATAAGTACACAATAAAATAACGAAGCAGGCACGAATCGGCACGTTATCAGCTGATTGTCTGATCTTTGGAAGGGCAGAATCTACTAGTAGTAACGTAATTGAATTAATTGAAAGTTAATGAGTATCAAAAAAAGTTTCTTTGGGAAAGTTATTCGTATTCATGAGTACAATCACGTGTTTAAAGTATCGGTCACTAATTACCAGTCACCCTATATAATGTATCACTAACGCGTTCATTTACGCTGTACGTTTAATAACTATGACATTTCAAATAAAAGAGTCTCAATATCTACCTCTGTTCAGTTCTTCACTGTATTATTTTATTATAAATTTACTAGTTGCCCGAGCAAACTCTATCCGCTTTTTTTTCACAAAAAAAATCGTTAATGTCACAAAAAAATTCATAGGAATCAGTCAATCCGTTTCGGAGGAGAGTATGGTAACTAACATTGTGACACGAGAATTTTATTTTTGTCGATTGTCATACACTTTGTTTTAGCTTATTTTGAAGGCTTGAGTCCGCCAAGCGGCAATAATATGGACAAAAAAAACAAACTTATTTCACACGTGAAAAATAATAGAAAATTTAAACCGTAAAATCGTACATGTAGACATTCAACTCACAAGAGACGAGATATCACGAACAAAATTGTCATCCGATACATGTGGCTACAAGTCTATGAGTTTCATTTAGTACGCTCCGCTGCCGCTCCAATATTGCTATATTATTCTAGATGGCGTTACTGAGATCGCCTCATAACACACACCACATACGTATCCATACACATACATCGTCGTTATATACATATCCTTATTTCCTAAACTCATGAACACCTTAGCTTACACAAATTGCTAAACAAGACTAGTGCCAGGATTTAATTAACGTCTTAAAGGTTCAAAATTCACTAGTTTTGTTAAGCAATTTGTGTAAGCTAAGGTGTTCATGAGTTTAGGAAATATGGATATGTATATAGACTTATGAGGCTGACTGTACCTCCTCTCAATAGTATCTTAAATATCTTCTAAATACAATGATACTTATCAATTCTCTTTCTTTACTAAGCAATCAAGTAATCTAGGGAACAATCTAAGACCATTTCTGTCACAATCGTTAATCTTAATTACCATCTTTAGTGTCAAATAGTATTTGAATCGTATTTTTATAAGAGGCATATTAGTTTAAAAATGTAATGTACCTAATATTGTACAAGAATTTAAATGAAAAATATCCTAAGCAATCTCGCCATTTCTTGCGTTGACACTTCCAATTGCTTTCAATTTTATTGATAGTTCAAAGATTTGGCAACAAATTGAATGATTTAGACATTCTTTTGATCTGTCGAGGAAAATCGAATGAGTTTCGCTTGAGTGAGAATGATTTGATTGCACATTTTGTATTTAATAATGGAGATTGCTATTTTAATCTTAGCATACCAGTAATCTAATACAGTGCCGTTTTGCATCTTCGTCAATTTTCAAAAGAATTAAGTAAGTACTTAATCAAATAAAAATACGATACTAGCTAATTAAAGAAAACATACTTGTGCTGTAATTGAATTATAGGCCAATTTTTCGATGGTCAATTTAATTGATAACTTTTTTTTTAACAGCTTTTTTAATTATTATTATTAACTACTTATTTTATTATTGAGTCGCTGTAGAGAATCATTTGCACAGTTACCTTTTTAAATATAACGAGAATGCAAAACGACATTTTCTTAGTCAGCCATTTTTCATCAACCAATCTAAATTTTGACACTATATATATATTTTAATAATACATAAACAAGGGTCAGATGTTATATACTATAGTTGTGATATATAGAATTTGAGGACCTCATTAAATAGACTTGTATAATTATTTAGGTTGAAATAATTATTACAGTATTTTACGTCCTAATTGTTTTATATACCTTGTACATATGTAATTGCAAAAAATGCGTTGATATTAAAAATATAGCTATGTGTAATCTAGCTCGCGAAATATGTAATCCGCATTGCGATAAGAAATTACTTTAAAATGTTGATCAATATCGTTGGTTTTTTTTTAATGTCAATTTAGTAATTTTCCGATCTATGGTTCACCATAAACGATTTTTAGTTTGAATCGAATTAATTTAGTAAAAAATTAAATTTGACGATTATTCGAATTACATCGTATTCGATTCGTAAACATAAAGGGAAAGTAGAGTCGTAGTTCAATAGGCATGTTGACGGAATATGAGTATCAAAATATAGGGTGACTGGTAATTAGTGACCGATACTTAAACACATGAGTGTACTCATGAATACGAATAACTTTCCCAAAGAAACTTTTTTTTATACTCATTAACTTTCAATTAATTAAATTACGTCAGTACTGTACAACGGGAGCGGTGGGGTTGGCGGGGGAGCGTGTGACGCTACTACTAGTAGATTTTGCCCTTCCCGAGGTCAGACTATCGGCTGATAGATCGTGCCGATTCGTGCCTACTGTGATCGATCATCGGCGCGCGCGGGAATTTCAAACAGCGTTTTTGTTATTTTTACAAAAAAGTTTCTTTGGGAAAGTTTATTGAAATCATGAATACAATCACGTGTTTAAGTATCGGTCACTAATTACCAGTCACCCTATATAATTAGTACATCACTTAGATTATAAAAATTAATCCACAAGTATTCTTTAAATTGATGGAAAACTACTCAGATTAAGCCATAGACATTCAATACTTACTATGGAGCGGACATCACGAACAAATTTGTCATCCAAAACTTTGTGTCCTATTGGACACATGTCTACGAGTTTTTTTAGTACGCTCCGCTGCCGCTCCTATATTCATATATTATTCTAGATGGCGTTACTGAGACACGGGATCAAAGTTTTTCTATGACATTTCCTTGACATGCCCGCTCTATAGTATTTTAAATCTCTTCGGATTAAGCGCATTAAAGTTGAGGAGGGGGGCTTATAAAATAAATATCCCACAACTTTTCACACAGTGCCATTTAGTCCCAAGCTAAGTTTGAGAGCTTGTGTTATGGGTACTAAACAGCTGATAAACATACTTATATATTTCTAAATACATTCATATTATAGATATATTACACCCAGACACAGAACAAATGATCGTGCTCATCACACATACATTTTGTCCTGGGTGAGAATCGAACTCACGACCTCCGGCATAGCAGTCTGGGTCACTAACTACTAGACCAACAGGCCAGTCAAAGGGCTAGTGACATCACTATTCAGTATAAACTGTATAGGATAGTGACATTTTGACCCAATATATCGCCGTTATTTTTTGATTAAGTGAAAAAATAAAAAATATGTGTCGAATATTTTCTTGTAATCTAGATGAGGGATTACTTACAAACTAAAATTTTGTTAACTAGCCTATTGTCACATCACATTTTTATTATATCATACTTGAAAATGATTATCGTATCGATGTAAAGTTGATTGTAGGTAGATAGATATAGTACAAAATATTGCATTTGCATTGACTTAAATTTGTTGTTATTCTTAGAATAATAAGTGAGACACCTAAAACTGAGCCTGAATTGGCATCTTTGCTCAGCGAGCCGTGTCAGTAGGTACATTAAGGGCCGCCGTGGCAGTTTCAGTGTCAAATAATTTTAAACTTTATCGTCATTACTATAAAACTTAGTATCGATTGAGAAAATTGAATAGGTCGACTGCCCGCGTAAAATGTTCTCAAGCAATATTGTGTACTATAGTAATAAGGATAAAGTTAAAAATTGTGTGACACCGAAACTGCTCACCGCTTCGCTGCCATTCCGGTGTGACTCGGCCTTATAAGTCACGTTCCGAACACAGCTCGCGAGTTCGCACACAAAGATCAAGTGGACACTCGATTTCGCCCTTGTATTAAACGCGGCTTCAATGTGTTATTATACTAAGTTGTTATTGTACAAATGTTCATTCATCATTATTATTATTAAATATTAAATAGATTAATCGAGTTTTTTAATTGTAGTCGATTTTACATCGATACGAAAGTCGTTTATTTTTGTTATAAGTTTAGATTAAGAATTTTTCTACAAAATATAAATAAAACATTCTTCCCTATAACATAAATATTAACGAAATATATAGTTTTAATTAATTGATACGAATCAATGAAATGCGCTTAAAGTTATGTCAATTTAAGAGCGACGGTGCCAGTTTGTAAAAAGAGTAAAAAAAAACAACTTTGCCTTACTTATTCTTAGATAGTTATTTCATAAATATAATATCATTTGTACTATGTGTGTCTATCATTTCAATCCTATTATTTTACATTTTTTTTTAAATGAAGACTTCTTTAGAGGCGTTGTGCATTTTTTTGTGATGTGTGTACATAACAAGTGCGGTAACTTGGTAACTACAGCCGAGGCGATATTGCTACAAAAAAGCAGAGGCTGTAATTATCAAAGCGCACGTATGTCATACGACGTTTTATAACATATTTGCGAGGAAATAAATAAAACTCGGACTGAAATTTTCAAATAAAAGCAATACAGCGAAAAGAAAAAGCGCGCGGAAAAATTTTACTGGTTCACAAATTAGCGATGCGCGCGCATTAGCACTTTTTTATTTTAAGTCAAAAGCAACAAAAACAGCCAGTATTACTAGTAAAGTAAATTACTTGATATTTTTTTGTTTTTGTTAAAAAATGGTTATAATTTATTGTCAAAATTAGTTAACGAATTAAGTGTGTACGGTAAACCCGCACATTCATATAATTAAGTAAGTTAATGCAACTTCAGCGTTTATGCACGCGCGACCATTCAGTATAATATTTACTAAGTACAATAAATCAGTGATTTTTCTACACTCAACGCGGGCGGTTTTATTATCATCCCCGGTTACTATAATTTTGACCATAAGTGTGCAGACTATTGTCGTACATTTTTTGGTCCTTCGAGCCTTCGGAGATCTGATATCACGCGTAGTAACAACCCATCAGGTATATAGGGTGACTGGTAATTAGTGACCGATACTTAAACACGTGATTGTACTCATGAATACGAAACTTCCAAAAGAAACTTTTTTGTTATAGATACCTACTCATTATTTCTTTTATCACAATAACACAAAACAAATCAGACAGATCAGCTGTTAGGCGCGTGATTTTGCCCTTCCCGAGGTCACACTATCAGCTGTTTGATCACAAGCACGCGCGCGGGAATTTCGAACAGCGTTTTTGTTGTTAAGTTAAAAAAAAAGTTTCTTTGGGAAAGTTTATTTATTGAAATCATGAATACAATCACGTGTTTAAGTATCGGTCACTAATTACCAGTCACCCTATATATAAATCAAGGTGCGCGGGTGGTTCGGAAGCAGAAGCCCAAACTTGATAATATTCGTTGAGTATTTCGCGACAGTTCTGTAAGGTACAATTATCAGTGAACGCGAGTGAATCGTTCGTAGAAGACAACGATGGAATTCCGAGTGCCCTCATCTATATTTCTACTGCATCCAGCATCTGCAGATCGCTGTTGGTATCGCAACTCATCGGTGACCAAGTAAGATTGTTCCTTTTATTTAATCGCAATGGCAATGTCAAGCGCTCGTCAGTTATTTTTTATATTTTATCTTCCAAAGTTAATTTTATTCATAAAATGTCCACTTTTCTGACATAAAAACTCTTTGCTAAGATTTTAAAAAAGGAACCGTTCTTTTGAAGCCGGAGCAACTTGCAAACCGTGCGTTTCACATTACCATTACGCACTCGTGCGTAATGAGATACATTACGATACTGAATTTGGCGGAATAAGAGACCCTTTACGAGCAGCAAATGTGTTCTAAAAAATGTTAAACTCGCGTCAGGACGTGATCGAAAATTCACTGCCTACTCCAGAGACAAGGGCACGGCGCGTTATTAACTAACCTGGTGTGAATTTTGCAGCCCATGGGCCTCTGTCATCTCTCAGGCATGCCGATTTCCTCACGATGTTCCTTGTTCCGATGCTTCGACGTTTTTGAAGCAAGTGGTAATGGGCGGAGTTTTGAATCCCTCATCTAGATTACAAAAAAATATTCGACACGTATTTTTTTCTTTTTCAAATTGATGGAAAACTGCTTAGGTTAAGTGCTTTCAAGTTGAGGAGAGGGGGCTTGTAACGTCATTATCTAGAATAAACTGTACTGGCTAGTGCCATCATGCGACATTTTGACTCGATGTATCGACGTTATTTTTTGATTACTTGAAAAAAGAAAAAAAAATGTGTCGGATATCTTCTTGTAATCTAGATGAGGGTCAAATAACTAAAATTTTGTGAAATAGCCCATTATACAATTACCACATGAATCCGAAAAGTCAGGTGCGTTGCCTTGGGTTCGAACTCAGGACCCATGACTTGTTAATCCGCCGGACACACCACTCAACTATCACTGCCTATCATAAAATATATCAACTTACAAATAATAAATATAAAAAAATAAATTTAGTTATATTATTAGAATACATTATAATTATAACGCATTAAAATATTATAATGTAATAAAATAGGAATTATTAAAATAAAAAATCATACAAACAAAATAATATGAAAATAAAATAGAATTTCAATTTTTTTATTAGGTACAGTCAGCCTCATAAGTCGATATACATATTCATATTTCCTAAACTCATGAACACCTTGCTTACACAAATTGCTGAACAAGACTATTGCCAGGATTTAATAAACGTCTTAAAAGTTCAAAATTCACTAGTATATATCGTATGTAAGTATATCGACTTATGAGGCTGACTGTACATATTAACAAATATTGAATCGTAAAATCGTAACTCATGTAGTCTAACATGCGCCCTTCCTCCCCTCTCCCTAACAAACTATGCTCTGCCCGACCGGTCCATAATTGATACTTATGTATATTGAACAACATCCTGTAATACATTCTGTGGCCCTAGTGAAAAGGGGTATAAGTCCAATTTTGTCGAAAATTAGTTAAGTGTACCAAAGTGATCAGAAAACCGACTTTTACAGTTTTTTTTTGGTGTCAGTTGGACCCTTTTACACAAAGTAACTTTCTTATTTTTAGAGATAGCTTAGATCTGTCTTCACCAAACGATAGAGCATTTTTTTCTGATCACTTTGGTACACTTAACTCATTTTCGACAAAATTGGACTTATACCCCTTTTCACTAGGGCCACAGCATTATGGTACACAATCAAGTTTTGAGTATTCCCTCATGTGAAACACTGGTTGGTACAGCTTGCATCCAGTCGACTGAAAGCCCATTCCAAAAAAAAGAATGGTAGGTATATTGGGAATTGATGCCTTCAAAATATACTTGACACCACCAAAACGACACCACCGGTGGTGTCGTATGGAATCTCTAGTCCACATGACACCACCGACTATTAGTGAGGTTACATACAAAGTTGTTGATATGAAAACTCCAATTAAGTTCAAGCAGTTTCATTAATGAGGTACCTACGTCATTTGACAAAGTTTATATTTATCTGTCACTCAAATGGTCAACTTGACATTGTTCATTGCAATTTGCATATTATTGTCTAAATGATAAATGATATTTATTTCTGTAAATAGGTTTTCACAAACACTTTTACACGTCTTTTTTTTTAACTAGTAGATAAGATCGGTGTTTCACTACCTGACTACTCTGAGAAGAAACACCGAAAGAAACTCAGAGGTCATAGTCTCTTTTAAAGTCCAGACATTATCTTGGTGAAATCATGTAAGATCCATGCCGATTAGTGTCTGAAATGGTCTTTTGAGGAAAGAACCACACAGAATGAGGGGACCAGATCAGTCAGTGCAAGCATTTGTCAGTAATCGTGAGCTCAACTCAGAACTTGAGGAGCTCCACGTGCTGACGAACAATACCAAAGAAAGAACATTTGGGTTGGTTCCATAAAGAACTCAAACTGCCAGACAAAATGTAAAATAAATAAATAAAAGAACTTAAAAATATTTAGAAAAGAAAATTTAAAAAAAAGAATCGTCATGGTCCTCACATTCACAATAAAAATTAAAAAAAAAGAACATAATATACTTTCAAAGTCTTTCCGTCATAATCTTTTAATTTTTCAAAATGGACATGGATACTAATACTGAAGACATAGATAACTATAGATAACTTAAAATAATGAATTGGGAGCTGTTTGTCAAAAACACGCGTTTCTGGACATCACTAGGGTGGTGTCATATGGACTAGAGATTCCATACGACACCACCGGTGGTGTCGTTTTGGTGGTGTCAAGTGGAAGGAAGGAATTGATGAGTGTATGTCAAAATAAATAAATTCAATTGATAATTGTATACAGTGTATTTATTATACTGTAAAAAATACATAAGCAACAATGACTTGTATAGTATTATAAGTTAAATCTTGAAACAGTATCTGAAAAGAAAATAAAAAAAAATATTTGTATTACTGAATTTCATCAACGTGGGAATCCTACTGATATTATAAACGCGTTAGTTTGTGAGTATGGATAGATGGATGGATGGATGTTTGTTACTCTTTCACGTAAAAACTACTGAATGGATTTTAATAAAATTCGGTATGGAGTTAGCTGACACCCTGGTTTAACACATAGGTTACTTTTTATCCCTGTATTCCCACGGGAACGAGACCTACGCGGGAGAAACCGCGGGACGTCTGCTAGTATTTAATATGTGCGTATGTGCGTGTCTGTGCAAGGTTGTGTATGGAACAAAATATGTATGTTTAGTCTAGTATTACATACAAAAACATAACATCGCGCCTGCAATCCCCGAAGGATTACCCACATTTCGCTTTAAAGTCCCATGTAATAGGGGGCGAGCCTATTGGCATCAATAGGGCACGATTCGGCACGAATCCAGACTCCGTGCTGCTACTAAGAAATTCCAGATGGAAAAACCTCAATAACACTTTGCCCCACCCGGGGATCGAACCTGGGACAGCAGTAGCGCTCACGACCAACCAATAAAGCAGTCTTATAAAGAGGTAAGTTTGATTTTTCGTTTTCTTTTTTGTAAGCATTTAACTCAACTACCAAACCTATTTAAAGAATTATCTATTACCATTAGAGCGTTAAATTATCAACAACTATCTAAAGCAATCGAAACGCTAGTCTGTAATAATATTGAACTAACGCGAAAATCGCCTAAATCTCTTTGTTTCAATTCACCCCTTTGTTACAACTGACCCCTTTTAAAATGTACTCACCAGTTTTAAGCTCTGATCATTGGCGCACACTCGTGCTGAAGCCAGTTTAGGTCATCATTGAGTCCACGTTGGCTTAGAATGGGGCCCAGAGTGTCCAATACACGCTTGTGGTACGCGTTGAGGTAAAATAGCTGAAAATATATGGTATTATCATTAACCCTTTAACCTGAGTCGGACTTATCCGAAAACTATTTTTTTTAAGCCCATTCCCCCTGAGTCGTATTTGTACAACAAAAAAAAATGATTGCCCAAATTTATTTTTTTGGTTCAACTTTACATTCTTCCCAAAAATAGGCAAATTCCGGCAACATGATAAATGTATTGATTTATAAGTCGAGCGCTGGGGGCACGACAATTGGTATACAGGGTGTTAGTGTGAACACCGTTATCCTTACTTATAGAACGTAAATTCAATGTTTTTTTTTTTGAAATTTTTAAGTAAAGTCTCAATTTTTCCTTTAAATTGTTTCACCCTATACAACTACATGCAAGGACATAGTAGATGGAGTGGCGCGGGTAACTGCGCTCGATCAGACACCGTAAGCTGAGCGTCTGCACACACACCTCAGTCTGACTATAGCCTCGCTATCGAGCGCACGTCGGTTTAGACACGTTTTTCGCAAACATGGGTAGTTAGATAAAAGTAATTATGTCGTACAAAAACGTACAGTGGACGAAATTGGTACGGTTTTACGCCGCGGCTGGTGATAACCTGGGCGATGGATTGGACGTGGAGGGCCAATGGCGTGGCCCGCGCGCTCGCCAGACCTTACACCTCTGGACTTTTATCTTTGGGGGGAAATAAAGCGCCGGGTGTATGCCACTGAGTTTCATAATACGTCGGAACTCAAAATGCGGATACGTAGTGCGTTCAGAGACATACAAAGTGACACTGTTGTGCTTCCTAGAGTGCGAAACAATGTGCGAAAACGTGTGGAGTGGATCCCATTTTGAACATCTTTTAAGACTAATGTAAGTACTTAATTCAATCAGTGTAGATATTCAATCAGTGTAAATTTAACCAGTATTTTTTAATGAAACTGTAGATAAAACCCTACCCAGTTGTAGCCTTTCTTTCATTTTCGTTGTTGTTAAATCTAACTTACATTTGGACCGGTCACGCAACAGAAGGTAGTAGGTATTTTTGCCTGTCCTAAGCCAGGAAAAGTATGAAGGAAAGTTACATCACAGGTTATGTGTATTGTGTTTTTATTGGAATATTGTGTAGGTAGTTAAAACGGACGGCCAGTGCAGCAGGTCAGCGCCCTTTACGCGTAGTATCCATGAATTTATGGACGGTGTCGGACAGAAACTTTCTTACATTTTTGAATAAAAATAACGTTTATTTATTATTAAATTTAGATAAACATTGTTATAATTAAGTCAACTACCTATGGTTATAGTGATAACGATGTCTACACTAACACCCTGTATATATATGTAATATAGGAATTACCGAATCATAAGAAATAAAAATCAGGCGGTGAAAAGGATAAAAAAAAAAATCTAAAATTAAACTACTGAAAAATCGCGCTCTAAAAAAGTATTTAAGTAAGTAACTAGAAAATATTGTCTTATGAGGAATTATTTTTATTTCATTTATTTTTTATTTAATAAAAATTACTTTCGATTGGATAGGGTTTTTTTATTAATTTAGTTTCCGCCACTTTGCACGTAGTTAAATAGAAAGTCTTTTTTTAACTCGCATACTTAAACTCACGCCTTTTTCCCATGGGTGTAGGCAGAAACTACAGAGCGCCATATGCTACGATTCTTACATACTTCTTTTGCTTCGTTTATCTTGTCAATGATATTAATAAATAAAGTGTAGATAGGTTATAAGCGTTCAGCAAGCGACACGTTAAAATGTGGCTAACTAGCCACACTTTACCTCTGTGTGCGTTAGTGTGCCGTTTTTGTAGATCGAATGTTGTTTAGTTAACCTATCTACACCTTTTTATTTATAATAAAAGTGCATGTTGTCATACACACACGCCGGTTGCGAGTACTACGCACCTGACCTTTCTGAAGAACTTTATTTATTTATTTGAGGGGCGTATCGCATATCGTGTCCTTGAAGAGGACGTGTATAGCTTAACCGGGTGCCTCTGTGGAGATATCTTAAACAAAAAGTTAAGACCTCCAGCCAGAGTATAAAAAACTTAAAAACCATGCGACTACGCTAAGGGCACCTTCTGCGGGGTACGAGCCTCGGCTTAGGGCGTCGCTGGGAGAGGACAGCAAGGGACGGCTGGATCTGTGTGGTTATTATTTGGGGGCAGCGAGTTTATTATAACTACGGCTCAGCTCGCGGGCTGGCACACAAGCAAGGGACGGGAGGACGGGTCATTATCGGGGGCGTCGCGACGGGCCTCGACGGCGAGGCCGGAATCGCGCTGCGTTCTTGCGAACTCTACTGTGCTGGTGGACTTATCGCTCTCCTGGAGGAGGGTGATAGCGTCATCAGGGACGGTGAGGGTGTGTCTCGGTCGCCGTATCTTAGAGATGCTGGACGGAGTGTATCGGGCTTTCTGAAGAACCTCACCAATAAGGTCTATGTATGTCCTTCTAGGGCGTCCCCTCCCGGCGTTCCCACTTACATCTGCCTCGTAAAT
Organism: Euplexia lucipara; assembly: GCA_921972225.1. Taxonomy (NCBI): domain Eukaryota; kingdom Metazoa; phylum Arthropoda; class Insecta; order Lepidoptera; family Noctuidae; genus Euplexia; species Euplexia lucipara. The sequence goes on along the minus strand of OV179172.1, from coordinate 5,294,251 downwards.
ACCTTTCGTTAGTCGCCTTTCATTCCTGTTTTTTTTTTTTAAATAAGTATGTAATATTAAGAATATTTTAATAATGTTACCTCAAAATCTGATAGCATGTTGACATCGATGCAATCTTTCTGGTGTGGAACTAACGTAATCGTGTTAAAACCCAACACACCGCGCCCATCATAATCTCCCTGTAAACCGCTAGCCTGAAAAAATACATTAATCAATAAAAAAAAACCCGGGCAAGAGCGAGTCCACAAATTGATGTTAAATATTATGGCATTCTATTCTATTACTATTTTTAAATAATTATTGTTTTATTTTTTATTAATTCATTATTAAAATTTATTGGATTAGAAATTGATGATTATGATTGTATTTTTTTTTTTTTTAATTTTTATGAATGACTGAAATTACTAATGACTTTATAGTCGGACTTGCCCAGTGAGGTTTCCGTACGTAAATGATAAATGAGTATCAGTGATCGGATAATCGGGCGCTTATATACATAAACTTATTTTCTTGAAAGAATAATATGGATATTCCTTCCTGAATTAATTAATAATCCCGAATTCCAGGGATTGAACAATTTTGTAAAAACAACTATAAGTAACTTAATGAAATTATAGCAGAGGTTATTTTGATTTAGTATCTTTATTTTATTTAATTTAAATGGAACTTCAATAAATAATTAACATCAATAAATATTCCACAACTTTTCACACAACGCCATCTAGCCCAAAGCTAAGCAGAGCTTGTGTTATGGGGACTTAACAGCTGATAAACATACTTATATACTTTTAAATACATACATATTATAGATAAATACCCAGACACAGAACAAATGATCGCGTTCATCACACAAACATTTGTCCTGGGTGGGAATCGAACCCACGACCTCCGGCTTAGCAGTTAGAGCCACTAACTACTAGACCAACAGGTCAGTCAACATAAAATAAACAATGATAAATGTGCACAATGTGGTCAAGTAGTGGCATTAATCAAAGAAAGTATATTGTTTTAACAACGAGTTCTAACTATAGTTTGATTGCAGGTAACATTTTTAGCAATCAGGAATTTCAAACGATTCCGGGATCCGGGATTCTAAAAGGCATGTCCATATTATTCTTTCGTTGGCATAATAATGAAGTTTAGGTAAATTTACGCCCAATTGTCCGATCACTGATGATGAAGATAAATGATATTTATCTTTTTAAATAGGTTTTCACAAACACTTTTACACGTCATATTTTAACTAGTAGATGAGATCGGAGTTTCACTATCTGACCACTCCGAGAAGAAACACCGAAAGGAACTCAGAGGTCACAGTCTCTTTTCAAGTTCAGACATTATCTTGGTCAAATCATGTAAGAACCATGCAGATTAGTGTCTGAGATGGTCTTTTGAGGAAAGAACCACACAGATGGTCGACCACGTATGATCTTGGATTATTTTTCACAGCAGAAAATAGATTATGATATTTCGGTGTCTATCCTAATTGTAACATGCTTATTATACTTTATTTATTTATTTTATTTAATACTTCAAGCATACAAATGTACACAGGCGGACTTAATGCCTTAGGTACCTTACTGCTTTAAACGCAATAAAAGGCAAGGCTTAATGCCTTGCTGCTTTCTGCTTTTTTTTAGAGTTATTTTTAATGCACACTTTGTAACCAAAGTAAGCATGCATTAAAAATTTTAACTTCTGTCTAATTCTATTGTAAGTATACAAGTTCCCGACAACAACCGTCGGGCAGTAGTAGCCCACCAGACACAACACCCGTCTGCGAGGAGGAGCCGAGCGAGCTATGGGGGATGAGGAACTTTACACCCTGTTGCTTATATTACTTACTTTGGGATGTTTGGTGTCCTTAGTAACTGGGATTGTTTCCACCAGGTCCTCGTGACGGATGCCAAAGGCTCCCACTTTGTAGTAACCGGGCTCTATAACGTTAATAAGAAAAAATGTGTGTGTGTATTAGCACAGTCTAAAAACATACAGTCGTCCGACGAAGCCGTCTAGACAGGGCAATCGTGCGGGGTGTGAGGGGCGAGACGCGGGAAAGCCGCTCCCGCACTGCGAACCAAACGATGTTCGTAGTGCGGGAGGTATTATTCAAGTCTAACGCGTGAAGAAGTTGTCGGCATTTTTCCAGAGATCAAAGGCGTCGTCCTACTGTATTAATATTTATACTGTGGTATTAGTGTACACACGTTAGAAGTGAAACTATGTGACATTACTAGCAGACGTCCCGCGGTTTCACTCGCGTAGGACCCGTTTCCGTGGGAATACAGGGATAAAAAGTAGCCTTTGTGTTAATCCAGGGTGTCAGCTAACTCCGTACAAAATTTTATTAAAATCCATTCAGTAGTTTTTACGTGAAAGAGTAACAAACATCCATCCGTCCATCCTCACAAACTTTCGCGTTTATAATATTAGTAGGATTATTCGAAAAATTATCTACTATTTAGGTACAACTTTATTGATACGCGAATGTTTCGTTGCAGACCGTACTTTTCAAATGACATCTGACCGATAGAGGTCATTGAGGTTCCTATTCTCATTTGAATCGCATAGTACATAATTATTTCGTCGGTTTTTTCCTCATTTTTTCGTTGGTTTGGTTTTAAACAAATTTATTTATTTATTTAATACCTCAAGCACACTAATGTACAAAGGCGGACTTAATGCCATAGGCATTTTCTACCAGTCAACCTTCAGGTGATGCAGAGAAAAGCAGTGGTAGGTGCAATTGCAACAAATTTAAATCGATGTTTAAACCAATTTAAAACGGGCTTTAGAAAACAAATAAAACTGGTTTTATATCAATTTGAAACGAGTTTAAAAACCAAAGATTTACAGTCACGCGTGTTAAAAGAAAGAAAGAATATATTTTATTTGGACGGACAGAACTTAAAGAAAGAATAACAAGAAAAGATTAAAAAACTAAAAACATCAATAAATAATAAAAATACCCGTGTGAGACCAAAAAGGCCTCTATCTCAGCATGTTACTAACTAAGAGCTAAATTCACTCACCATTGCTGAGTATCTGTCCAGGTCTCAGACCGGGGTCGTGAGGGTACGGCCTCCAGGAGATACCGGAAGGTCCCTCATGCACGTTGAGGAAGTGTCCCACACCGTGTCCAGTGCCGTGCGCATAGTCTAACCCGACCTCCCAGAGGGAATGACGAGCGAAACTATCTAAAACATTGCCCTGAAAAAGGGGGATAAAAATTCCAGTTAGCAGTTGGTAACACGATATAACAATAATAAAAATGACGTGTGGCACTCGGAGACTGCCACGGTAAAGCTATTGCATATCATTCTTTATCAACTCCTCTCCTCTCCCCCTCCCCATTCCTCCCCTCCCCCACACCTCCCACACCCCTCCCCTCACCGCTCCCTCCCCTTCCCTCACCCCTCCCTCACTTTCCCCTCCCTTCCCCTTCTGGTCCCTGCCTCTTCCCCTTCCCCTCTCCGCTCCCCTCTTACCTCATCCTTCCCATTCCCCTTCCCCTCCCCCTCGTTCTCCACCCCCTCTCTCTGTCCTCCCTCTCCACTCCCCTCCCAAACCCCGCTCCACATTCCTCCCCTGCCCCTCCGACCCCCCTTACAATCTCCCTCCCCCTTCCTCCTCCCCTCCCTCTCATCTTCCCCTCCCCTCCCACACAACATCCCATCTAATCGCACACAACGCCGGCGCCGTGTCGAAGACTGCCGAACTGAAACGATGTAAGACGATGCACGGTCTTCAAGCCACACCTCCTTGCCCGTCGGAGTGGGAAGCGTGAGGTTTGTTTTCGTTACGGAATTTCTGGATTCGGTCTCCGCGCTCAAGGCCCGCGATAGAAGCTATGCAATAGCTTAATAATTTATTTAAATACTCGGATAACAAAGATCCACAATGTTACTAACGTACCTTATATCTAGTGTTAGTACACAAATAAAAATAAAAACAAAATGAAAATAAAGTAAAATTGAGCCACTTTGTACAGAAGATGACCAAGTAACTTACTCAGTCATCTTCTCCACAAAATGCCTCAGAAAAGGGGAAAACACAATTCCAGCCACTGTTTTCAGAATGCTGTAATTGCTACTGGCCCGGGTTCTAGCTGCCACAGATGCTATTTTCTTCCGCACGATTGCGTGGAAGCCGTCAGTACGATTCTGTGTAAACATCTCTAACGCACTGCAAAACCGGGGCAGTCCCAAGAGCATTCTAAAAATATTATTATACTGGACGCGCAGGACATCTAGCGACCTTTTGGTATAAAAAAAAAAAAGTTTATTATCTAAAATATTGTAGTGGCATGTACAATTGAGGCAGCCCCATTAAGTAATTGACAATACTTGAATTGGGGTGTCTCGCTCTATCCCTTATTTTAAATGGTTTTAATATTAAGATAACAAGGCCTTAACTATGGTTTTGAATAGCAACTTCAACAAAATAATATGTTAAAAATTTAAACAAAGTAAGTAAAAAAAAAAAAATAATAATATAATATTACAACTTAGCATTTGACATTTGTTTTTCTGTAGATATATAGATTTTATTTAGCACACAATAAAAATAATTCAACACATTCAGCCCACTCTAACCAAAATGTTCTCCGTTTCCTCATATGTCAGCGTTTTTAGCCACTCCGATAAAATCTTTTTGCAAATAGGTATGCAGAACCTTAGGGTGAAATTTTAATTTCGTATTAATTTTGTTGTAAGTGTAGGCTGATTGAGTGGCAAACTGGCGGCCTGCGACCCCTGCGGATCCGCGGACCCTTGGGGAGTACGCCACGATGTCGTTCCGTCTCGTCTCTTGGTATAGTTGATCCATAGACCCTCCGTGTACAGACCCTGACAATACGCCTTGAAAAGTGTAAGTGTGTGTGATATGCCTCGATTGAAATGATATCTATTTATTTATGACTAACAAAACCCACTTATTTTTTCTTGAAAATTCTCAATGTACAGTTTTTCTGTCGTTACTGTTTTATTATATGTATCTATTTATTTATGATAATAGTGATTACACCTATTAAAACACTTTTATGCGTCATTTTTAAAGTCTGTTGGCGCGTTAAAGATAAAAAAGATAAAGATCCGCAAATCCACGTCAAAGCGCGTATTTTACGTATGGGCCATAATCTACCACGCGGGCCCAGTGCGAATTGGTAGATGTCACATGTCTTCGAATTTTCGGTTCTAGAACATGCCGGCTTCCTCACGATGTTTTGCCTTCAACGGTTTTTGAGAGCAGTGGTGATGAAATAAATTACACAAAGTAACTCGCCTGCCAGGGTTCGAACTACTTACTGTTGGCGCGTTAAGGAAAAATGATTAGAGTAAATTATTACGATGGGCGCACACACCGTCACGAATAACAGACACCCTGAAGTTAGCTATAGTCAACATTTTTTTTTTCTATCATTACTTACCTACTATCGTTTTTTCTACAAACGGAAGGTAACGCGATTGTAATGATAAAAAGATTTTATGATTTATTTTATGTTTCAAAGAAGTATAACTTCTAACACGTATACTATGCGTTTCAAATGAGAATAGGAATGACTTAGCGCCATGTTGTGACGTCAAAGCTGTCAATTCGAATAAAATGGGTAAGATCAGCACAACAAGGTTTGTTATAATATAATTTATTTACGAATTAAGCACGAATATTTTTTTAAATTGTACTCTTAAAGTATTTTTCTACATTGGAGATAATCTCTCGAGCCCTCCCATGCAAAACAGCGCCTCGTTCACACATTTTAGAGCAGTCAGGGAGATGAAAACAAAAACTAATAACAACAACAACAAACAACCGCGTAACAAACAGAATTAATTTAAGACACTTTTTCATTTTTAAAAACTGCGACTCGAAAAAACAAAATAAAGAAAATAATTATTACGCGATTAAGGTTTCGTTGCAGGCCGTACTTTTCAAACGACATTTGACAGCTAGAGGTCATTGACGTTCCTATTCTTATTTGAAACGCATAATACATACACTTTTTTTATTATTTGTTCTTTTACATTGCGCCAACTGTGCCGTCGATATTTTGAAATAGATTCTTACCTTGACTCCCTTGGGAAACAACGCGCTGCCGATCATCATTTGACCCTTCAAGACTCGTGTGAAAGCCGACTTCTCCTCAGGCGTGGGGGCACAAGCCATGTGGCGCGTACGAGTAATATCTGTTGTACCGTCCCTGAATAAGAAATGATCACAGTGATAGTGAAGTAAAGTATCACAGTGATAATACATGTTCACATTTTAACCATATAGGGTGACTGGTAATTAGTGACCGATACTTAAACACGTGATTGTACTCATGAATACGAATAACTTTCCCAAAGAAACTTTTTTTTTATACTCATTAAGTTTCAATTAATTCAATTACGACAGTACTGCACAACGGGAGCGGTGGGGTTGGCGGGGGAGCGTGTGACGCTACTACTAGTAGAGTTTGCCCTTCCCGAGGTCAGACTATCAGCTGATAAATCGTGCCAATTCGTGCCTACTGTGATCAATCACAGGCGCGCTTTTTATTATGTTGTAAGTTATTGTATATGTATAAAAAAATAGTTTATTTGGGAAAGTTTATTGAAATCATGAATACAATCACATGTCTAAGTATCGGTCACTAATTACCAGTCACCCTATATAATGTTTTTAGGGTTCCGTAGTCAACTAGGAACCCGAATAGTTTCCCCATGTCTGACTGTCTGTCCGTCCGTCCGTCCTCGCTTAATCTCTGTGACCGTTAGCACTAGAAAGCTGAAATTTGGTGCCAATATGTGTATCAATCACGCCGACAAAGTGGTAAAATAAAAATTGGAAAAAATGTTTCATTAGGGTAGCCCCCTATATGTAAAGTGTAAGTGTTTTTTTTTTTTAATTTCCACCCTAACGTGTGGTATATTGTTGGAAAGGTATTTAAAAATGAATACGGGTTTACTCAAATCATTTTTTGATAATGTCAATAATTTCGGAAATAATCGCTCCAAAAGTAAAAAACAATGTGTCCCCCCCCCCCTCTCCCCCTTTAACTTTTGAACCATAAGTTTAGAAAATATGAAAAAACCTGAAATGTAGAACTTTATAAGGACTTTCTAGGAAAATCATTTTGATTTTGGATGGAAACAACAGTTTTTGTACAAAAAAGACAAAAAGTTGTATTAAATAATTTTTGTACTAAGTTTGTAGTATAATCGTATATGCAAGCATTTTGAACACTTATTGTGACGGACGGGAAACTACGGAACCATACATTGAGCGTGGACCGACACGCTCTTGGCCGATTTTTTTTATTCTATTTTTGTTTGTTCTTCTTTTTCGGTTTTAATGTATGGACTCAAATGTTGTATGGTTAAAAATTAAACATACTATAATTATGTACGCCATTAATGGCAGAACACGCAGATCTACCTACATAGTATCGATTGAAAAAAATCAATTCAATTGGCCGCCCGCGGCGCCGGATGCACTGCGACGATTCCCGCGTAAAATTTTCTCAAGCAATACTATGTACTATAGTAATGACGATAAAGTCTAAAATTATTTGACACTTAAACAGGGCCCTAAGACTTTACACATAAATGTTGGCTGTATACTCGTGTTTTACAATAAAAACATATTTTATTCTATTCCATTTCATAATACTCACTTGTACTGTCCACCGGAGTCAAGAAGGAACATGTCATTCCTTTCTATAACCTTCTGCGGCCCGTTCCTGGATGGGCTGTAGTGTATGATAGCCCCGTTGGCGCCTGCACCCGGTATGGTCTCAAACGACGGCCCCATGAAGTCAGCTTCTTCTCTGTAAAATGATTTGATGACTGGCCTGTTGGTCTATTGGTTAGTGACCCTGACTGCTATGCCGGAGGTCGTGGGTTCAATTTCCATCCGGGACATACGTTTGTGTGATGAGCACGATCATTTGTTCCGTGTCTGGGTGTAATTTATCTATAACTAGCTGCCCCGGCAAACTTCGTTGTGCCTTAGAGTCAATTCATTGCTCTTATTTTTTTTTTATATTAGATATACATACGTTGAATAAGACGACAACAAATAAATCCAAACCAATAATAACTACTACTACTTTTAAATTACAACATGTATATATACCCTAACCTAACTGACCATACCTATCCTATAGCTAACCCAACTATCTAACCTAACTACCTTACTAAAAAATACTAAATTCATAATTTTAATCTGAACTATTGCCTCTATGTTACATACAATAATTTATGCCTATAGTTTTCCCGGTCTACTTTAATTAAAGTCCTAACAGTAAAATAAGTTCTATTTGCAAAGAATTATTAAAGTTCGTCTCTGTCATCATTGCTAGTTACGTAAATTGATTTCTGAAATATAAGACTTTTTTATGCTACATAAAACCTCTAAGTTTAGTAACAAAATAAATTTCAGAACGTAGGTGCGTATTATAAATTGACAACCTTACCTTCTTGGGTTTAGCTTAAGACTTGTCAATTTCAAATTGTCACCTGATAATGAACAGGGAAGTTTGACTCCTGTCATGTCATCCAAGATGGCGCTGCGTTTTAAAAATGTTTGAGACAACCGATATTCTTGATATTTATTTTTATGATGTCGAACGGGATAAAAAGTATCCTATGTCCTTCTCCTGGCTCTAAACTACCTCCCTGCCAATTTTCAGCTAAATCGGTTCAGCCGTTCTTGAGTTATAAGTGAAGTAACTAACACGACTTTCTTTTATATACAGGGTGTTTTGGGGATGAGTGTAGGCATTTTGCAGATGGATAAGGTCGGTCCATACGATTATTTTATAGTATGGGAACTATGGTCCGATATCCTTTAGTTTTTAAGCACATTGATATCTATGAAAGTCACTAAGATTTGTTTTATGCTTATTTTCTTTTCTTCACTATTTGATTGTTTTTGCTATCGGAATAGTTGTAAGACTTTTAATTTATCGTATGTTATGTGTTTAAATCGACAAATAATAAAAAAACTGTATTTAATATGAAATTGTGTTTATTTTTAGCTTCATAACCCAAAAAGTGTCAAGTATTCATAAAAAACGATTTTTGCCCATAACTTAAAAACTAAAGGATATCGGACCATAGTTCCCATACTATAAAATAATCGTATGGACCGACCCTATCCATCTGCAAAATGCCTACACTCATCCCCAAAACACCCTGTATATAGATATGTATGTATGTATGTATTTAGAAATATATAAGTATGTTTATCAGCTGTTTAGTACCCACAACACATGGCGTTGTGTGAAAAGTTGTGGAATATTTATTATATTTATGTATATATACAGGGTGTAATTTTGACCGTGGGACAAACTTCCACAGGCTGTTCTACTGTTAAATATGAACAACTTTCGCTACAGGACCAACTCTGAAATAGCGAAAAAAAAATCAGCTGTTCCACGGTCAAAATTACACCCTGTATACACCACTACTTTTTAATTAGTACGCAAAAACAAAAAATCGTACCTTCTTATTTGCGTAACCAAAAGCAAAAAAAACGAAATTCTATTTTTAAATATGACACTATTTAGTTAAACTTAAATAACGAAAACAGCTGTTGGAGGCGGGGCATGCTTGAGCGAGATCACGCGAACGTGAGCGAGAGATGACGATTAATGAATACTACTATGTCATGAATAACCTGTACAATACTTCCATAAATTGGGTGACTTTTTGGGATATAAACAAACGCTAATAACTTTGCTGTTTATGAATATTATTTATTGATACTTTACAAATACAAGGTGTTGTTTTGCATCCTCGTCAAATTCAAGGACCTAATTATGCTAATGATTCTCGACCCAAATCAACAATAAAATGAGTAGGTATTTTTTTTATTTTTTTTGCTTATTTACGGAAAACCGTAAGTGTGAACCAGCCGTATTTAAAAGCGGCCCGTCTGTTACTAGCCCTATCCCCGCGCTTACACACACAAACAAACGCAAACAATACATACACAACCCATACGCAACGATCAATTCGTAGGCAATCAATACCGCCCCAATCACGGTGCAGGAACTCTCCCGCGCAAGCTCCTAGCCACGCCCCCGCGACCTTGCGACCCCAGTATGATTGATGTCGCCGACGCGTGTGGGTGCTTTGATAATTCGGGAATTCCGCTTCTCGGTACATTGGTGACCACTGGATCGGTCGCGGAGGACCTGTGGCCTGGCCTCCGCGTTCTACTGACCTGACGCCTCTAGACTTATTTGTGGGGAGACGTTAAAACGTTAGTTTACACGAAGGATGTGACAAGTGTAACAGAATTACGTGCTAGGATCATTAGTGCTTTCGACACTTTAAAAACGAATGTGTTAGTGTTACGTAAGCTGAAGGAAAACCAGCTACGTTGTGCTCGTTTGTGCAAAGAGTGTAATGGTGGCCACTTTGAACAATATCTCCGGGTAACCTAAGTAGGTAATTAATTTATTTGTACATTTTGTAAATACGTTGTTAGCTTAATCAATTTTATTAGTGTAAATAAGTTGCTTTCAAATTTGTAACTACGCCAACAATACCTAAGAGTCGAAAGTATCACCACGTAGGTAGGTAGGTACTTACACTTAACTAGCACGTCTTTCCATTTCCATCAAATGTAGAAAACATTTTTAGATTTAGTAGATCGGTACACCAACTAAGGTAGGTATTATTGCCGGTCCTAAGCCAGAAAGGAAATTTACAAATCAACCAATTTAATCCACAAGTAAAACAAAATCACTACGAAAACTTTAGGTTGAAGGTTAAAGCAAAACTAACATTTTATTAATCATCTGATAACAGGTCAGTGAACTTTTCTTTGGCGCACTAGTATTAAACTGTCATTAGTAAGATTTCCGTATTCCAATAATGCTCAAAAATGAGTTAATTATCAAGCAAAATTTATGACAATAATGTAGGTGATTTTGGAAATAATATTATGTTAAATTATTGCTACCGGTCATGGCGGTCATTGCCTCGTCGCGTTCGCGCGTTGCTTTTCGTAGGTAAGACGTCGACACTCACGCACACAGCTGCATTGTCGCTGTGTGCGAAGTCGGGTTATTCTGTTTTATTTGTATTGAATTAAGAGTTTAATTCTGAAACACTGTTAAATTTCAACATCAAAAAAAAGCAGCGTTTGTTAGTTATTACCCGCTAACGTACTTTCAATTGATTATTTATGTATTTTATGACACCCTCCTGAAATTTGACGAGGATGCAAAACAACACCTTGTATATTGAGAAGACTGTCTAGAATAAGCCCTTTAAGTATTTGTACTAATTAAAAATTAGTGGTGTATATATTTTCTACCTAGAGTGTCAGTAGCAGCCCGCAGTCTAGATTCGTGCCCGATTGATGGCAATAGGCTCGCCCCCTATTACATTGGACTTAAACATATAGATAATTTTAACTTACTTGCGGAACTCTAAAAGTTTATCAGCAGCCTGTATCTCAGTGATTACATTCCCGCCATTAATTTGATCATGTAGCCATTTGAGGAGACGACTCACCGCCACGCCGTCGCGAATATGACACTGACGGAAACCCTGGTAGGAACATATTCAAAGATATAATAAGAAGAAACAAATTAGCATATAAATATTCCACAAATATTTCACAACTTTTCACACAACACCATTTAGTCCCAAGTTAAGCTTGAGAGCTTGTGTTATGGGTACTAAACAGCTGATAAACATACTTATATATTTCTAAATACATTCATATTATAGATAAATTACACCCAGACACAGAACAAATGATCATGCTCATCACACAAACATTTGTCCTGGGTGCATGGCAATCGAACCCACGACCTCCGGCATAGCAGTCAGGGTCACTAACTACTAGACCAACAGGCCAGCATAATTATGATGTGTATATTCTGACATGTTCTCGTGGTTAATACGCTGCCATGAAATAAAATAAAAGTACGACGTGGTACCAACTTCACGCCAATTGAAACGTATTTAGAAATATACTGGGTATAACTAATTTTTTATTAATTATTAGTATTTTTATTATTTCTGTCCAGTTTCTGAATGATAATTCACAGTCTTTAATTTTATTTTATAACCAAAAATGTATATAATTTAATAATTATTTTTATCTTTTTGTTATTATTAAAAATGGGAATACTGTTTGTTAAAATAAATTTCGGAAGAGCGAAGTGTCCTAATACAGGCAGTTTGTGCTTAAACAGGCACTTCGAACACTTACTTGACATGTAAAAGAAAAATAAATGATTATGATTATGACTGGGTGTTTATGAAATCATGGGTAAAATTCGGGAAGATAGTGCATAGTGAAATTAGTTAATTTTCATGGGTTGAACAGCCTGTGAAAATTTTGTTCATGATTTCCAAAACCTTTCATACAAGTTAATTGGGACTAAATGGTGTTGTGTGAAAGTTGTTGAATATTTTTTTTTTTTTTATTTAATGGGTTGGCCTTATCTCACAACCAAATCTCCGCTATTGCACGCTAATTGGTTAAATTAAATAGTGAACGCTTCGCCAGTTTCCTGTTGTTACACATTTCCGTCCCTTTTTCATAAAATCACTCTCGCTTAAAGTATCCAGCAACCGAGAGGAAAGATTACACACAAAAAAATGTACTAAGTATCTTAAATATTTATTAAACCAAGTATTTATGTAAAGAAAGAAAGAAAACACATGTTTTGGCAACAGCTGAATACACGCACAGTCAAAAAAATATTAACACACAATAAAAAAAAGAAAAAAAAAACCGCATCTAAATCGGTTCACACGTTTAAGCGCTACGGTGCCACAGACAGACACACACATAGCGGTCAAACTTATAACACCCCTCTTTTTGCGTCGGGGGTTAACAAAAATGGCATGTCTCATGGCTGCGCCAAAAGGTTCATTACAGCTGTAATTTCAGACAGAGGCTGAGATGCTGCCTGACGCTGATTAAGTATTGCCTAAGTTTTGTACCTTACCTCTAATTCCACATCATTCTTGATAAGCTTCATCAATGCTACTGGTGATATTTCCGATATCAAATTCAATGGAGTCTGCAAAACACCTATCTGAAAAACAATAAAAAGTAAATAATAATACCAGCCTATTACTGTCCCACTGCAGGGCAAAGGCCTCTTCTCATACAGAGAAGGCCCAAGCATAGACTACCTCGCTTTCTCAAGGCGGATTGTTAATTTCAAACTTATATAGGGTGACTGGTAATTAATGACCGATACTTAAACACGTGATTGTATTCATGATTTCAATAAACTTTCCCAAAGAAACTTTTTATTTTTATACACAATAAAATAACAAAAAACGCTGCTTGAAATTTCCGTGCGCACGCCTGTGTTCTATCAGCTGATAGTGTGACCTCGGGAAGGGCGAAATCTAGTAGTAGTAGCGTCACACACTCCCCCGCCACCCCCACCGCTCCCGTTGTGCAGTACTGACGTAATTGAATTAATTGAAAGTTAATGAGTATAAAAACAAGTTTCTTTGGGAAAGTTATTCGTATTCATGAATACAATCACGTGTTTAAGTATCGGTCACTAATTACCAGTCACCCTATATAATACTCCATTTATTAGGAATGAAGAAAATTTGATTGTAAAGATACAATTTATTCAAATTGTTTTATTTTAAATTTAGAAGAATAAAAGTGAATCGCAAAATGCGTCCGTATATTGTTAATCCCTGCTTCTTTGAGGTTTTTGTGATTGACACTGTAATTTTCAACTGAAATAATCATTTCTTTAAATAAACTGTTGAAATGGTTACAACTATACTCCATCCGAGTAGGTAGTTAACTAAAGGTAAACAATCTTGACAAGTCTTTTTACATAAACGCTTATTAATTAAATACAACCACTGTTTAAACAAATTGTATAATTGATCATGTAATCGTTTTTGTTGTATCTAAATTTGTTTTCAGCTGCATTTTATTTTTAAACTGTGTTATTAACTAAAAAGACTTGTCAAGATTGTTTACCTTTAGTTAACTACCTACTCGGATGGAGTATAAGTGTGAAAACTGCTGTGAAAATAGATTACCTATACTAAATTCGGCGTCTATCGTAAATTCTGTGGCCCTAGTGAAAAGGGGTATAAGTCCAACTTTGTCGAAAATGAGTTAAGTGTACCAAAGTGATCAGAAAAAAATGCTCTATAGTTTGGTGAAGACAGATCTAAGCTATCTCTAAAAATAAGAAAGTTACTTTGTGTAAAAGGGTCCAACTGACACCAAAAAAAAACAGTAAAAGTCGGTTTTCTGATCACTTTGGTACACTTAACTCATTTTCGACAAAATTGGACTTATACCCCTTTTCACTAGGGCCACAGAATTATACTTTCGTTACAAAGTGTACATTATAAGTAACCTTCTTGAACTTCTGCACTTATGCTATTGTAAATGGAGTAGGTACTTATAGTTCTACTACTATCGGCTGTCACGCGGTTCCACCCGTATAGTTCTTTTTCCCGTAGGAATACAGGGAAGATATAGGAAAAGGTACTCACTCCGGATGCAGCTCTGTGTATCGCCTCGCTAGCGTCACTTGAGAGCCAGACAGAGTGCTTGCCATCACCTTTTTGAGTAAGTTCTTTCTGAAACACGTAATATCCCACCTGTAAATCGGTTTAGAGTAAGGCAGAGGTACTGCGGCGGTACGAGAAGACTAAAAGCCCATGCCCAATCCCGCCCTAAATATCACTATCCTACAAATTGACTAACCTCTTGAAAGTAAAAAAAAATAAGAAACAAAAATATCACAAACTTGAAAAATAGAAGACTTCTGAATGATTTATGATTCCTGTTAATCGGTTGTGTCGTATTTAAGGTACCTTCCCTTAAACCCCTCATCTTCCCAATGACCCCACATTTTTTTTTGTTGAACCCCCTCTTCCCTTTGACCGCCATCTTCCCTTTGACCTCCCCTTAATTAAGTTTTTATTTTACAATTTTTAGTTTTTTCGATATTACAACCAATCTAAAAAATGGGAATTCACGGAAAGTACCTATAAAACATACATACATAAACAAAAAAAATTTAAACACTTAAAAAATATATACAACAGAATTGAGAACTCCCTTTTTTGTAAGTCGGTTAAAAAGGCAGACAAGATGACATAATACTTACAGCCATATTGTATAAATGTCCTTCTACATGGTCATAAGGAAACTCCTGGATTTCCACTCCCTCATCAGACAGATGCTCTCGAACTGCTGGAGATAGGCTACTAGCAGTGAACAGATGCACCGAAGATGTACTGATGATGAGGTACGAAAAGAAGACTGGGTTGTATTGAATGTCACTGCCGCGTAGATTCAGGGTGTCTGGGGAAGTAATGATGGATTTAGGGTTTTGTTGGAATTAGGCACCGCTAGTTTTTTATGATAGTGGTTGAAATTGGAAGCGAACGAATATAATGAATAAAAACTGTTGTTGGAATTAGGCTCTTGCTGGATTTAGGCACCTAATAGACACTATGACTCTGTTAAAAATTAACAGCTTTTTATGGTGTTGCAGCGACAGTTATTAATAAATAAATAATACTAAATAAATAAATAATAATAAATAAATAAACTTTCACACAGCGCCATCTAGTCCAAAACTAAGCAGAGCTTGTGTTATTGGTACAAGACAACTGACAAACACTCAGCAACACGTCTGTCTGATATGTTAGAAGAACAGTTTAAACAGCATTGGTAATTAATAAACTTAATCATTAAAATTAAATAATTTGCTACATGCTAGTTAGCACACACCAATATACAAGACAGTAATAATTCGAATAGTAAGTACCGACGTTGACAACTAAACTCATGCAAAAAATAAAATATAACTAACTGAATAAATATAAGGCTTCAAGTAAAAAGGGCGTGCCCGCTTACATGTATAAAACTGGAATACATGACTAGGTCTATGACATTACATCAAAAATAAATAAAAACGATACAATAAAAAAAAATAAAAAACAAATGATACACTAGGACCATCGAAGCTAAATAAAATAAAGCAGCTAACTCCATACCAAATTTTATTAAAATACATTCAGCAGGGCTAGCATGGCCGGAGATATTCTTTCCACGGGGAGAGGATAAAATACTATTCCCCTCTGTCATTTTTATCCACCCTCCGAGCATGGTGACATGGGTGGATAAACTATTCACGGGGATAAACCAGGGGAAACGCTTGTCCTCTAAATTATTGCCATTATAAGAAAACTTTTATGAAATTACACAATAGTCGAGAATGTCATGTAAACCAAAGTACTTTCATCGTTTTATCACATCTGTACTGGATATTTATTTTGTTTTGTTGTCAATTGGGATTGCTCGAATCGCGAAATCTTTCACTAGTCGCCATGCTATAAGCCGTGGATGAGTATCCACGTCTAATGTCAAAAAGTGATATAATTCTCTTTCCCCCTGTTGCCGTGCTTTGGCAGGTGGATAAGATAATTGTATCCCTTGTCAGTGGAAATAATCGGTGGATAAAAGTTATATCCCCAGCCCATGCTAGCCCTGCTGCAGTAGTTTTTACGTGAAAGAGGAACAAACATCCATTCATCCATCCTTAATTACAAACTTTTTTTATTAAAAAAGAGATTAAGATTAAAGATACCGGGCTGGTATCCGCAACACCACGTCGAAACGCGTATTTAGGGTTTATTATATTAAGTAGTAGGATGAACTTACAAGCCACTTCGTCCAGAGCAGTTATGACGAGAGCAACTGCCTTTTTGTCAGACATCTTCTGACGTAGCTCATGTATCTTCTGACCGGCCGTCTTACCTAAGGCAAAATTTAATATTAAGGCGACGTTATAGTGATTTGTGAAAAAAGACGGAAATATGTAACGGGGAAGCACGCGGTATTTGATTTGACCAATGAGTGCCTGCGGTGGCAGGGAGATGGTGCCTGTGGCCGATAGGAGCCTATTTTATAATTATTGTTTATGTTTTTTATATTTTTACTCTTTCAAATTTTGTGCCTATTTTTGATGTGATCCGGCTCGAAGGACCACTTCTGTTATTGAAAGGTGGATATTGCTATTTTTCTAATTTTACAAAGAAAATTCGTTGTTTTGACAAGCAATTTTATTGATCAGTCAAGTAACAAAACAACAGTGCCTTCCCATCTTGCTTATGTGTGCGCGCAGGGTTATGTCAAAATCAAAATCAAAAGTCTTAATTCATATTAGCCTGAGAATCAGCAAGACCCTTCACTACTTTCCTAGTGTTTTTGCTGGGAAGAAGTGGCGGAACAAACTCCCCAGCAACACATCTGTCTGATTTGTTTGAAGAACTTGTTTCTATACAATGAAACGCTCAATCAATAGCACAAAGGTTTATACAGGGTGTAAAAAGACTGATCACATAGCCGATAACCACACATTCTGTACATATAATTAAGTAACTTTAACCAAAAAAGAATGCTGGGAAAATACTTTTTTTTTTCATCTTAAAAAAAGAGATGCTTTTTATTGCGCGCATTGCATAGCGCGACAACGTAACGCAACCTTCGATCAGCAGAGCGTATGGCCACTCGCGCTTGGTCGTTACTCGTTGACCTGACCGGCCCGCTTGTTTAGTATCCATTGCATTTTTGTAACTTCAAATGCGTAATTCGTTTTGAAAAATCGATAATTTTGATAATGTTCGTTCGGAAGAAAGTTTACTAATGATAGGTACTTGGAATACGATTTAAAAAACAATACGAAAAAAAACATTGCACTTTGACCTTCTTCAATATCTCGATAACCAGTGATTTCCCAGGTATGTTCTAGAAGAAAAAAACTATCCCACTGATGAGTAAAATACGCAGTTTTAGTTTACGTTAAGGATCATTTTACACCCTGTATAATTAATAATTATGTGCGTATCTGAATGAGGATGTATACAGGGTTATTTTTCAATGACCGGCCAAATTTTCACTGGGTGTTCGACCCATGAATATGAACAACTTTCACTATGGGACCGACTCTGAAATTACGAAAAAAAATCAGCTGTTTCATACATTTTAGTTGAGTAGGTATTGAACTTTTGTATGAAACAGCTGATTTTTTTTTTCTTGATTTCAGAGTTGGTCCCACAGGGAAAGTTGCTCATATTCATGGGTAGAACACCCTGTGAAAATTTGGCCGGTCATTGAAAAATAACCCTGTATTGGGTGGGAAACAGTGTCAGTGAGAGAAAAAGTATCTCAGAATTATGTTACTATGCTAATTGACTTACCAGTATACTTCACTGGTAGGGGTATTATGGTATTGTTAGGCCTTCGTGGTGGAGGGTCACCCAGCTGGCTGCGAGCTTTGTCAACCAGGTTCCTCGTAACCGGTATTAGTTGCATATTGTGTTTTGACAGCGCCGACTGTTGACAAAAAAAAAATACATTATATTTTACATACAGTATAGGGTGACTGGTAATTAGTGACCGATACTTAAACACGTGATTGTTCTCATGAAAACGAATAACTTTCACAAAGAAACTTTTTTTATACTCATTAACTTTCAATTCATTCAATTACGACAGTACTGCACAACGGGAGCGGGGGAGCGTGTGACGCTACTACTACTAGTAGATTTTGCCCTTCCCGAGGTCAGACTATCAGCTGATAGATCGTGCCGATTCGTGCCTACTGTGATCGATCACAGGCG
This sequence comes from Euplexia lucipara, assembly GCA_921972225.1. NCBI lineage: Eukaryota > Metazoa > Arthropoda > Insecta > Lepidoptera > Noctuidae > Euplexia > Euplexia lucipara. The sequence goes on along the minus strand of OV179172.1, from coordinate 5,275,604 downwards.
CGCGCGCGGGAATTTCAAACTGCGTTTTTGTCGTTTATTGTGGTATAAGTTCTTGTGTATAATAAAAAAGTTTATTTGGGAAAGTTGATTGAATTCATGAATACAATAACGTGTTTAGGTATCGGTCACTAATTACCAGTCACCCTACATAAATAGAATGTACCATTAAACCGAGACTTTAAAGTAGGTAGTATTGTATTACCTGCAGTGGAGTCCACTCGTCTCTTGTGAAGATGTGAGGGTCGACGCCAACCACAGCGCCCTCTGTAAGGTTGTTGGACAACCATTTCTCCAAAGTCGGTGTTTCGGTCAGGGCTGGAAAATTTTCCAGATTTTAAATTAAACCTTTATACAAGATTAAAACACATACTTGACGATCTAAAATGTTATCTACACTGAGCTTCAGAAGCTGATGACCAAATCAATGAAATAAAGTTTAAGCTTCGAAGTCGGTGACCTTTCTTTGATTGATTCAGTGTTTTTGTCACCGACTTCGTACCTAAACTTTATTTGATTCGTTTGGTGTTGTTGTCACCGGCTTCTGAAGCTATTTATTTTTCACTTTTTTGTGTTTTTCTTTTAGTTTTTTTTGTTTGTATTTTTTTTTATAAGTCGGTTTTATTTTTTACAAAAAAAGTTTTATTTTGTGAAGTATCGCGCGACTTTATTCAAATTATTTTAACGTTTTTAGTAACACTGTTAAAAGTTCATTTATTTTACATTTGGTATGTTCTACATTTTCTTGACAACACATTGTATTGTATATTTAAATTTGTCGCATCTATTCAATTTCACCCTGTATATGTAAGATAGATTAAAAACTCACATTGCTTCATTAGAGTCCAGAGCGACAAGTCGGCCTCCTTTTCAAACTGCGTATAGTATCGTCCGTCGGTCCACACCAGGGCTGCTGATGGCGTCACCACCGCGGTGCCGGCAGACCCGGTGAATCCGGATATCCACTCGCGTCTTGCGTCCACGGGAGCAATGTACTCTGACTACGAAAGAGAAGATAAATGATACATTCAATACACACTCAAAACGTCAAGTGTTCAAGATGGAAAAACTCAATAACGCTAATAGCACAGTATAAATATTAATACAGTAGGACGACGCCTTTGATCTCTGGAAAAATGCCGACAACGTCTACACGCGTTAGCCCTGAACAATACCTCCCGAAATACGAACATTGCGGCATCGTTTTGTTCACAGTTCGGGCTGCGGCTTTCCCGCGACTCGCCCCTCACACCCCGCATGATTGCCCTGTCTACACGGCTTCGTCGGACGACTGTAGGTTTTTAGACTGTGGTAATAGCTTAATAAATAGTAGGTACAATAACTTATTAACGAATTAAATAATTAGACAAGGTCCTAAGGTTGTCATTTGTCTAATACACGATAACACGACCAATCACATGAATTCTACTCAGTAGGTACAACAACCAACACGCAACCTCACTAGACACAACACTCACACTGACTCACACACATAAAGGGGCTTTTTCTCAAATTATCACTTGTTCAACTTTTGACCTTCTGATGTAACTATTGATGTAATAAACTAGCGTGAGAATCCCATAACACAAGTTAAATCTTTCCTTGGGTACCAGAATTCAATACAAATACCTACTACTGATACTATTGTTACTCGCTAATATGTTTTTGTTCTTGTTGCATAATAGTTGTTCGTAAGTGTTTTCGTTCAGTTTTCTACTCACATTGTGGGCATCCGCAGTGGGCACGATGTAAGCGGAAAGCTCTTTTGGCTGGCTGGCCATCAGCGCTCGAAGCGCTGTCAGCCGCTGAAGCGACATCTTGTGAAAGTCTGAAACGATACAATTCATAGAACTTCATATCGATGTCGAAATCAGTCTACAGACATTCAATACTTACCTAACTATAGATGGCAAAGATTTTCATCCACAACTTGTGTCCTAGTGGGCACTCACAAGTCTATGAGTTTTTTTTAAGTACGCTCCGCTGCCGCACCAATGTTCATTTATTATTCTAGATGGCGTTACTGAGACATGGGATCGAAGTTTTTCTATGACATTTCCGCGACATGCCCGCTCTATAGTATTTTAAATCTCATACACCACTATTTTTTAATTAGTAGATACAAATACTTAAAGGGCTTATTCTAGACGGTCTTTTTTATTATATTTGTAAAGTATAAATAAATAATATTCTTATACAGCTAAGTTATTAGCGTTTGTTTATAAGTATCCCAGAGTCACCCAATTTATGGAAATATTGTACAGGCTATTCATGACATAGTAGTATTCATTAATCGTCATCTCTCGCTCACGTACGCGTGATCTCGCTTAAACATGCCCCGCCTCCAACAGCTGCCATGTTTTCGTTATTTAAGTTTAACTAAATAGTGGCATGTTTAAAAATTTAACTTCATTTTTTTTACTTTTGATTACGCAAATACGATAGTAACAGGTACGGATACAGCCCAATTCGTTTTTGTACTAAACTCTAAATTAGGAAGTCTGTGGCTTTGGTGGTTTTGTCTCATTCATGATTGGCCACCGACTTCCGAATTTAGAGTTATTTTATTATAAGTTGGACGCTGGGGTCTCGCGGCACTTGATATAAAATCAGGCGTCTGAATGGTGAAACAACGCTTACCTTTGTCTTCAGTAGTAAATTTGCTATCTTCATGCGTTCTTGAGTGCGACTGCTCGGCTAAACTGTCGACAACAATAAAATTATTTGAATACTTGTTACGCTAACAATACTTCAATAAAGCAGAACGATTCAGCTCTTTTTTAAGACGTACCTACATCAATATAAATTAATCTAATTAAAAAGTCTTTTCATTGTCAGTGACAAACATAAGCGTCTAGTTGCACAACAAAATTTGAAGACAACTGAGAATTTACAAAAAAAAACTTTTTGACAAAAAATACAACCGACTTAAAAAAAACACTAACCGGTGTAAAATAACACTAAATTAGGAAGTCTGTGGCTCTGGTGGTTTTGTCTCATTCATGATTGGCCACCGACTTCCGAATTTAGAGTTATTTTACACCGGTTAGTGTTTTTTTTTTCACAAAAAGGATCGGGATCACGTAAATCGGTACCTACATAAATCTCAGCGTGATCGGTGCACGTCTATACAAAAAAATGTTCAAAAATAAATTAAAAGTTCATAAAATGAAAACTAACGGGTCAAAATATTTAAAAGTTTTTAAAAACAGAATCACGTAAATCGGATCATAAATCTGGAAGTAGGTGATCGGTGTACATACTTACCTACATAAAAAAAATTATCGAATTAAGGCGATTATCACACTGCCCCGCATCACGCTGCGTGTTGCGTGTCTCTGAACTGAATTGAACGCGCGTGGATGCATTTTCTGTGTGTTGGACTGTGCGTGTTTAGAATAGAATAGAATAGAATAGAATAGAATACTCTTTATTGTACACCATAAAAACTAAGCAACGGAAGAACACGCATCCACGCGCTACGCTGCATCATGCGGGGCAGTGTGTTAATCGCCTAAGAACCTCCTCCTGGAAGTCGGTTAAAAATGGGATTGCTCTTTGAGTGGATTTCAAGTTACAGTGGCTATCAGACGGGGTACTGTCCGCTACGTCACATCTCTGCGAGTGCGCATGACGTCATCCTAGATACACTTGATAGCCAATACGAAACTAGCTGTTTGTCCCGGGCCGCCGGGTCTAGTTCATAATATCGACAATCGCTACATCGATGGTCGCTGTATCGAAAACGTTCCATCGACGGGCTAATGTGTCGACAGTACCCCAAATCGATGGTACGCTACATCGACAGTACCCTAAATCGTTGGTACGCTACAACGTTAGTACACTAAAACGACGGTATGCTACATCGACGGTAAACCAAATCGATAGTACGCTGCATCGACTACCCGACTCGAGCCAAATTCCCTCAATTCTTCTACTAACGTTGTAGCGTACCAACGATTTAGGGTACTGTCGATGTAGCGTACCATCGATTTGGGGTACTGTCGATACATTAGCCCGTCGATGGAACCTTTTCGATACAGCGACCATCGATGTAGTGATTCGATATTATGAACTAAGACCCGTTTGACCCAATGACCATTATGAACTCTTTCAACGGAGATACGCTATACATAGCTCTTCTATTTGTAAATATCAAAACAATGGCCTTTTACGTACTAAATAGTTGTCTATACTAATATTGTAAAGCGGAAGAGTTTGTTTGTTTGGTTGAACGCGCTAATCTCAGGAACTACCGGCTCTTTTGCGTTAAATAGTCCATTTATTGAAGAAGGCTATATAACATCACTGTATGACCAACAGGAGCGGAGCAGCAATAAGAAATGTTGCAAGCGGGAAAAAGCTTCCGTTGCGTGTGCTGCGTAAAAGGTTTAAATTACGCAAAAACAAGTATTACGAAATTATTCCTCTTTGTCTATCCCTTAAGGTTAACTCACTATAACCCTTTTTATGGAAATCAAATTCATTATCATGCATATTAGCCGAGCTATCACAATTTAAGTTTAGCAAGTCGTAAAAGGGTACCTATATTTAGTAAATATCTTTGACGCGAACGAAGTCGCGGGCAAAAGCTAGTAAAAGTATATGTATTATGTGCCTACCGTTGGTACGGTAGTTTTAAAAAATCTTTTTTGTTTCTGTGATCCCGTATCTCAGTTACGCCATCAAGAATAGTAAAGCAATATTGGAGCGGGAGCGAACGACACGTTCAAATGTTGTTAACTAGCCACACTTGACCTCAGTGCCACTGTGCCGTTTTTGAAGATCTAATGTTGTTTCTAGGTAATCTATCTACACGTTTTTGCTTATAATATCATTGATTGAATGCCTTAGTACTGATTACTAGCCGCGCCTAGCTTTGAACCACTTCTAAGAATCGTAGACTGATGTTTAAAAGTCTCTTTGATCGACTGAGTAGCTCTCGCTTAGCAGTAGAGCTTTTGACTATTATACCAATAAACGAAGCTATATGATCTTTCTAAACGAACAATATAAAAAATCAAAACTACTCACATTATAATACTAAAAAATACCACACACCTTTGCCACATTATTAAACTTAAAAAAAAACTGAGAGAACAATAACGAAATTCAATTATTTTAGTAGGTTTTAGATTAACAAACCTACTTAATTAAATAAAATGCCTCAAATCTCATATGATATTTCATTTCAAAATAGACGCCATTTTTTTTTATTTTGACATCAATTGTCACGCAAGAACAGCGGCAAGTCTACGAGGCGTTCGGATACGATTCAGCTCACGTTTAAAGTGAAATTTAAATTCTGAATAGGACGAATAGGATTACAATGGACATGGGTAAAGGTAAGTACACAATACGTATATTAGTGACTTTTAAAAAGGCTCTCTTAATTTAAATTCTGCTAATATTATCTATACTTAAATGTCATTTTTTTGGAGAAATTGTGATTAATTGAAAATACCCATCCATGTTTATTAGTCAGTAAGGTACACACGTACTTACATGCATGGTCGTCATATGATCGATTTGACAAGATTATGTTTAAAGGGCTTATTACACTATCCGATGGAAATCAACTTGAGGCCGAGTTGATTTCCATAACCTAAGCTATAAAATAATCTAATAAGATTTTTTTTTTCTAACAATGATACAGCTGATAATTTATATGTGGACACGCCTTTACTTTTTATACAACGCCAGAATAACTTGATACAGTGTCATTCTATAATCAATTGTAAACTCTATGAATAAAAAGCTACAGTCCAAAATTGCATTAACTATTGCAATTTCGTAGGTAATTTAAAAAACTTGAATAATTTCACGACCTAGTAGTATTTTTTTTTTTAATATTTTAGAAAATGAGACCAAGGTTTTTTACAATCGATATTATTATTGCACATACTTAAATAATTCAAGACTTTTGTAGTTTTGGCATAAACAGTTTTACCTTTACTAATATTACAAATATCTACTTTAAATACTAATATTTTATAATCGAAAGATTTAATTTTGTTTGTATTGTATTTGACTCCGAAACTACTGGACCGATTTGAAAAATTCTTTCATCGTTGGGAAGGTACGCTATCCCCGGGTGACATAGGCTACTTTTTATCCCTGTATTCCCACGGGAACGGGAACTACGCGAGTGAAACCGCGGGATGTAACTAATATAATACAAATTGTTTATTAGGTACCTACATCGTATACACACTTTATCTTATTGAAGGCACAGTAGACAGGTTTTAAGTGGAAAATACTAGCTATCCGTGACCCAGAACCAACTATACTCAATACTCAATACTCAATACTTTATTGCATTCCATAATGTATACAAGGCTGGTAGGTAATTATAGAGAAACAATTATGGACCCTGTCGGGCACAGCAAGTTAGTTTTTTAGAGGAGAGGATGAAGCGCTTTTTGTTTAAAAACATAATAATATTGAAATTAAGGAAGTATATCTTATATTTAGATATTTAAGTAGATATTATTTATGAGTAGATTTATATTAATTTTGTTTATTATTAATATTTCTATATTTATTTATTTATTTATTTATATATTTATTTATTTATTATTAATAGATATTTTCTAAATTATATATTAGGTAATTATTTTATATATTTATTTATATATTAGCTGTAATTTATTATTAACTAAGTAGTAAGTAATTAAAGATATTGCACGGTAGATAAGGTAAATAGATGTATTAGGTACTACTTGTTTATTCTAATTATCTTCGTTTGTCTAGGAGGAATTTATCTTTGAAGTATTCGCCAATCATGTAACTAGATACAGTTGCATGGAAATGGCATACACGTTCCTATGGAAAGAAAGAAAGAAAGTAAGAAAATATTTTATTTGGACGCACAGAACATAAAACAAAAGAACAGCAATATACAGATAAAAAAAAGAAAGATTAAAAAACTAAAGACAAAAAAATAATAATAATAAAAAGACCTGTGCGAGACCAAAAAGGCGCCTATCTCAGCATTCGCTGCGACATTTAAAAATATAAACATCGCAGCGCTGTTATTCTGATAGGGCCCGTTGTGATGCCACGGACACACCCAAGAAAACAAAGTATTAAAAAAAGAAAACATAAATATACATAATATAATAATACAATAAATACGATAAGATTTTAAAAAATCTAAAATTATACAACGTATGCGTCCGCTATGGGTAGGTTTGGCATTGAGGCAGTTCACACGCATTTTAGGTAGGTCCTAAAATGCGTGTGAACTGCCTCAATGCCCTGTTAGAGCTTGTTGCCATCGGCAGGGGCAAGTCCTGCCGTTGACACGCCTGGGCGGCAGCCCAAGTGATTCCATACTGAGAGAGATGACGAAGGCTGGCGCTGATTTTAGAAGTTGGAATGTCAACGGCCGCCTTCGACGCGTCAACGGCTGCAGGTGATGCGTGTCGACGGCTGCAGTGACCTCTGCCGTTGGCAACATGCCGCTCGTGTGCAAGCGCTCTTAGTGGTCGGAAGTGCTATTGCTGAGCTTGAGTTACCAGTTTGGATCACCGGGTCGGGTTAAAGGGTGTTTTTATTTTATTTTATTTTATATGGAAAACAAACAGTAGGTAGTATATTTAAAAAACACAAAGTGTCTTTAACTATGTTATACTAAATTTTCTTCGTCGCCAACTTGCATTTTTAATTTGACCTAATTTTCGTAATCAACGACCCTGAAAACCATGAAAACGACACCCATGACGGAAAAACCAACTAACTAATTATGACTTAACAAATACAACGTGGCGCTACAATGGTGACATTAACTTAACACACGTATACGTTATCCCAGTTTCGTTTTAAGAAGTAATTTTATTTCCATAAAACGTCATTATTTACTGATTAATTTAAAAAAATAAAAAAATATAGAAATAAGCATCCTGTACAAAAATAATCATAGTGCAGCGGTCATTTGCCGGGGTCACGGATCATAACATCGCGTCAAAGAAATTGAAACGAATAAGCAATACCTCAATCCTTTTGTCGGCGCGCGCGTTCTCCCTTCTACCCCCGCCCGCCGCACCCGAATCCTTCTCTGTTCTTATCTAGTGCTAGCCGGACCCGTTACCTTGACACACATCTTTACGCTCGTGTCGTGCGCATAATTTCGTCGTTGTTTTGTGAATGTTTCGCGAAAAAGACGCTTACTTATTGTTTTATTTATTTAGTTTTGTGTAATTAGAATAGTAAATAGATTATAGTACTGCGATAAAGACGCTTTGCTTTGTTTTCGTTAGTTTTCCGATCTACATAGTACCTACGTGTTCTACGATTAAGGACGTTATTATTTGTGAATTTGTAATGGCAAATAGGTACACATCCGAATTGAGAGGAATGGCTGTAAGTGACAATTTATTTTCAAATGTGCGGGAAAATATGAAACGCCGTTCGGCCCTTTGTATTCGTCAACAAGGTGGACTCATTGAAAATAAGAAAATTTAAAATAAAGACAATTAAATAAAAGTACCTAGTGATTAGTGATGATAGTGGTAATAACTCATAGTAATAAGAGAGCGTGATATGATAAGTGTTTGACTAAACAGCTCCGCTGTAGGTAAGTAGGTACTTTTGTGTCGGACGGATTCTTTGATAGAATGCCGTCAAAGGATCGCAGGAGTACAAGGCGCGTTGCGCGGTTGCCAGCGCGCGAAGCGACGCGTTGCCGCTCTGAGTAAACGTAAACGAGTAACGTGCATCTAGGTAAGTAATTTCATGAATGAATTTTTGCACAGAGTGATCCCAATTGTAGTCACTTTTTTATTATTTAGTTTGTTTGAAAAATGTTTTTGTTCAAATTACCAATTATTTTAACCAATCATAATTTATGTGGTTAATGGCCACTAGCCCTACCCGTGTGTTAAATTAATGTCACCATTGTAGCGCCACGTTGTATACTACCCACTACATTTTCGACAGATTACTAGGTACTCAAACTACGACAAACAATGATATTATAAGTAAAAAGGTGTAAGTAGATAGGTTTCCTAAACAACATTCGATCTTCAAAAACGGCAAACTAACGCACGCACGCGTCCGTTGACGGCGCGACGCGACACTGAGGTCAAATGTGGCTATACTCCATCCGAGTAGGTAACTACCTAAAGGTAAACAATCTTGACATGTTTTTCTAGTTAATAACACAGTTTAAAAATGAAATGCAGCTGAAAACAAATTTAGATACAACAAAAACGATTACATGATCAATTAAACAATTTGTTTAAACAGTAGTTGTATTTAATTAATAAGCGTTTATGTAAAAAGACTTGTCAAGATTGTTTTCCTTTAGTTAACTACCTACTCGGATGGAGTATAGTTAGCCACATTATAACGTGTCGCTCACTGAGCGCTTATAACCTATCAACACCTTTTTACTTATAATGTAATTGACGACAAACTGACTGATACACTAAACTGACTAGCTAGGGTTAATTTATCTGGAAATCTCACGCAGGTAGTCATAATTTTGTAAGTTTACTGGGTACCTACTTACTTTTATCATATTTATTTAATTTAGGTAGGTACTAGCGGACAGGACGTCACGCTGTTTCAGTCGCGTAGTTCCCGTTCCCATGGGAATGCAGGGATAGAAAGCCTATGTCACCCGAAGATACGGTAAAAGAAAAAATAAACTTTGTAAAAGGTAGAATTAAAACCACAAGTTATCACGGTGTCAAAAAGGATACAAAGATTCTGCTTATCGTATTTAATAATAAAATTATAGTTTACCTCAGACACTCGTTTGCAGACAGTCACAGATACTTAAATATAATTAGGTACTGAAGCCACAAAGATTACGCAATATTCATCACAGATAATAAAATATAACTGTTTATTTTATCGCTGGCATGGTTTAAGTATATTTGTATTGGCATATCTATACTCCATCCGATTATGTAGGTAACAAAAGGTAGGTAAACAATTTTCCTAAAAAATGCAATGAATTAAGAACCTCCTCCTTTTTTAAAGTAGGTTAAAAATACTGTTTTGTTTATTTAAATCTGGGCTCGGGTCGGGTAGTCGATGCAGCGTACTATCGATTTGGTTTACTGTCGATGTAGAGCATACCGTCGTTTTAGTGTACTAACGATGTAGCTTACCAACGATTTAGGGTACTGTCGATGTAGCGTTCCATCGATTTGGGGTACTGTCGATACATTAGCCCGTCGATTGAACGTTTTCGATACAGCGACCATCGATGTAGTGATTGTCGATATTATGAACTAGACCCCTAATGCAAAACCGACCACCGCTTTTCTTAAGTGGAGACCGAGACTTGGCAAACGTGTAGGACGCCTTCTGGCTAGGAACTATGCCCGTGACTTCCACTAGTTTGTAATATTTTAGCCAATTAACACAATACCTTTTCAAATTATAGCCTTAATTAGCAGACGTCCGGCGGTTTCACCCGCGTAGGTCCCGTTCCCGTGGGAATAAAGGGATGAAAAGTAGCCTATGTGTTAATCTAGGGTGTCAGCTAACTCCATACCAAATTTTATTCAAATCTATTCAGTAGTTTTTACGTGAAAGAGTAACAAACATCCAGCTTTCCATCGGTACCTACTCACAAACTTTCGCGTTTATAATATTAGTAGGATGTAATTCAGATGTTTAAGCCACAAGTAAACTATTAAGTTTTATTTATTTAAAACCCATTCAGTGGTTTTTGAATTTAAGAGTAAAAGTGACATTTATTAATGTACGCTCAGACGGCTCGACCCAATGCGAATGCGAACACAATTTTACCTAAACAGAAAATAAACTCCGTATTGACAATCTTTTGATCCATAAACGCGCCTTCTGACATTAAACACGTGGACAATTTTAACTACAAACTTACGTAGAAATGCGGCAAAATAAATAACTAAAATAAAACGTACTGAATTTGACAGGTGTTTGACATTTACCGTAGACAAGCAGCGCCGCCATGACACGCACAATCATGTTTGTGACATTTGTGCGATCATTCACTTAACACCCGTCTCTATAATTAACTTACCTATATTTTATAAAATATCGGTTTAGCCTTTCGTGTCGTGAACCTAGCTGGTGACCCGGAAGTAATTGGATTGCTGACTACAATCTTCTTCGACGATATGATGAGATAATGAGAAAGATGGGTGTTTTTAAGCTCTATGGAAAACAGTATAGGAAAATCTGGGCTTCGTAATGTCGTCGAAAAAGAACTGTCACTCATGCTGGTTTCCTTCACCGTTTTTGAAGCAAGTGATAATGACACACACATAGGCTATCTTTTGCCTACTAAAGTCAATGGATAATTCGTCGTTCAAAATATTTGCAAACGACTGCCCATCTGACAGTTGCTATCATCATCATAGTTGTGACTATAATTTTGTAGATCTTTGTAAGGGCCGAGTCCCACCGGAATGGCATCGGCCCGCGGCGTCATTGCTGGCAGTCGCTTGCGGCCTCTCGCGACCTCCAGACCCCAACGCCCCCCCCCCCCCCCCACGCGCCTAATCTCCTCTTGACTAGTTTAGTTTCTACATTCAGCAAGGACACCCGTGTGTTTGGAGTGAACACGATGGAGTTGGTTGTAGCACTTATTGCGGAAGAAGAAGAAAGAAATATACAAAGTAATCAAACTTATAACACCCCTCTTTTTGCGTCGGGGGTTCAAAAAGAGAAATCAGTGTTGCGGCGGGGGAGAGGCGCGTGGCCGCCCTCGCGACCTTTTCATGCTTTTCAAGCGATACTGGTCTTTTAACCCTTAAACCGCCTGAGTAGGATTTATCCAACAATTATATACATTCTACTTTACATTCTTCACAAAAATAGGCTAATTCAGGCAACATGATAAATGTATTGACGATTTATAAGTCGGGCGCTGGGGGCACGACCATTGGTATAAATCAGGCGTTTAAAAGGTTAAGTATATAAATGAAGTTATTTCTTACTACTGAAAGTCCTCGCCGCGTCGCTGCCAGCCGCTGCCATTCCGGTGTGACTTAGCCCTTATGGTTAGTCAGAATCCCGAAAGTCTGACAACTAGTTGAACCAGTTTAACGAAGGGGTATAGTAACTGTGCCCTAAGTGCGAGTTGTTTTTACGCTAACGCGATCGAAACGTTCACCGCGTTTGGCTCTCTGATTGGTTAAAAGCTTGGAGCGGGCCAATCGGAGCGCCAAACGCCATGAACGTGTCGATCGCGTTAACGTAAAACAAACTCGCACTAGGCACTCTGAATTGGGAGATCAGACTGTCATTACCTACAAGTTGACTAGTCTATTGGTCAAAAGGTGGTAGTGGTGGTGTACCTACCCTGACTGCCATGCCGAAGCTGCGGAGGCCGTGGGTTAGACTCACACCCAAGACAAATGCAAGTGTGATGAGCACGATCATTCTGTGCCAGGGTGTAATTTAACTAAAATATGGATGTATTTAAAAACATAGGTATGTCAACTGTCTAGGACTCATAACACAAGCTCGGCTTAGTTTGGTTTGGGACTAGATGGCGTTGTTTGTAAGTTGTGAAGTGAAGAAGTGTCAAGGAAATGTCATAGAAAAACTTTGATCCCATGTCTCAGTAACGCCATCTAGAATAATATATGAATATTGGAGCGGCAGCGGAGCGTACTAAAAAAAAACTCATAGACTTGTGTCCGACAGGACACACATTTTCGGACGAAAATTTTGTTTGTGATGTCCGGTCTATAGGTATTGAATGTCTCTGTGTTAAGCACTGGTATTCAGCTGCAAGCCGCAACATAGTTAGACAGAGAATGACAACACGACTGACAGTTTTGAAATGAAACCTTCTTTTGGCGCACCGCACACTGATTTTTTCGTAGGTAGTATAGTAAAGTAATTAAGTTAGGCTGATCCGTTACGCTCTGTGCCCTAAGTGCGAGTTGTTTTTACGTAAACGCGATCGACACGTTCATGACGTTCGACGCTCCGATTGGCCCGCTCCAATCTTTTAACCAATCAGAGAGCCAAACGCGGTGAACGTTTCGAACGCGTTAACGTAAAAACAACTCGCACTTAGGGCACTGAGGAGAAAGGCTCGATCGGGTGAACTCGGGACCGCCGAGTGTATCCGAGCGAGAAATATTATATAGGTACAGTCAGCTGTTCCTCTTCGCTGTTGTGTCGCTGTGTTTAGTACATTTAATTCAAACGTAATTCACACACTCTATTTTTTTAATAACTTTTTTCTCCACTTTGCGCCTGGTAAAATTTCGAGGAAGCTGAACCGTATGTGGGCGAGTCCCTGATACCCCTAGGGATCTTGAACATATAGAGCAATATTATTTCTATAAATTAAAACATCCCTGACCTTTTCTTTGAACAGCGTAGGCGTCACGTGGGCTGAACAAAAGGTTAAATTGAATAATATTAAGTATCCCACCAAAAACATTCTGTAAAAAACTAGCCAAGTCTCGATGGACCTGCTTGTTTATCTCTAAAAAGGAAATGAAATCCAGACAAAGAAATCGCAGTAAGGAATCTAAGACTTGGCAGGAGCCAAGTCTAAGATTCCTTACTGCGATTTCTTTATTATAGTTAATGTCGTGTGACTTGGCCGTTGAAGGGTACACAAGGGTACAAAACCAGGTGCCATTATGTCAAAGAGATAAAGGTTCATATTCAATTGGCAAATTTGAGACATTGGGGTAACCTGATGTGCTGGCGTCTGTTCATGACACATACATAAAAAAATCGAATCCAATCGAAGAGACATCATTTTTTAAGTCTATCAAAAAGGCCTCTAAGACATAAAATAAAACAAATTATTGTTATTGAACTATGTTTTAATAAAATTATAAGTACGTAATTTACACTTAATAGATGAGAATACAACTTATTTACAACAATTTACAAATTTCGAGAAAGCCAAACAGTAATACGTTTTACATGATACAGTTTTAATTGAACATTTTTAATGGCGGACGTCAAATGAAGAATAATTTAAAAAAAAATCAACAAGCTGCCGGCAGAATTGAAAAATTGAATATTTTGTTTTGCATTTTGGAATGGTTAGGGCATAATTTTGCAGGAATTGCTTTAATTATCTATCAATGTAGTAAAATACAATATTCATTTAACGCCGCTAAAGAAGACTTCACTTCAAAAAACTAATCAAAGAGAATAGGTAGGTAACCTTTGTGTTTGATATTCGAATACTTACTTATTTTTCTCTACAACTCAAGCAATCATAACAGGTTTTAGACATAGGAAACAGGATCTTATACACGACACATATAAAGGTGAAAATACTAGTAACTGCACTTTGTCAATGTTCATACATAAACAGGAACGTATTTTTTTAAACTAGGAACACACCATAGACTAACAGATTAAGCAAAACCTTTAAAAAAGTTTGTTATAATAATAATATGGTTCTGTTCTGTAGGTATGTACTTATGTCTAGGCAGTAGGCAAGTCATGCATTTGTGCTAAACACTATTTATCTCAATCGTACATGGCAAAGAAAAAACCATGTTTTAAATATCTGTGCTAGCAGCAAAGACATTCAATACCTATAGACCGGACATCACGAACTAAATTTTCGTCCGAAAAAGTGTGTCCTGTTGGATACAAGTCTATGAGTTTTTTGTAGTACGCTCAGCTGCCGTTCCAATATTCATATATTGTTCTAGATGGCGTTACTGAGACATGGGATCAAAGTTTTTCTATGACATTTCCTTGACATGCCCGCTCTATAGTATTTTAAATCTCTTTGGCTAGCAGGTTTTAAATTCAGCTTTATTGTCAATCAGAACATTAAATATAAAAAATAATGACTGCTAAACCGCTAACAACTTCACTTCAATCGACTTGTCTATTGGTGATTGGTGGCATGCAATACCCACATGTAATGTCAGAATTGACATTACTAATTCTGACGGGCCAGTCATTCTGACGGTCACGAAGAATCTACACATTTCTTTCTTCTCTTTGGAAATGTGGACCATTTGTTTTTCTCCTGTCCTTAATTAAAAAGGCGGTGGTCACTTCGAGCACCTACTAAAGTAAATTAAAGTATGTGGAAACAATGCATTTTATTCATTTTAGACATCATGTTTCATACAGACATTTACTGCTTAAGACCTAAACAATCGATATCTAAATAGAAAAAGTGTAGGTTTTTTTTTTTTTCAAAATAACCGGGCTCGATTCCCGAACGGAGTACAGATGTTTTTTAAAATGTATGAATGCAGTTTCTTTTTTTATTAAAATCGATGACATGGTTCCTCAGAACAGATCTTCGTTTGTGTTATAGTTTTAGACTTTCCCACACTGACCCATTTGAATGAGACACCCTGTATAAGTTGTGCAAGTTAATTGAAATAAACAAAATAAAGTTACTTAAAAGTTAAAAGAAAAAAAAATACTTTTCATCTCCCCCCTTTTTTTTTCTTTTTCTCTCTCTTACAACACTGAAATATCTGTGCAGAATAAGGTTTTATATGTTTTTTTTGGTTAATTATAAATTATCTTTTCACTCTTCCTAAATCAACAATAATTACTAATTTAATCTCCAGCGTTTGATGGTCTATCATAGTACCTACGTGTTATTGGCAAAATTGTGGTGTCTCTCTTCCACAAATGCCATAGAGAAGAGTTGAAGTTGAATCTACACATTTTTTCTCTTCATTCTTGACAGTGTCGTGTAGACATGTGTAAGTAATGCGAGTGATGCATCACATGTAATATCACCCGAGCACATACTGTAACATCACACATTACACCACTGAAATAAGCATCACGCCATCACACTAAACATCACACGCGCGGTAGCAGCGCAGTAGCTCGTGACATGTCAATGAATCACACTATTGCTCATTTTTTTTTTTCTCATTATGATAATTATAATGTTTCACGTATTTGCATGCCTAGTGGTAAAATATGGCTGAATCACTTTCATTTTTCTGTACCACCAATCATGTACCCATATTTGCAAATAAAAATATCTTTATCTTTATCTTTCATTTCTTTCATGTAATTATGAATCATCATAATGACACGCGGACAACATCGTATCGCTCGCTGCAATGTTACTATTTCAATAACACGTCCTGTTCCTATTACACTAGAACATTGCACTACATTAGAACGCGCGATGGTGTGCTATCGCATGGCGCTACATCACAATATCACGTGTGATGTTTAGTGTGATACTGTGATGGTGTAATGTAATATCACTCGGCACGAAATGTAATGACATATCACATCACTTCGTAGTGCACTGTTTTGCACATGTCTAGTGTCGTGATCAAAACAAAAGAAATGTTTCAATAATCTGTCGCTTTGTCGATTTTGACGTCGCCATACTGGTTCCTACAGTTGAGTTTAAACTCAGCGTTCCTCTTTTATTAACATAATACAGCTTTTATCTAATCAATTCATTCGGCTTCATATTAATTACATTACAAACACGTTAATTGTCAACCACAACTAAACATTATCACTAATTTATTAAATAGAACAATACTTAAAAAAACAAACTAAAATCCTATTTTTTTTTAAAAGAAATTTGCACTATTTTTATCTTTGTACAGTATCCGAGCGTAAATATGAGACATGGGGTCTGCGAGACCACCCAATTTTATTTTAGATCGAGAGCAGAGCTGAGTGTTTTTAAGACCACTGAAAAAATTACTTTGTGACTACAGCATACAGTGCAAATTTAAATACACGTCAAAACTTGCTGCTCAACCATGTTTGTCTCGCGTATATGTCTGTTCGCGAATGCATTTTGCACTGTAGGCTCAAGTCTTAAAGTACTTTTTTCAGTTGTTCTCGTCCTTGCTGATCACGAAAGACTTGGTGAGGACCGCCCCCTTACGTATTATTTAAGTACGCTATAATTTTAAGAGGAGCTACTACCAAATTTTCGACTATTTCAGACACAAATCGGCATGGTTCTTAGATAAACTGACCAACATAATGTCTGGACTTTAAAAGAGACTGTGACCTCTGAGTTTCTTTCGGTGTTTCTTCTCAGAGTAGTCAAATAGTGTAATACCGACCTCACCTTCTAGTTAAAAAGTGACACATAAAAGTGTTTGTATGAACCATGAACCTATTTACTGAAATAAATATCATTTATCATTTAAATAGGTCTTAGAAATTACAATCAAATTAAAACAAAACGTCAAAAAGTAAGAACGCCCATATTTACGGTCGGGTAAAAATCTTTCGGATTAACTGCCTTCATTTATGTTAAGCTTGTGAATCAATCTGACAGGTGATCCTTTCAATCGTGTCAATTAGAGACACAATAGAAAGACAATGACACCGCGGACACCGGTGTCCTCTCGGGGTTTAATGAATTAAAACGGTTAGTAGACAATAGGAGGTTAAACCAAAAAGTTCAACTAAGCATTGCCTCTTATTTTATAATCATAATCAAACATTTGTTGTAATAGCACTTAATTGTTATCATCTTTATTTATTTTTACATTACATTATTGCGTGTCTTAATAATCTATGGTCAACCTTATTGTACAGACGCAAGCACATCAACTTACCCCAAACTGTAAATTTGTCCCGATTGGATGTGAACCTTATTCTATTGGCAACAAAGTAAAGATTCAAAGAAATTTGACACATTGCGGCAGCTCGATGTGCTGGCCTCTATACTGATCTTCTATCGATATCGCATATATTATAGCGTAGGCGTCAACGATGTCCTACGCGTCGTCAACGCGGTGTCAACGTGACGTCTAAACGGGATCAACGTAGTCTATGAGACTACGCAATACCGCGTCCATGAGACGTGAACTGAGTGTTTACGCGACGTCAACGCAACGCAAGCACTAGCCAATGTGAAGGCCACCGAAAGAACGATTTATTGCCAGATCAAGTTTACTGTTAAAAATATTTTGTTGTTGTAGTGTTAATATTACACGTAAAATGCGCTGTTTACGTCACGTATGCGATAAAATGTAGGTAATTTAATATATTAGCAGACCTTGGCATTAGCGCAAATTCCCTTGTTCTAAAACTTAAATTAAAATTGGAGAATTGACTCTTACAGATTTACAGCTTTAGAAAAGGACAGATGACAGACGGTGACGGATAAGAAATAAGTTAGAAATGTCAAAATAGTATTTTCCTTGAACTTCGCCATGTTATTGGTCGATTCGTTTGAAATGTCAACAGGAAGTGTGAAAAATTATGTTTAACCTAGTGATGGGCGTTGAATTAACGAACTAGTTGAATCAACGTTGATGTCTCTTCAACGGGATTGACGTTGACTGTGTACAAATCAACTACCTAGTTGAATTCGTCAACGAGTTACGAGACAACGACGACGTTTACGAATTCAACTCGTTTGACGAAACGAGAAACTGAACCCAACGTTTTGTTATTTTCAACGTACGTAAATTGTATTTCTTTAACAATAAATTGCTTATTGTACTTCTATTTACACGTGCAGTCTGAGGATTGTCCTTTTTTTGTTGTATTAAGAAACAAAAAGGAAAACAGCATAAATTAAATTTAGTTTGACAAGGGAATTGGCACTTGATTTATAAATCATTCCTAAGGCTGCGATCCACGCTTGAGCGATAGCGGAGCGACAAGCTGGTTGCTGAGATATATGAACGTGCGACATAACGCTTGCAACAAAATAGATTTAAGAAACTATAGAGGGGAAATTCGAAGATATTTCATGGAAAACCTGTGACCCCATGTCCCAGTAACGCCATCTAGCAAAATAAAGCAAACTTAGAGCGTTAGCGGAGCGTACGAAACTAGAATCATCGACTTATGTCCACCAGGACACACGTATCGGATGAAAATTTTGTTCGTTTAGTTCCGTCTATACTGCCCTCATAAGCCAAAAAGCGGTATCTCAAAAAAATGCAAATTTCTGATTTTTGTTGCATCTGATAGCTTAACAAATTCCCTACAGGTTAAATGAAATTAAATGGCGCTATCTCAACCAGAAACCACTTAAACCCTACTAAGAAAATATTGCATATCTCAAATTTATACGATATTACTAAGGAGCTGAGAGGTATATCATTATTTTTAAACACAATGGCCGTATATTTACAAAATGTGATTCCAAAAAAAATGGACCACAATGACTTTTATGAATGGCAAGATTACACAACGCAATACAAACTGTCTCGCCTTAATCCACGACCTTATATCTGCGATATAGTGCAAGTGGAAGCTCCGAGAGGTAGTTTCGATTTTAATTACAAGACATCCTTTGATAGTGAGTACATAACTGCTAGTATTATTGGGAACAAGATTTTAAAAACGACTGCTCTTCCACCTCCAAAGAAGAAAACCATGCTTAACGGAATTTCGCAAGCCAAGAAGAACAATATTTTGAAATCCCTTCAAAATATAATACCAGGCAATAGACTGTCCTTCTGGAGGGAGCTCCCTACTTCTGAGTGATTTATGACATAGATGCCTATTTTCAAAATTTGAAATTTTCTAATTATGTTAATCTAAAGTTTATTAAAATTATTTCCAAATGCACTTTTTTCGTGTTTTATTTTCTTTTACATGGATTTTTAGCAAAAATGTACAGAAAAACATTTGTATGAAAATTCCTATGAACACACTATAATTAAAGGCGGTAACTCATATTAATAAACATATTATTCGAAGCCCAATAGCGGTATCTCAAAAATGAGGTAAAAAAACATGTTTTTCCTTTTTTTAAAAACATCAATAAGAAATATGGGTATGAGTATTTAATATTATGAATAAATAATTTTAAAACTACTTTACTAAGTTGACGCGAAATCAAAAAAACTAGAACATGAATTTTCTCGTGTCTCACTTTTTTGAGATGACGCTTTTTGGCTTATGAGGGCAGTATAGTAATAGCCAAAGACATTCAATACCTATAGACCGGACATCACGAACAAAATTTTCGTCCGAAAAAGTGTGTCCTGCTGGATACAAGTCTATGAGTTTTTTGTAGTACGCTCCGCTGCCGCTCCAATATTCATATATTATTCTAGATGGCGTTACTGAGACATGGGATCAAAGTTTTTCTATGACATTTCCTTGACATGCCCGCCCTATAGTGTTTTAAATCTCTTTGGTAATAGCACAGTATAAATATTAATTTAATACAGTAGGACAACGCCTTTGATCTCTGGAAATATGCCGACAACGTCTACACGCGTTAGCAAAGACGACAAAATGATGTTCGTAGTTCGGGAGGTATTATTTTCAGTAATACCTCCCGAACTACAAACATCGTTTTGTAGGCAGTGCGGGAGCGGCATTCCCGCGTCTCGCCCCTCACACCCCGCACGATTGCCCTGTCTAGACAGCTTCGTCGGACGACTGTAGGTTTTCAGACTGTGGTAATAGTAAGTATTAAATGTCTTTGGCTTGCAATATTCGTGACTACGGCCAAAGCGTTTCTTTTCATTAAAACCCCCGCCCCACTGATCGCTCCGCTTATGCCACAGGCAGCACCCTAATTGTTATCTTCATTTCATGATAAATATCAGATTTTAAATACAACCTTTAAGATACTTATTCTTTTTTACGCAAATACAGTTGTTTCATCAGTCTAGTTACAAGTAAATAGATATTTTTTATACATATTGAAGAAAATACACTTATAAATATAATATGCTGAAATTTTAAGTTGTTTTTTCGTGGCAGCACAGAATCTCTCTTCATTATAAATAGTGTTTCATAAGAAAAAAAATACCGCATAGAAAACAGTTGATATTTTTTTTAGTATGAATCAAACAACTCCTTCGTTTCACTGCTAAGCAAGTGTGACACATAGGCATAGACAATGGACTGAGCAATACCCGAACAAAACTGACCACTCACTAGAAAAAGACAGAGGGACTGTGCGGCCAAGACCTGTCTCTTTCTTTCTCATTAAATCAGAGTTCTAGAAAGAGACAACTATTGGCCGCAAGTTCGCTTTATCTCTCTCACACTTTCTTACCAGTATTCACCTTCAAAACTGGATAAGGAACACTCAATCCATTCTCTATGGTGTGAGACTATGTAAATATTCGAGCGTTTCAACCGCCGCCCGTAAATATTAAGGGAAGAGCATGTATTTCATGGAAAATTTTAGCCATTTCCAGATTCTGATACTTTAGCAGATTCTAAGAATTGCTGAAATATTGCATTAAATATAACTATGTCCCTTTCATTTACATTAGGGGAAGGTAATGATGAAACGATCGAATATTTACCCCCCGACCGCTTCCATACTGCTAAGTCAGGCAACCAGCAATTAACTGACGTAAGAACGATTAAAAATAGAACATGTAATCAGAAAACAGTACATTGGTATGTTATAAAGCAATTGAGATATGAAAATAAATTAAAAACCTACATTTATTATACAAAAATACAACTATTTCTTACAATATTACTACTTTAGGTGATTGCGTAGTAAGCTGGCCCGCGAATTTCAAATTTACTTACGACTTTTTGCAGTTCAAAATTAGGTTGTGTACAAACAAAAAAAAACTAAGATACCTTATAGAATCTAGCATAATATAGCAATATTGGAGCGGTAACGGAGCATATTAAACCAGACTGATCGACTTGTTCTGATCGAATTTCAAGAATCTTTCACTTATTTACTTTAGCACTTTCGGGTGAAGTAAAATCTTGATGATAACCAAAATATTATCATTTATCAAAATATATTATTATTATTTTATTATTACTAGTAGTTGCTAAATAATCAAACTCCAGCCGCTTTCTGATCTATCGCTATCTTCATCAGTAACACTGATCTATGGGGTGACAGGTAATTAGTGATCGATACTTAAACACGTGATTGTATTCATGATTTCAATAAACGTTCCCAAAGAAACTTTTTTTTTACACACCATAACTTATAACACAATAATATAACAAAAACGCTGTTTGAAATTCCCGCGCGCGCGCCTTTTATCGATAACAGTAGGCACGAATCGGCACGATCTATCAGCTGATAGTCTGACCTCGGGAAGAGCAAAATCTACTAGCAGTAGACAGTAGCGTCACACGCTCCCCCGCCACCCCCAGCGCTCCCGTTGTGCAGTATTGACGTAATTGAATTAATTAAAAGTTAATGAGTATAAAAAAGTTACTTTGGGAAAGTTATTCGTATTCATGAGTACAATCACGTGTTTAAGTATCGGTCACTAATTACCAGTCACCCTTTATATCAAATGCAATAAAATTTGAATCTCGAGGGCAAGCTTACATATTTACTTCCAATTACATTTCAAAACTATATTGGAGTAACTTTTTTGCTATAATAACTCGAAACTGTCGTAATTTTCAGTCCATTATTGTTCACACTATACAATATCGTGAGTCTCATCCAAAAAGTGGGCATCCACTTCATGTTTTCAGGATATTTCATTCAGCTAAACTACTACTTGGCAATCTGGAACAAAGAATATTGCTGATGAAAAAAAAAAAAAATTGTGGTAACTAACCTACAGTGTGATTATGGTCAAATAAGAAAATGTAGGCGTAGTGAGGAGCGAATTGAGCTGTCATCCTATATTAATAGCGCCCTCCACACGTAAAGTTCGGACCGCGCATCTTGGACTGCGTTCCAAACCGCAGTTAGATCTGTATAGTTTGGACTGCGGATCAAACTGTTGTGCTAATTACCTACGATTAAAAATGCATTCACGGTTTGGATTGCCGACGAAACTTACATAATCTGACAAACGTTCCGAACTGCGCGTGTAAATTGATTTTCAAGCGTTTGGACTGCAGTTTGGACTGGCGCGTGGAACGTTAAAACTTTTAAGTTTTTACGCAGTTGTAAGAAAAATGGACGATCGACAGTTGGTAGTTCTTGGTCTTTTGTTGTAAATTCTGTATTTTTTTGCTGACGAATTCGCGGTCATTTGAAAGAAAAACCTACTGACTTGCAAAATTCAACGAGCTCGTCGTATGCTTCGTTTCTCATATTTCTGTTACTATATACTCCTTACTTTTTATCTTCCAGAGACACTGATGTTCATGGAACAAACGAATGAATTCTGTGATAGCTTCGACGCTCCAAACCGCCATTTTTGTAATTTACGTTTATACGTGATGCGCGCGTAAAACAACTTTTCACACAACGCCATTTAGTCCCAAGTTAAGCTTGAGAGCTTGTGTTATGGGTACTAAACAGCTGGGGGTCGAGTCTGCTATTGCAATCGTGTCTCAATGACCGGTCAATGACAGATTTTTGACATATAACATCAAACTTATGACACATTTCCCATACAAAAACTGTCAAAGTTGTCAAATATTCGATCAATGACCGGTCATTGAGACACAATAGGGTATATGCATGTATTTTTTTTATAATTTTAATTCAATGTTTACAACGTTTTAACATAGAAAAAAAATATAAACATATTTAAAAATGCAGTAATGAAGCTTAAAAAAATATTTAAAATACAGAATAAATTTGAGCGGTTTAAACGCCGCCATTTTCGCGCGCCATTTCGATTACGTCATTTACTATAATCCTATTACTATTACTTAGGGTGTTTGCGTTCTTCTAACCATTTCACCATAAAAAAAGCTCAAAAACCAGTTTACCGGTATTGCTTGTACCCGAATGCAATAAACATTGTCAGATTGTGCTTTTACAAAACCACTTTCAGTCATTTTTCTTAAATGTTAAATAACCTCACTATGAAGCTAAAATTACACTTGAACATTAAATTAGTTCACAACACACACGGAAATAATTATGTTTTCCAATAAAAAGTCCATTCCAATACTTAATGTCATACTTTACACATTGATGTTTTGTAGACGTTGAGTTGTTGTCGTAGTATTTGACGTCAATTTTCGTTATAACCAATGGTGATGCGTTTCACAAATTTGAATTTCCCGCGCTTAATTCGCACTTTTCTTTTTAATTTTAAATAATTATGACGCTATTAAAAAGTAAAACAATGATTTAGTTCATATTTTCTGCTATTAAAGATTCGGAAAAAAAATATTCGAACCATATTTAAATTACATGCATATTCCCTATTGCAAAAGCAGACTCAAGCCCCTGATAAACATACTTATATATTTCTAAATACCTACATATTATAGATAAATTACACCCAGACACAGAACAAATGATCGTGCTCATCACACAAACATTTGTCCTGGGTGAGAATCGAACCCACAACCTCCGGCATAGCGGTCAGGGTCACTAACTACTAGACCAACAGGCCAGTCAAGTCGATCCTGTGTTCTCATCTGACATTATGCAGAGCTGAGGCTGACGCTTTTGGCATTATAATCTTTGTATTTTATAGTTTTAAGGTGCATTTAGCCGTAATGCCAACTTCCACATCATTCTTTCTTTCTTTCTTTGAATGTTACTAACTAACAGCCAAGACGTGTTGCAACATGTTTAGTAAGAATATAATAACCCCCCCCCCCCACCCCTGATAATATTGACTACACTAATGTAGTCAATATTATCAGGGGCTTATTACACTATCTGTTTTGTAGCATCCCTAACTAGGAAATCGGAATGTGTAACCGCAGTTAGGACAGATTTTTCTCAGAGAGCTACAGTATGGAGTTCTTCAAAAGGGGAGTAAGTAGGTTTTTAAAGGGTCGGCAACGTGCGTATGGCGCCTCTGGTGTTGCAAGTGTCCATAGGCTACGGTAACCGCTTACCATCAGGCGGGCCGTAAGCTTGTTTGCCACCGTCGTGGTATATATAAAAAAAAAGATTAAATCCGATTTATACTACTACCTTACTAGGGACCTAGTTAGGATGCTACAAATCAGATAGTGTAATTAAGCCCTTAAGGATTTTGACTCAATTCATAGACTGCCTCATTAGTCTAGAGGCCCAAGCACTACTGCTAAGCATGAAGTCTCAGGTTCAATACCCAGGTCAGGCAAAGTGTTAAAGAGTCTGGAATCGTGCCCGATTGATGGCATTAGGCTCGCCCCCCTATTACATGGGAATTCAACTTAACTGGCCAAATGTAGGTGTACTACCAGGGAACCTCTCCTTGGCCCTTTGGAGATTATAGGCATGATATTAGCAATTTAAAACAATTAGTGAAAATTTATTCTTACCTCAGCATTCCATGGGGGCAATCGAATTTGAATTATCACCATAACCACTCAAGCTACCCTGGAACTCAATCCCGCTGATCTGACTGTCAGCATTGAAAGCATAAGAGTCATTGCTGGGTGCGTGCGATGATTCAAGGTTCCCATCACCAGAGTCTGCCGCGGCCGCCGCGTCAGGCTCCGCCCAATTAATCTTAAATCTAGTTACACGAGGTTCGGAAGCGAGGATATTTCTCACTACCTTGTCAAACTGAGGCTTCGCCGGCGGATTTTCACGTAACTCTGGCTCAGATTCTGAATATTCATTATTTATAAAGTAACCCACTCTCACGAACTCCTGTCCTCGGTATGAACACGTTAAAAGCACCACTGTGACGCCTAGAGCGTCGTTTTCAGGTATCCGAGTCACGTCTGGCGGTGGCGCTTGGAAAACAAACATGTGGCGACCTTCTGGTATCGGCCCCACGTAAATTGTGTCTAAAACCTGGTCGTGCTCCTCCGTTTCTGCTGATCCAACGTATATCATCTTCCATTCTAGGTCTTCTTTCAGTTCTTCTATGCATTCGAAGGTTAACTCGAATTGAAACGGATTGAGGAACGGGCTAGGATTGTCTAATACAACAACATTGGTTATGTGCACTTTTGCCATGATTTTGTGTTTGTAACTGTTGTTTCACTAGTGACAAATGACTAGCACGCGTTTTTTTCGTAATTCTAGCAGGAAAAACTTTAAAATGATGAGAAAATATAACCGATTCCTTCTTGTAACGACAGAAAATTATGAGGATCGGCGAAAAATGACAATTATTTTGGCGGTTGAAATGGTCACGTGATCAAAATAAGTATTGACGGCAGCGCTACGGTGGCAATGACATGTACTAAAATTAAAAAGATAAAATACTTTGACAGTGACGATGAGAATTATTATTTATGGCAAATATTCAATGCAGTAGGTTTAGTAAAACATTTCTAAAACGCAAATCGATGGACCCGTTTCTTAATGATCAAATAAAATCATGGTAACTTACATTTTCCGTCGATTTCTTATTTGTTTTCCTCACTTTATCACTACAAGTAATGTCAACTAAGTTTCATAGACAATGATGAATAAGAAAAATGTTGCCATATCTTTTCTGACTCTCGAATGTCAGTACTTGTCTATGCGCATAGAATTAGAAGCGGAAACAAAGGAAAGTGGAAGGAAAGCATGTGTTTTTGTTAAAACATCTTTTAATTTTAATTTATATTTACAGTAATTCAACACATTCATATGATCATTTGGGTACATTAAAAGCAAAACAAATTGATGGCTAAAATCGTGTCCTACACTTTGGATGCATTGAAACATTTGCATAATGGCAATAATGAGAGCGCAAATGTCGTAAATATTTAACATGGCGTCTCCCTCTGTTTAGTGTCACTTTGTGTTCATTGTGCATGTATTCTGTCAAATAATTGTTTTGTGATTTAAAACAAAGGCTATTTATTTCGCAATAAAACCGTCAACAGCTATCAGTATGTAATCCGCCGCTATAATAGTATAGCATGAAGGTCAAACGTTAAAAACTTACATTTATACCAAAGAGAAAGGTGCAAGTAAGGAAGTAAGGTAATCATTTTTTGTGCTTTCTTTTGCGTTTGTATACATAATTGTTATTTAACGAGTGCATCACTACTCTAACTACGTCTTACATGTGTTGATTTCCGGGTTTTTCTAGTATATTGTGTGTAAATCGCAAGATTTCACTGCTTGCCTTTTTTCGATTAGTTTCGAACAGTTACATGACTTTATATGGATGTCCATGCATAGTTTTCTTGTGAGTCACTGATTGTCTTGTCCCGTATGCCCTCCGTAATGAATATGAGCTTCAACTGTTGATTGTAGCTGTAGATATTACGTTTAAAAGTACAATCAACTTGATGCCTGCAAGCCGTCCTAATTAATTTATTGTTGCACATTAATTGCCTTGCTATGTTCTAGTAGCGCTTATTGTTCGTAGTTAACTAGCTAGCTTCGTTTTTGAGATCAATGTAACATGAAAAAATTCAACAAACTTCATAAAAAACCACTAACAGTTGTAAAATAAAGTTCTAGTTTTGGAAGTCTGTGGCTTTAGTGTTCTATGTTTCATTTTTAATATTATTTGCCAACGACTTCGAAAACTAGAGTTATTTGACACCTGTTTTTAGTAGACAATTGGTAGACGATTTAGTATTTTCCATATATTACAACTTAACTACTAAACTAGTTTCAAATGGGACCACACCACACGGGAAGTGTTTTACAACTAATTTGTAAATACAGGTATTAAAAGTAACCTATGTCACCCAGGGAAAGCGTAGCTTCCCAACGTTGCAAGAATCTTTCAAATCGGTCCAATAGCTTCGTACCCTATTCAATGCAAACAAACAATAATTAATCAAATCTTTGGTCTTTATTATATTATAGTTAACCTTTTAAGCGCTTGGCTAAATATTAGAGGCCATGCCCCTAGCGCCGGGCCAAAATTGCTACAAATCAATACCTACAGTAATTAAGGAGAAACAATATTATTGCATTGATTTTTAGTTTTTGTTACATAAATAATAGGTAAGTATAAAATAGGTAATAGTAGGTAATTCGATAATGGTTTTAGTTGTCCCACACAGTCAGTATATTGAAAATAAAACGAAAAAAACATGCATGTTCTCTGTCGCAGAAATACGATACGAGCGGTAGGGACACGGAAATATTTGTCGCATATATGAGACACAAGTGGTGAAAGGGTTAATATAAAGGAGATTTAAGATACTTTAGGGAGAAATTATCAAATTTGTCGAGAAGTTTTTAACTTCTTTATAATATTAAGTACGTAAGTTAAGATTAAGTAGAAACAAAAAAAAAAACTTTGTGACATTTTTTACATTACTTTGACTTATCTGTGAATAAGTGATTTATTGGGAATTGGTTGAATTATCTTGTATCTGTAGATTACTCATAGTAGAATCAATTTATAACTAGCTGACTTGTGACAAATCATTTAATGTTTTGACTAGAGTCCGACCGAAACTGGTTTTCCGGCCGAAACCGAAACTGAAACTGAAACTCATGTGGTCAAGTATAAAATTCCTTAAAATACTGAAATTTGATGCATTTTACACATTATGCTGCATTAATTACGACATGAAATTAAAACACAGTATATTAAGTCTGATGTAATCATTTATTTATTTATAAAAATATTCGGCAAAAGATTCGACCAATTTAGGCCGAAACCGAAACTGCCGCCGAAACATGATTTTGGCCGAAACCGAAACCGAAACCGAACTTACTGTCGGACACTAGTTTTGACCTCATGATTACTGACAAATGCTGGCACTGACTAGTATTGGGTAGGACACGACTTAAAATGAGTTTGTAAGAGGAGCCTCTTTTTGTACTAAGCCGTGAGTGTGTACAGATGCCAGCACAACAAGTTACCCCATTGTGTCAAATTTTCCCAATTGAATATATGAACCTTATTCTGTTTGACATAAAGTTGAAAAACGATCAAAGAAAGTCTACATCTTGGAGAAATTTTCTCACTTTTTCTAATCAACGTTTTCAGCAGCTGAATGACAGCTAATTAAAGATGGCATCCAGTAGAGAAGAAGGCCCCGTATATTACAGGGAAATACAAAAGAATGCATATCTTAAACGAATACCGAATGACGTTGGCAGCGGTAAACTAAGGCCCTTGGGAAGTAAGGTAAGTTAAATATGCTAGTTGACAAAATTTTAGGTTTTAGTCCCTCATCAACATAGATTACTAGAAAATATTAAACACATATCACACACCTTTTTTCACGTAATCTAAAAAATCTTTTTTGCAAAAAAAAAAAACCGACTTAAAAAAACACTAACCGGTGTATAATAACTCTAAATTAGGAAGTCTGTGGCTTTGGTGGTTTTGTCTTATTCATGATGGGCCACCGACTTCCAAATTTAGAGTTATTATACACCGGTTAGTGTTTTTTTTAAGTCGGTTTTATTTTTTGCAAAAAAGATTTTTATTTTTCCATTTTTAGTTGTTCGCATACAAATATTTGCCATGAATTTATTTTTATATTGTTATTTGTTAACAATACATGTCATGGTAATAGGGTTATCCACTTATCCCTAATAAACGAAACTTAACATACCTAACTGTCGAAATCTAGGTATATTGTACACATCTGCGTACCCCTCAGAGCATACAGGCGTGATGATACGTCATGATGTTGTATAAACAATAAATATCATCATGATAGATTTGCCGTCTATTTTTGTAGAGTTCCATTGTATATCTCCGAAGATCAGCACCAGATCTTCACCAAATTAAAATGGGACCACCTCGGGAGTATACTCTTTCAAATAAAAAAAGATTTTTGAGAATCGGTCCACAAATGGGGGAGAAATCGCGTAACAAACACACAAAAAAAAAAAAAAAAACATACCGTCGAATTGAGAATACGGCGATACATCAAGTCAGCATGACGTCACGTTTTGTACAGTTTATACTGAATTATGACGTCACAAGCCTCCTCTCTTTAATTTTAATGCACTGAATCTAAGAAGTTTTCCATGAATTTGAAAAGATAATTATTCAATTTTTTTTTAGTTTTGCAACCAACCGGCCAATCTTTTTGCCACCAACTAGCCGATCTTTTTGCCACCAACTTACAGATTTTTTTGCCACCAACTAAGCGATTTTTTGCCACCAACTAGCCGATCTTTTTGCCACCAACTAGCCAATATTTTTGCAACTAACTATTCAACCCTTTTTACTCAGAAACCTTCTTTCTATCTTCCAGAAAGTACCTTTAAAACCGATGTGGACACAGCTGTGTGTACACAACGGCAGGACTCCATACCTGGAACAGTACCCAGAAGCAAGTAGTGCGGCTACTGTCACCCATAAGCCAATATGGCGAGCTTGTCTAAGAACTGCCAGGCATGTCACCGCCAGTGTCAAGCCGCATTGTGGTGATCAATATGACTTTCTGGTGGATACGGATAGCGGAGCTGTCAGAATGCTAGCACCTGATTGGTGAGTGCTCTTTTGTTGGTGGGAGATGTCTTTGCGTTGATACATAGGGCCTTTTTGCGCAGAACGTTATCAGTACGCTCAGTGCTCAAACGCAAGTCGGTCGGTCCAACGGACAAGTAGAATCCCTCCGCCGCTGCTGCCTCTCACCTTGCACCAGAAAAATTAACCCCGTCTATACAGGATGTAAAAAGACCGATCACATAGACGACTACACATTCTGTACATATAACTAAGTAACTTTAACCAAAAAATATTACTGGGAAATACTTTTTTTTCCATGTTTAAAAAAGAGATGCTTTTTATTGCGCGCAATGAAAAGCGCGACAAAGCAACGCAACTTTCGATCAGCTGAGCTTACGGCCGGCCACGTTACTCGCGCTTGGTCGTTAACCTGACAGCCCGCTTGTGTTTAGTATCTATTGCATTTTTGTACCTTTAAATACGTAATTTGTTTTGAAAAATAGATAATTTCGATAATGTTAATTCGGAAGAAAGTTTACTAATGATACTTGGAATACGATTTTGAAAAAAATACGAATAAAAATATTCTACCTTTAATGTTCTAGAACAAAAAAAAAACAATCCCAGTGATGGGTAGAAGATGTAGTTTTCATTTACCTTAAGGGTCTTTTTACACCCTGTGTAGAAGCTAAAATTTAAAAAACAATCGAATTTATAATATTATTTCAGGGAATCAATGCAGGATTGGGTCTCCACTCTCCGCAATACTCTCCACGAGCTAAAGATCCTGGGGCGAGGGGAGAATGTGTACTGTGCGGGGCCCGCGCCCCCTCCCCCGCCGCCCCCGCCCCGCGCCGCGGCCCGGGACCCCACGTCACCGCTGCCGCCCACACCACCAACTCCACCAGACAGGTAACAATTCTGCTGCTATTCATAACTTGCTTTCACTTGCCGTTCACGATCTTGCCGCCGTAAGCGGTGGCTAAGCGCGGTGTGGCGAACGGTAAGATTCAATGTTTGAAAACGCCACGAGTCGGTCGTTCGTTCATTTAAATACGCTGCCCAAAGCGGCTAGGTAGTGAACGGGGCCATCACCAACAACTACCACCTCTTTCCACTCCTTATCCCGGTATTCAATAGGTAACATTTTGTTAACAAAGACTGTTTATGACTATAATTTATAAACTACTAGCAGACGTCCCGCGTAGGTCACATTCCCGTGCGAATACAGGGACAAAAAGTAGCCTATGTGTTAATCTAGGTTATAAACTATCTGCATACTAAATTTTATCCAAATCCGTTCAGTAGTCTTTGCGTGATAGAGTAACAAACTTCCTTCCATCCGAACAAACTTTCACGTTTGTAATTTATTAAGATTTTCAGGGATAACGAAATATTGTAGAACACTGTTTATAGTATAAAATCACCCCAGTAATCCCCGAAGAATTAGACAGAGCCGTACCCACGGTTAGTGACTTACCATTGTTAGGGTTCGCTAATTTACACTAAAGTATTTAATTAAATTGAAACCTATAAAGAGTAGTTGCCAAGCCTGTAACCATTTGATTTGAATATTTTGTACTGACAACACTTTACTTTGTCATTGGTCGTTGGACGCTTCTGATTGGCTGTGGCTAACCAATCGGAAGCCGGCATAGTCATCTGGATTCTACCGCGAGAATTAAGAAAAAACACGCGAGTGGCGGGAATTTTGGTTGGTTGCACAGAAAACTCGGGCGGTTGTATGGAAAAATTGGTCGGAAACAAGATTGAAAGTTGTGTCTCCTATTCCTGTATTTTCTCTTCAGTACTTCACACCTAAGCATCCTAAAAGTCTTTATTCAATCATTAGTCTCAGTTATTCTTTGTTTATACCATATTAAATAAATATTCCACAACTTTTTCACAGGCTAAGTAAGGCTTTTCCGGACTTTGCCCTGCATCGTGAGAAATGAATATGTAATCTTATGTCTGGACTTTAAAAGAGAACATGACCCCTGAGTTTCTTTCGGCATTTCTTCTCAGGGATCAGTCACTTTGGAAATGCCATTTAGTTTAAAAAAAAAGACATGTTAAAATATCTGAGAAGACCTACATACAAAAATAAATATCATTTCATTTCACATAACGCCATGTAGTACCAAGCTAAGAGCTTGGGTTATGGGTACTAAACAGCTGATAAACATACTTATATATTTCTAAATACAAACATTATTATAGATAAATTACACCCAGACACAGAACAAATGATCGTGCTCATCACACAAACATTTGTCCTGGGTGGGAATCGAACCCACGACCTCCGGCATAGCAGTCAGGGTCACAAACTACTAGACCTACAGGCCAGTCATATATGTATATTGCCAATAGCTTTCTTTCTAAAATATTTCAGTTCAAGATGGCCCAGAAATAAGGGCACCCACCATTCTTTGAGTAGGGTGCACATATAGGGTGACTGGTAATTAGTGGCCGATACCTAAACACGTTATTGTATTTATAATTTCAATAAACTTTTCCCAAGAAAAAAAAGTTCCAGTCCTTCGATGTACGCGGTATAAATGACGTGGCGAAACGCTTTGACCGAATCGTGGAAGTGCCAACGATGTAAGGGTGGACACTCACCGTAAGGTTGTCCGATGGTAGAAAGGTGATGACGGAATCAAATCATGTAATTCCCGTGCACACTCTCCAAAATGTATCCTATAGAATACCGAAAGGCTAGCTACCCTACGCCTGTGTTCAAGGCTTTGCAGATTGGTTCTAACCAAATCTGGGTACGTATCATAATCCCGAATTTTAAAAGAACGAATTTTAAAATACCGATGGTTGAAATCCCGAAAATTGAAACGCCGAATGTATGTTTGGTCGAAAGTTTAAAATCCCGAAAGTACATTTGCCCGAAAGTTTACAATCCCGAAGTTTAAAAACCCGAAGTTTGAAATCCCGAAGTTTAGAAACCCGAAGTACAAAATCCCGAAAGTACATTTGCCCGAAAGTTAAAATCCCGAATGGATGAAATACCGAATGGACGAAATACCGAAATTGTCACCGTTTCCGAGAAAACGAAGTACCGCGGCAGCGGCCGCGGAGCGCCAAATTCCCTCTTTTGCAAAGCAAGCATGCATGGTAGATTAGGTTTCCTTGTGAATTCTTATACTGCATAATCATAAATTAATATAATTTTTTATAATTCAAGTAAAACAGATAGTCAAAATGGAAACGGTTAGGTTAAGTTAGAACTGTGACCACGCAACGCGCGAAGGCGAGCGAGCGTAGCGAGCGTGCCGCGGCAGCGGCCGCCGAGCGCTAGATAAAACATCTTTAAGTTCTAATCTACCATGCATGCGTGCATTGCAAAAAAGGGGCATCTGGTCACAGTTCTAACCTAACCTAACCTAGCCGTTTCCATTTTGAGTAACTGTTTTACTTGAATTATATTGATTAATATTATGATTATACGATATAATTTTTTATTCACTAGGAAACCTACCTAATCTTCTATGCATGCTTGCTTTGCAAAAGAGGGAATTTGGCGCTCAGCAGCCGCTGCCACGGTACGCTCGTTTCGCTCACTCGCCTTCGTTTTCTCGAAAACGGTGACAATTTCTGTATTTCGTCCATTCGGTATTTCATCCATTCGGGATTTCATCCATCGGTTATTCGTCCTTCGGTATTTCGTCCATTCGGGATTTTGTCCTTTCGGGATTTTGTCCATTCGGGATTTCGTCCTTTCGGGCATTTGTACATCGGTATTTTGTGTTTCGATATAACGACTATCGGCATTTAAAACTTTCGGTATTTTAAATTTCGGTGTTTTGTACGTCGGTATTTCAATCATCGGTATTTTGACTTTCGGGATTATGATACGTACCCCCAAATCTGGGTCACCAATAAGCCTCTTCACACGCCTCTCTGAGACACATCTGTTTATGTTAACAAATATTTCTCTTCATCATTCCAGGGTACCTGGCATAGAGCTAACGACTACCCGACCAGCTCAAGAGCCGACCCGAACCGAACCTGCCCGAACCGAACAGGAAGTCGAACCTGCGACGTCAACAGAAGAAGACATTGATATATCCAACTGGGACACTCCGTTTACCTCCCTACCAAGTACCAGTCAAGCTAAAAGTGAGCCGGGCAAAAGTGTTGCCAAGATATGTGGGCAAAATATCTGTTTAGACGATTCTATATTTAAAAGGTTAGTGTTGACATCCTTGTTGGGTAATAGGCTGGTTGAATAAATTGGAAAACTTTGTTAATTATACACCACTATTTTTTAATTTGTACAGAAAAGAATTGGGCTGTATCCGTACCTGTCATTGATCATATTTGCGTAATCAAAGGTACAAAAAACATGCCACTATTTAGTTAAACTTAAATAACGAAAACAGCTGTTGGAGGCGGGGCATGCTTGAGCGAGATCACGCGAACGTGAGCGAGAGATGACGATTAATGAATACTACTATGTCATGAATAGCCTGTACGATATTTCAATAAATTGGGTGACTTTTTGAGATATAAAAAAAGGCTAATAACTTTGCTGTTTAATATTATTTATTGATACTTTACAAATATAATGAGAAGACCGTCTAGGATAAGCCCTTTAAGTATTTTTTCTAATTAAAAAATAGTGGTGTATACTTTAATATCTATTTAATCCCAAAAAAATACTGTAAGTATTTGAAAGAAAAAGCAATACAGTAGGGCCTCGTTAATCCGGACTCCCGCTTGTCCGGTGATCGCTGTAATCCGGCCGGGCAATCGGGTTTGAATTAAGTTCTCGCCTCCGAAAAAGAACTTGAATTTGAATAAATACCAAAACGAACTTTAATTTTCAACTTTTTCTTTTAATGTTTGTTTAATGTTTTTTTAATCTGCAGAAAGTAATGACCCCATTCCTCCAAAATTTATGACAGCAACCGCGCAGGTATAATTGGGACTATAGTTCGATCGCGTTAAGAATGCAGTAAGAATGCAGTGCAACTGCAAGATAAAGGTGTATTTCCACAGTGGTGTTAAATTCAAACAAATTATATTTTAAAAGATTAAGTTTAATGAATTTATAAAAATGAATTTGAAAAGATTTGATTGGTTAGGGGGCGGGGCTAGGCCGACGGACAAAGATGACTGTACTGCATTCTTAACCCGGCGAGGATGTGGTGAAAAAAGTTACGTGGGAATTGTGGAGGGTCATTCTGACCCTGTATATTAAATGCCTTTAAAATGGCTAAATTAATAGTTTTTGACTATGTATTCTGAGGCGTTAAGTTAAGTTCTTGTTTATATTTATGGCTGGATAAAAAAATACGTAGATATACAATAGTACAAAATATTATATTTAAATCAGGTTTAGCAAACCACTACAAAATAATCACTTTAGTGTAACATTTCTAAACAAACATAAAAAAATATATATACAAACATAAAATACAGACATTTTTTGTCAATTAACTTGTAATTCGTTATGTACGTAGAGATCCATCAGTTTTACTTACATTCTTAACATCAATTATAACCTACACATCATTATTGTCTGTGATTGTAGCACAATCCTGGCAGAAAGAAACGGTGTGTTATGAACAAATGTATGTGTTGCTCCCGTCGCAGGCGACGGCGTCTGAGTAGTGGGCGCGGCGCCCGCGCGGGGCCCTTAGTAACAGCTACTGAGACGTCCAAATGCTTACTATCGCGGAAAAGAAAACTATACATGAATAAAAATTGGCAGGGTCAAAATGACCCCTCCACATGCTCGCCGGGTTAACGCGAACGTACTGTAGTAAAAGCGTGATATAATTTTCCATTTTCAGAACAAGTGCCACTGACAGTGACGAAGAATTCTTCGCTGAAATCGACAGGACATGTGACGAAGAAATTGAAGGCGAATACAAACAGAGAGTTGTGGTCAGTAATGGTGACAAAGATGGGATTCCTGAGGCACTAAGGTGGGTAAAATATAAATCAAAAGTTTTTAGGTCGGGAATCAGGACTTTTTGAACGTCAAAACAAAATCTCCCAAAATGCCCCACTCTTCACATTTATTTATTTATTTATTATTCGGCTTACATCTTTCCTATTAGTTGAACTGTTCAACGCATAACAGCAAATTATTCGCGATTGCTATTGATCTGGGGCTCGAGTCTGCTATTGCAATCGTATCTCAATGACCGGTCATTGATCAAATATTTGACAACTGTGACAGTTTTTGTATGGGAAATGTGTCATAAGTTTGACATTATACGTCAAAAATCGATCATTGACCGGTCATTGAGACACGATTGCAATAGCAGACTCGACCCCCAGATGTCTTGTCTATGCTGAACTTTAGTATTTCCATAACATAACATTAAGCCCTTCTATTTTAAAAGGGACCCGGCAGAAGTGTACAGATTAATGTTTAGATAGAACTTCATTAGCAATTGTTATCCAATTTCAATGGTACTTTCAAGTTTTGAAAGATCTTCTTTACATACAAAGAAACTAAAAATGACAAAATAAAAACGTTTTTACTAAAAAAAAAACAACCAATAATGAACAAAACAAAACCACCAAAGCCGCAGTCTTCCGAAACTGGAGTTATTTTTCACCTGTTAGTTTTTTTTTAAGAAGTCGGTTGTTTATTATGTAAAAAAGTTTTTAAGTTTTCCTTTTTTTTTTTGTTTCAGCAACCATCGTAGTACCAATATAACTGTCATTCAAGTTTCGAATAAGGAACCCCCACACACCGCTATACCCGTCATGGGACCGGAAACGGATGTCTTCGATTTTGAATTCAAGCAGAAACTGACGATCACAGACCAGCCTAACCCTAATTTTGTGAACATAGTAAATACAGAGGAAAACGAATACGGAACCAGTTTCGCTAAAAACGATTCGGATTATGGCCATCTAAGTTTGACTACTACAGTAAGCTTATCGGGCACGAATGATGCTGAATTCCAAAATTTCCCAAATAGCAATCAAAATGAGGACTTATATGAGAGACTATGTATGGCTTCAACCTCTAACAAAAAACCTTCCCCGCTGCCAGTGAAAAAGTTAAAAAGTATCGAAAAAAGTCGTAAGTCGTCCCTGCCCAATTTGGAAGTCGGAGATTCGACTTACGAATACCTGTTTTTGAGTAATAATAACACTAGTTCGGTCAGTGTTACCCCTGAGGTCAATTGTAATGGTGATATCAATAGGGTACAGGTCAATTCTGAGTCTAATAATGGTTCTTTGAATAGATTGAGCTCTATAGAGCGGTCTAGGAGTCAGAATGCGTATGACGCAGCTGTTAGAGCGAGAGAGAGTATTGCTAGAAGAGCACAGGATAATAGTCCGAAGAGAGAATTTAAGAATGGTAAGTCTTATAAATTTCATCATCACTACCCATGAGTGAAAAAAGTAAAAAAAAAACAAATTCATTTATTAATTTTGTGAACACAGGGTATACAATGATCTTATGTATATAATGTTTAGACGATCTTATGTTTCGCCGAAAGGTATACAAAATAGTGATGTCTGATGATGTCAAAAATATACTATTAAAATCAAAATTAATTGTGAAAATGTACAAAATTTCATAAAAAAAAAACAATGTCAGAAAATAAGAAGTATCAAAAATTATAGTAAAATAGTACAAAATAAAAATAAACAAAGTCAGCAATATTACAGTTGTCCAATTAAATCTATTAAAAATAATTAAAATGTCATGAAATAGGAAAAAAAATATGAAAAGTTAGAGATGCATTTCGATGCGATTTGGGTTCGGACCAAGACCTATGGCTGCTCGCAAAGGCATTAATATTATTATTTTTTACTTTTTCAGAAAATATTGAACATAGTCACACTCAAAACAAACCAATTTGGAAGCGAGGTTTAACGGAGCTATCTTTATTAACGAGGCTAAAATCAATAGGGCAGACCAAAAAGGAAAGTCCCACTAGACAAGACGATAATCAGGATGGGTAAGTAATATTTTCTTTTTTTATACACTACTAATTTTTAATTAGTACAAACACATATAGACCAGTGCCGAAGCCTTCAAAAATGGTAAAAAATGAAAAAAAATTACAGTAGGATGAAACCCATAGAAAAGGAGGGAATATGATAAAAATGAAAGGAAAAATAAATTACGGTCGATCCGAGTTCGGGAAGTGGGAGAGAGGCGGGGTTTAAGGGTAAAAAATGGTTTATCTTAATTTCCGGCAAAACTACAAGTCCTATGGAAAAAAGTTAAATGGCAAAGTTGTACCTAGGTAATAAAAAGATCTACAACTTTTGTATCGACAATTTTTTCACATAACCTCAAAACCCCAAGTTTTTTGTTTTTTATTTGTATCTTTTACAAAAATGTTTTTTTATTTACGAAATTTGGTGAAAACTTATCTTATTATGTTCCTAATACACTGTTATTTATTTGATGAAAAATATTTATTTTTTTGCCTTAAAATAAGGTAAATGTAACATGAAACCTTACGTTTAATGAGTAATTAAAGTGTAAATTTTAATAAATAGCTCAAAATTGTACTGATTAAAACAAATTTTGGAATTTGAGTATTTTTTCCATTCTTTGCATTTTCTGAGAATATTTACTATGGTAATGTATATTTTTTTTACACCATCAGAAAGTAGAGATTTCAACGAACAAAAAACAATCCGACTTAGCGGTTAAAGGGATTGTTGTTACCTGATAATGTGTAATATAATTAGTCTGTAAGTCTTCTCAAAAGTAATAAATTAAATATTAAGGTAACCTTCTAAGTACATTATAATTCTATTGAATGATAATTTCATGAAAAACTCGTTCAATGGGATTTAATTAATTTAGTAGGTTGTAATGCTGATTTTAATTATTATAATTCAGATAATCCATATTAATGTTACGGTCGCGGATCGTATTTTTATCAACATACCACCTAAAGGTCATGGCACATTATAACGGCACCGCAAAAAAAAAAAAAAAAAAAAAACTGCACAGCAGCCGCGCGGCGTCGCGTCGCCTCGAATTTATACTTCGGCTAGCTGCCAGTGCGCTAACTACCAATCGTTGGCAAGGTGCCAGCTTGCAGTCCGCACGCCGCGAGGTGCAAGCTAGCTGTCACCGCGACCACAATTGTTATGTGGGATTTATGATTGAACACGCCTAGGACTTGCACGTTTTCATAATGTCTCTCTTTTGCTGGCGACTCGGAGTCGGCGTGTTGTATGTAAGCGTGCGGTCGCCGCGCTGTCGCGCACATGGTCCGCTCGCTATCGGCACGCGGGCTGCGAGTCGAGTTGTGTGGTAGTGGCAAGCGCGCTGACTGCTCGCCGTTGGCTTTTTATTATTGACATTGTGAAATATACTGTACTACACACGATATAATGCTCTAAATTGAAAGACAAGTCAGTTGCTGGTTTGGAGCGGTGCCGGTGCCGTGCCGGTATAATGTGCCATGGCCTTAACACTGAACGGCATATTGCAAAAAACACAATCGATCGACCGTTCTGACTGTTTTTTTTTAATGATTCTGTTATAATTTAGTTTTTTTTTTGTTTACCAGTAGGAGTCCCGGAGTGACTTCGCCAGTAAAAGTTGTGCACAGATCAAGGCCAGAAATCAGAGTAGATTCTACTCGGAGAAGAAGCAGCTCTTTAAGTAATGGTAAGTAAGTAAAATAGAACTACATGTAGCGCCATCTATCTCGCGACATACGAACTAACGACTGTCATCCTAAATCGCGATGTTAAAGTTATCCGCGTGATTTTATCTTTCTTTATGTTAGCAGAACTGCTAAAAGTCTAAAGTTTACGTAAACAGTGACCGTCTTATTATAAAACTTCCGTAACTACCTGGTTTAAACCAGGACTAAAAAGTCTAGGATTGTTACGGTGCTAACGTTAATTAAGAATTTGACGTTTAACAATTTAGTACCATAGTTAAACTAGGGGTCACGATAGTCTACTTTCTGGACTTGAAAAGAGACGATGATCCCTGAGTTTGTTTCGGCTTTTCTTCTCAGAGGTAGTCAGTTAGGAAATGCCGACTTCAACTAGCTTTAAAGGAAAAAATGACGTGTAAAAGTGATTTCCATATCCTACTTGCATAATAAAATAATTTCATTTCAATTTCATTTCATTTCTAACATTGGTACCATAGATTGTTCTAGGACTAGCGATAAACTTCGTTTTGTAATAACGTTTAAACCTAGTACTATACCCGGTACTTTTTTAAGACGACGTTTCATAATAGGAGGGTGAATGTTTAACCGATTCGTGGCGGATGGCACGTCTCCCGTGCCATCATTCTTTTTTGCATGTGGCGTTAGGCACGGGAGCCGTGTCGTTCTGAAATCTATGACAACTCCTTCAAATTATTCATATTCATATTCATATTATTTATTTGCATTCCACAATGTAAAAGAGATCTTAAAATAGTGCTTAAAACTACGTACAATCATGGACCCTGTAGGGCACAGCAAAAATTTAATAAAATTAAGTAAAAACCATAACTATAAAATTACAAATAAATTATTAACAATAAGTATTTGCTTATTAACATTACAATATAATTATTTATTATTATTTAATTACAATATAAATAAATGAGATCAGTATCAGTATGGTGGGATAATTACCACAGCCACAGTTATTAGTTTGACAAATTGGACATCGCAAAGAATCGGTGAATTTAATTTTATGTATGCCAAACATGTTTTCTGCACTTGTCCTTCACATTTCCGCAAATTTCTCAAAAAGGAATCTAAAGATTTCGCTTAGCGTATTAATATATAGATAATTATTTTATTATTCAGTTTTGGGGTTTCTTACCCCCAAAAGAAAGAACGGAACCCTTTAGGATCATTTTGTTCTCCGTCTGTCGGTCAAGACCCTGAATTACGGGAATACGTGGAGGTATCAAGTTGAAATTTAAACCATACAGGCGTACTCAAGTCTATGGTTTCATAAAATTGGGAAAAAAATCGAAGTTCTAAGTTAACGTTAAAAAAAATACTGCCGTTAATTCAGCTAAAAATGCATATATTTCGATACTCTCAAGGGAATCAAAATTCAAAGGGTACTTTCAGTTGTACAAGAAAAAGTCTCAATACTTAACTTTTGTATAATTAAATCTTAAAAAATAAGGATCTATTTTTTTATAGGTCCAAACTTTCAAATTAGAGCTTTTAATTCAAATGGGGTGTTAAGGCCATATAAATGAAAGATGGTAACTTAGAGTGGACTGTATATTATAAAAGTAAAGGCTTCACAATAGTGCAATGTATACGACGATACGAACGGCGAACCGACAAGCCCTTGTATGCGAGCGCCGAGCGTGCGTTCTTCTTGGAGTTCTGAATGTTTGGCGCGGGGCGGACGCTCGTGCGTTGTCTGTGGTGTGTTTGTCTATGATGGGATTGTTTATGATGGGTTTGTCTATGATTGTCATAGACATTGGGTACCATATGAAATTGCTTGATGAGCACATTGAAATTTCTTTTTTCCATGGCTAGAGTCGTCCATGCCCCCCCTGCCCCCCCAGCCCCCCACGTCTCCCCTGTCCCCCCTGTCCCCCCTGACCCCCCTGCGTGCGCGGCAGGCGGCCGGGCTGCGCGCGGAGCAGCGGCGCGGGGCGGCCCTCCCGGCCACGCTCAGCACCACGCACGCGCCCATCTTCACCGACTATCACAATCAAGTGTGGTGAGTATTACAAAAACGTTTATTCCTCTATGACGTGGGAAATAATCCCACTTCTGATTCCATGTTATGTTCTGTTAGGCTTGTTGAATGAGACACTGTTAAGACGCCGTACGCGAAATTTTACCGATTTTGCTGATTTACGTGATTTTACGGACGTGATTTTACAAATAAAATACTGTATTTCTATAATTTTTAATGCACATTATGAAAGATCATTTCAATTATGACCTAATGTGTGAGCTACTTTTTTACTTTTATAATGTAATTTTGATTTATCGACCTCAAACCGGCTAATGTGATGTGAAATTTTGCTGTAAGTGGTTTAGAATATGACATATTAACGGATTGTTTTGACGATGAAACGGTATGGAAAAAATACAATGTATTGTTGTGAAAGTCATCTATAAAATGTATGGATCACTTTTAACCACTTTTGTATAAAAATGTTGAGTAAAAAAATATTGAACTAAGTGAAATTTTTGAGAAAATGGGTAACGAATTGCTTATGATTTCGGGTACTTATAACTCTCGTTCATAAAATAAAAAAATACATAAATAAACTTTAGAAAAAAAGCAATCTACTCCCGAAAAAAAAACTCAAAAAAATAAATAAATTTGGCAATAAAAAATCTTTTAAAACAACCCAAATCTCGCGATATAATACTCGACGCAAGTCTGGAGTCAGCAGTCCGCGCCGAGCGCTTCCAGGGAGTGGACGTATCGCTCTGCGCTCCAAAAATCGCACCGAGTCAACACGAAACACGACGCGCCGGCGCTGCTGTCTACAGACGAATATAGCGCGACGTGATTTTCGATACTTTGGTAATTCATTATTATTAAATATTTTGTCATGATTTATACATGCGTTTAAAATACAATACCTTTTTTTAGGTGCCACCCCGTTTCGAAGTTATGTAAACAATTACAAAGGGATCTACTCCCTAGAGTAAACATAACATCACGCTTGCTATTACTTATAGGAAGATTTTTTTTGGGTATTCGTCATGGGTGTCGTTTTCATGGTTTTCGGGGTCGCTGATTATGAAATTGAGGTCAAAATGAAAATCCAAGATGGCGCGCGAGGAAATTTTTTGGTTTTTTCATCATGGGTGTCGTTTTCATGGTTCTCGGGGTCGTTGATTACGAAAATTAGGTCAAAATAAAAATCCAAGATGGCGACGAAGGAAATTTTAGGTATTTACGTCATGGGTGTCATTTTCGTAGTTTTCAGTATCGCTCATTACGAAAATGAGCCCAAAATGAAAATCCAAGATGGCGCGAGGGAAATTTTTGGTTTTTCCGTCATGGGTGTCGTTTTCATGGTTTTCGGGGTCGCTGATTACGAAAATTAGGTGAAAATAAAAATCCAAGATGGCGACGAAGAAAGTTTTTGATTTTTCCGTCATGGGTGTCGTTTTCGAAGTTATCGGTATCGCTAATTACGAAATAGAGCTCAAAATA
Source organism: Euplexia lucipara (assembly GCA_921972225.1). Classification (NCBI taxonomy): domain Eukaryota; kingdom Metazoa; phylum Arthropoda; class Insecta; order Lepidoptera; family Noctuidae; genus Euplexia; species Euplexia lucipara. Next base: position 5,232,426 of record OV179172.1, on the reverse strand, counting down.
AAAATCCAAGATGGCGCCAAAGGAAATTTTTGTTCTTTCCGTCATGGGTGTCGTTTTCATGGTTCTCGGGGTCGTTGATTACGAAAATTAGGTCAAAATAAAAATCCAAGATGGCGACGAAGGAAATTTTAGGTATTTACGTCATGGGTGTCATTTTCGTAGTTTTCAGTATCGCTCATTACGAAAATGAGCCCAAAATGAAAATCCAAGACGGCGCGAGGGAAATTTTTGGTTTTTCCGTCATGGGTGTCGTTTTTATGGTTTTCGGGGTCGCTGATTACGAAAATTAGGTGAAAATAAAAATCCAAGATGGCGACGAAGGAAATTTTAGGTATTTACGTCATGGGTGTCATTTTCGTAGTTTTCAGTATCGCTCATTACGAAAATGAGCCCAAAATGAAAATCCAAGATGGCGCGAGGGAAATTTTTGGTTTTTCCGTCATGGGTGTCGTTTTTATGGTTTTCGGGGTCGCTGATTACGAAAATTAGGTGAAAATAAAAATTTAAGATGGCGATGAAGAAAATTTTTCATTTTTCCGTCATGGGTGTCGTTTCCAAAGTTTTCGGTATCGCTAATTACGAAATAGAACTCAAAATGAAAATCCAAGATGGCGCCGAGGAAAATTTTTGGTTTTTCCGTCGTGGGTGTCGTTTTCATGGTTTTCGGTATCGCTGATTACAAAAATTATGTCAACATAAAAGTTCAAGATGGCGACGAAGAAAGTTTGGTTTTTCCGTCATGGGTGTCGTTTTCACGGTTTTCGGGGTCGCTGATTACGAAAATTAGGTTAAAATGAAAATCCAAGATGGCGTCGACGAAAATTTTTGATAAGTATTTAGGTACGTCCGTGGTGTCATTTTCACGGTTTTCGGGGTCGCTGATTACGAAAATTAGGTTAAAATGAAAATCCAAGATGGCGCCGACGAAAATTTTTGGTAAGTATTTAGGTACGTCATGGGTGTCATTTTGGTGGTTTTCAGTGTCGCTGATTACGAAAATGAGGTCAAAATAAAAATTCAACATGGCGGTCAATTTAAAAGTTTTGGTTTTTCCGTCATGGGTCTCGTTTTCACGGTTTTCTGGGTCTCAGTCTAATTTTCGTAATCAGCGACCCCAAAAACCATGAAAACGACACTCATGACGGAAAAACCATAAATTTTATTCGTCGCCATCTTGTATTTTTATTTTGACCTAATTTTCGTAATCAACGACCCCGAGAACCATGAAAACGACACCCATAAAGGAAAAACCAATAAAATCGTCGGCGCCATCTTGGATTTTCATTTTGACCTAATTTCCGTAATTAGCAACCCCGAAAACCATGAAAATGACACCCATGACGGAAAAACAAAAAAATTTATTCGTCGCCATCTTGTATTTTTATTTTGACCTAATTTTCGTAATCAACGATCCCGAGAACCATGAAAACGACACCCATGAAGGAAAAACACATAAAATCGTCGGCGCCATCTTGGATTTTCATTTTGACCTAATTTTCGTAATTAGCGACCCCGAAAACCATGAAAACGACACCCATAAAGGAAAAACCAATAAAATCGTCGGCGCCATCTTGGATTTTCATTTTGACCTAATTTTCGTAATTAGCGACCCAGAAAACCATGAAAACGACACTCATGAAGGAAAACAAATAAAATCGTCGGCGCCATCTTGGATTTTCATTTTGACCTAATTTTCGTAATTAGCGACCCCGAAAACCATGAAAATGACACCCATGACGGAAAAGCCAAAAATTTTCTTCGTCGCCATCTTGTATTTTTATTTTGACCTAATTTTCGTAATCAACGATCCCGAGAACCATGAAAACGACACCCATGAAGGAAAAACAAATAAAATCGTCGGCGCCATCTTGGATTTTCATTTTGACCTAATTTTCGTAATTAGCGACCCCGAAAACCATGAAAACGACACCCATAAAGGAAAAACCAATAAAATCGTCGGCGCCATCTTGGATTTTCATTTTGACCTAATTTTCGTAATAAGCGACCCAGAAAACCATGAAAACGACACTCATGAAGGAAAACAAATAAAATCGTCGGCGCCATCTTGGATTTTCATTTTGACCTAATTTTCGTAATTAGCGACCCCGAAAACCATGAAAACGACACCCATAAAGGAAAAACCAATAAAATCGTCGGCGCCATCTTGGATTTTCATTTTGACCTAATTTTCGTAATAAGCGACCCAGAAAACCATGAAAACGACACTCATGAAGGAAAACAAATAAAATCGTCGGCGCCATCTTGGATTTTCATTTTGACCTAATTTTCGTAATTAGCGACCCCGAAAACCATGAAAATGACACCCATGACGGAAAAGCCAAAAATTTTCTTCGTCGCCATCTTGAATTTTTATTTTGACCTAAGTTTTGTAATCAGCGACCCCGAAAACCAAGAAAACGACATCCATGACGGAAAAACCAAACTTTCTTCGTCGCCATCTTGAACTTTTATTTTGACCTAATCAGCGACCCCGAAAACCAAGAAAACGACACCCATATTAGAAAAACCAAAAAATTACCTTGGTGCCATCTTGGATTTTCATTTTGACCTTATTTTCATAATCAGCGACCCCGAAAACCATGAAAACGACACCGATGACGATAAAACCAAAAATATTTCCACCTTCAAATAGCAAGCGTGATGTTAGGTTTACTCTGAGTAAACCTCAGTGGCCATTAAGTCGCGTAAAAGTCCATACGCCCAAGTTTCTTGGCGCGCAAGTGTCTATTCCCGCATCTGTCCATTCGCGCAAAAGTCCATGCGCGCATCTGTCTTTTCGCGCAAGTGGATTCGCGCAAGTGTCTTTAGTGCAAATGTCTTTCGCGCAAGTGTCCCGATACCGAGTAAAAGACATGAAAAAATATCAAAGGATCAAAAACGTTTAATTGCCGTACTGGCGATCAACGACTCGGGCTTCACGCATACATGCGACCGAGCGCTCCCGCGTGTGTGCGTGAGCGAGTCAAATACCTAATTCAGTCCGTTTGGATTTCGTAGACGGCGTCTTAAGATTGAATTGGTTTATTAACAAAATGACACAATACAAGGTGTTTTTTTTTGATATCCTATAACTCTAGGGTTATATTCTGTAGGTAAAAATAATAATATAACTCCTAGAATAGATGGTACAAAAATGCATAGTTTCGGAGATATCATCAATCATAATTAAATTATCAGTTGTTTAGTACCCGTAACACAAGCTCTGCTTAGCTTGGGACTAGATGGCGTTGTGTGAATAGTCGTGGAATATTATTATTAAGTAAGTATTATTAATATTATTTTTATTAATTAGTTCAAAAATTGTCACCAGTACGACAAATCTTCTTTCTAACGTCACTTTTCTTTCACGTAAAGGTGTTTTACATTAATCATCGTGACTTTGTCGAATTATTTTGTATGATAGTAAAAAAAAATAAAAAAAAAGATGATTGGAACATAATTCATAATTATGCCAGTTGATTCTTTGATATGTGCTCGATCATACCCTAGAGTTATGGGATATAAAAAAAAACACGTTGTATATTATAGACAGTAGGTACAGTAGTCGTAGTATCGCAGACGGGGACAGACATCGTAGTGTCTCGTTGGAATGACAGATAGGAACTAGATCCATAGAAAACATCTAGTGATGTGCACACTATTAACATACTAACTAGTGATAAACTACAAAATACAATTTGCATGTTAGAGTTGCAGCCAATACCTAAGCTAAGATAACTTAATATCTTGTAATTATAGAGGTATCAGCGCCGACCCTCAGTACTCTACGCGTAGAGGTCTTATAAATAAATAAAAAATCAACGCATTGCACTCCGGGAGTGCCGGCAGAAGTAAAAACTTGAATTTTAGCGTTGTGTATTTTTTTATTTATTTATTTATTTATTTAACAAAACACAATATAAGCTTACAGTTATGACCAAAACGCTTACATGCAAACAATTTCCACAATCCATTTAAAACAAATAATAATCAAGAATTCAAGAAATTAAAATAAAAAAAAATAGAAAAATAATACGTACATGTCAATAGAAAAATGTCAAAGGAATTTAACATTTAGACAAAGAAAAAAACATATTAAAATACACACACACACACACACATACACACACACATACATACATATTACACATATACATACATACACATACACATACATACACACACACATACACATTTATACATATTTTGGAATGGTTAGGGAACATTTTTGCACGAATTGCTTTAATTATCAGTACAAAAATAATATCATTTATGTAGTAAAATACAATATTCATTTATTGCGCTATATCGTACACAAACATGACAATTTACATTACATTACATACAAAGCGTTTACATTATTACATTGCGCTACACCTATAATCCAATTTTTAAATGTAATGTAATGTTTGTGTTTGTAACTCTTCAATTTTGATGAATATTTTTTTTAATTTAACTTTATGATCTAAAGTATAAATAAATAAATAAATATTCCACAACTTTTCACACAACGCCATTTAGTCCCAAGTTAAGCTTGAGAGCTTGTGTTATGGGTACTAAACAGCTGATAAACATACTTATATATTTCTAAATACATACATATTATAGATAAATTACACCCAGACACAGAACAAATGATCGTGCTCATCACACAAACATTTGTCCTGGGTGGGAATCGAACCCACGACCTCCGGCATAGCAGTCAGGGTCACTAACTACTAGACCAACAGGCCAGTCAAAGTATGTAGAAATAAATAAATAATAATAGGCAGACACCCCCCGTCGTGTGTGTGTCCTCCCCCGTGCATTCCGGCGACCCCATGACGTGCGTGCATGCGTATTTGTTACGGAAAGAAAGGAAATACATTTATTATACATTTGGCAACAGCTGGATACACGCACAGTAAAAAACATAATAACAAAAAAAAAGACAAAAATGGCATGTCTCACGGCTGCGCCAACTGTGGTAACTCCCAAATCTTTGGGATCAATTTTGATGCGTTTTTTTTGTACGAAGTTCCTTATCGCGCGTTGCAAAAGGGGGCTAGACAGAAAAAATTAAGACCAAAAGTTGTAACGACACTTTTTCGGCGTGCGCGTGTTTCTCTTTCTCATAGAAACCAAGCCAGTTATTTTCGTTTCGTCTTTCTATTTCGCATTGAACAGTGTGGTGTCGCTACGATTATTTTTGTTGAGTGTATACAGGCTTTTTGTACATACATAATAAATAATAAAACGAACTATATAACTTCGTTACATCCGGGTGTCCCTTGACACCTCTCATGTTTTTTGTATAGAAAATTCAATACAAAGAAGAGTCTTCTTCTTCTTTTAGAATGTGCGAAGCTTACGCTTTACACAAATAAACCGAGTGTTCTGTGTAATCCTAGGATAGCGTGGTGGGGTCCCTCCGGTGTCCGCATGAATGGGCGCTCGGGGGACCGCGTGGCCGCGCTGTGCAGCCGCACGCCGCGCGACGCCGCGCAAGCCAAGCAGATGCTGAACAACGCGCACTCACATACGGTAAGAAAAAAATCTAAAACAAACAAACAAACTAGGCTAAGAATCAGCAATTATCGAACGTCAAAAAAATACGTAAGACATTTCCCCAAAAACGGCCCACTCTTCGGCACTTTCTAGTGTTTTTGCTGGGAAGAAGAAGTGGCGGAACAAACTCCCCAGCAACACGTCTGTCTGATTCGTTTGAAGAACTATACAAAAAATCTATACAATGATATGTTCAATAAATAGCACTAAGGTTTATACACTTTGTAAAACATTACATTTTAGAATGATTGTCACGTGTTAGCTAGCACACTCCAATATACCAAAAAGGCACACGACAGTATCACAGTCTAAATACCTACAGTGGTCCGACGAAGCCTTCTAGACAGGGCAATCGTGCGGGGTGTGAGGGGCGAGACGCGGGAAAGCCGCTCCCGAACTGCGAACAAAACTATGTTCGTATAGTTCGGGAGGTATCAAGTCTAGCGCGTGTAGACGTTGTCGACATTTTTCCAGAGGTCAAAGGCGTTGTCCTACTGTTTTAATATTTATACTGTGACAGTATCGAGGGGACAATTTTCTTACGCAAATCATCTCGAAAGTCATTCTTACTACGCTTCTCATGTCGCCTGTACAAGTTTCGGTATTCACATGTCAACGTCAAATTAGGTACCCACCCGTTTTAGATCATCACTCGGTGGCGCCAGTGTCGAAATCACTCCATTTAAGAACACGATATTTTAATTTCAGATGATTTCACTGCGGATTCAGAAGTGATTTCGCAAATAAACTTTTCAGAATAGCACTGCAGTTAGCTAACAAAATACTTTGAAATACACACCGAGAGTAGCACAAAGCATTTTTTGAGACCACTGAAATAAAATACCTTAAGGTTCGGTACATAATATCTGAAGATGTCAGTATCGGAAGATGCGTCGCGCGTATTATCGTTCGGAGGGAAACCGACTAAAAAACCTTTGTAATCGTATTACATTTTTTTGCCACTCTTGAAGTCATCGGTCTACCTACCACCCTGTACCTTTGCCTTTGGTGTAAATGCCTTATATTTGGCAATACTCGAGTCCGGTTGCCATCAGTCAATAGTGGTGCAGTTGCTCTTCCAAACTTCCAAAATGAAGCCGATAGGAACGGATTTTAATGAAACTTCACAATAATTAAGCTTATACATCAGAATAGCACATAGGCTATAACGTCCCGCGGAATTAAGGGATAAAAAACCTATGAGTCAATCCAGGGTGTCAACTAACTCCATATCAAATTTTATTAAAATCCATTCAGTAGTTTTTACGTGAAAGAGCTGTATTAAAAACTTTCGCGTTCATAATATTAGTAGGACGTGAAGTTTGTTTGTTAGGTTATTTAGATGGTACGGCTAAAGGTGGGTGTGAACATAAACTTAAGATTAGCCGGCTAAACGAAAAATCTACGGCGTAGACTCAAACAATACTTTTTGGAAGTTATACTTCTGTTGGCGCGGTAGGGAAAAATGATAAGAATAAAATTTTACGATGCGCGCGCACACCGTCACGCAACACCTACACCAGTTAGCCATAGTCAACATATTGATCGACCTTTTGGGAATAAACCCTGCCGGTGTCGGTGTTTCCTGATAGCTACAACCTAGGGGTCTTCAAGTGAAGAGTGAACAGGTTGCTTCTAGGCAAGCGTGCTTCATCGTCGACCACATCATCGCTTACCATCAGGTGAGATAGTGGTCAAACGCGTGCCTATCAGTAATAATAAAAAAAAAAACAAAATGTGACAGCAAAATGTACGTGAGTTGACATTGACAATAAAAATGCAAAGCAAAGTTGTAATTTTACTATAATACATACAGAGGTTTAGTAAAAAAGAGTTTTAACACGAAAGATTTTTTTTTATTGTTAATGAATTGTCTGCAATCAGTCTCTAGACTATAATCAGATGAGTTGTAAGTAGTTGAGGGCGTTTTGGTGAGTTAAGACCAGTGTCTCAGCTCTACCCAGTCTCTAGCACATTTGCTCTTTTCAATCTACTCATTGGGTTTCGCAGCAGGAGCATGCATGTCAGCGGGTTGGGATGTTTCCTCAATCGATCTGTATATTTTTCCTTATACTGTTGGGCTTCTTCCATCACAGTCTTCATGTTTAGGTATTCCTGTATTTCAGAGTTTCGAGTAAACCAGGCTGCACCACTTATGGTTCTCAGTATGTTATTTCAAAATAACGAAAGATAAAAAAGATTTTTTATACATTTCAGGTTGATATCCTGTTCCACCGAGTGCCTTTGGGAAAGATCTACGTTATCAATAAACGAGATCAAGAGTCACTCGGCTTGAAACTCGACAATGAATGCAATATCACAGGCGTGTCACCTCACAGTGCTTGCGCACGCGCCGGTGTGCCGCCGCCAGGGAGCTGGGCGCTTACGGAGATCAATAATAGACCTATTAATCTATTGAAGGTAACTAAACATCACACCTGTAATCTCCGACGGCCTTTTTTTTATATATACAGGGTGTAACGGAAAGGGTATATACATACAAACAGGGTGAACAGAGTATTTAATAACGAGTCTTTCCTCAAAATTTCAGCTCCCAACTAATAACTTTGAAACTTCACGATATTATTTAATATCGACAGTTTATTAAATGCAAAATCATAACAAACGTGTCACCGCACTATGAGGGTCATAATCCTGTCCGGCAAGGTTCAAGTATATCTATCTCGGGTTCTGCGCGCCTAGTACACACCTATCGGGCTCTGCCTAACCAACGAAGGCGCGACGCCTTGTACACCCTATATACAAGGTGTTTTTTTTATATCCCATAACTCTATGGTTATATTCTGTAGGTAAAAATAATACTGAAACTCCTAGAATAGATGGTCCAAAAATGCATAGTTTCGGAGATATCATCAATCATAATTAAATTATCAGTTGTTTAGTACCCGTAACACAAGCTCTGCTCAGCTTGGGACTATGGCGTTATGTGAATAGTCGTGATATTATTATTAAGTATTATTAATATTATTTTTATTACCTAATTAGTTCAAAAATTGTCACCAGTACGACGAATCTTCTTTCTAACGTCACTTTTCTTTCACGTAAGGGTGTTTTACATTAATCATCGTGACTTTGTCGAATTATTTTGTATGATAGAAAAAAAAATGAGGATTGAAACATAATTCATATGCTAGTGGATTCTTTGATATGGTCTCAATCATACCCAAGAGTTATGGGATATCAAAAAAAACACGTTGTATAATGGGTCTACTCTTGACCTCAATCTTGTCCTGCGGTCAGAGATGAGGTCGACGATGGAACGAGCTTACACAAAAGAAGCCTATTGACTCGCGACTTAAACAGATTGGGGTCATATGAACTCGGGAACACTGATGCAGGCAGGGAATTCCACTCCTTGGCTGTGCGCATAATGAAGGAACAGGCAAAGCGCTTCGTGCGAATTTGTGGAACATCTACAAGGAATGGGTGATAACCTGCAGTACGTCTGGATTCCCGATGGAAGAAAGGAGCTGGTGGAATGAGCTCGTGGAGATCTAGAGCACACTCACCGAAATATAGTCTGTAAAAGACCGACAGACATGCAACTTTGCGGCGGTGGGCCAGGGTATGAAGCTTGGTACCCACCAGCTTTTCGTCACCAATGCGCCTCTTGGCTCTGCGCTCTACTGAGTCGAGTGTGGCTATTTGGTATTTGGCTGAGCCATCCCAAAGGTGACAACAATACTCCATGCTGGCCTAGGCAGATGTGTACTTAGTAGTACACCCTCATTTTGCAAAATGAGGGCACACTCACCGGCTATTTGACAAAATTTAGTCCCTCATCTAGATTACCAATACCAGCCTGTTACTGTTCCACTGCAGGGCAAAGGCTTCTTCTCATACAGAGAAGGCTCGAGCATTGATCACCACGCTTGCTCAAGGCGGATTGGCGATTTCAAACTTATATTAACTATAAGTCCAGGTTTCCTCACGATGTTTTCCTTCACCGATGTCAATGATGTCTAAGAACAACTTAGAAAGTACATATGAATTGAAAAAGTCACATTGGTACTTGGCCGGATTTGAACCACAACCTCGTGCATTAGAGGTAGGCGTCTTAACCTCTGGGCCATCACGACTTATCTCCTCTAGGTTACAAGAAAATATTTTGACACCAATTTTTTCTTTTTTCACGTAATCAAAAACTAACGGCGATACATCGAGTTAAAATGTCGCATGACGTCACTAGCCAGTACAGTTTATACTAGATGATGACGTTACAAGCCCACTCTCCTCAACTTTAATGCGCTTAATCTAAGCAGTTTTCCAACAATTTGATAAAGAAAAAAAACATTTTTAATGGTTACTTAAAAACTGATAAACATACTTATATATTTCAAAATACATACATATTGTAGATAAATTACACCCAGACACAGAACAAATGATCGTGCTCATCACACAAACATTTGTCCCGGGTGGGAATCGAACCCACGACCTCCGGCATAGCAGTCAGGCTTACTAACTACAACAGTATTTATTTATTTTTAATCATTATTTGTTTTTTTTTTCAGGGAGGCGAAGATGACATGAACCGTCTTAGTAAGCATGGGACAGAGGTATCGATTTTAATACAACCGTCAGCGTTCGTGAAGAAACTCCGCTCTTCACTAAAAGGAAACAAAACCTTATTGGGTTTGAGATGAGACTCAATTTACATTATTTATGTTGTATGGATATACGCTGTTTTGTGGTATGTCTATAGTTTTAAACATTTTGTTGTATTATACACTTGATATAAAGATTATTATCATGTAAATTTTTCGAGAATAATGTCTTATTGGCAGACAGTCCGTTTAACTTTAAGTATACAGGGTGTCTCATTCAAATCGGTCAGTATGGGAAAGTCTGAAACTATAAGACATACGAAGATCTGTTCTGAGGAACCATGTCATCGATTTTAATAACAAGAAAAACTGCATTCATACATCTTAAAAAACATCTGTACTCCGTTCGGGAATCGAACCCGGTCATTTTGAAAAAAAAAACCAAGACTATTTCTATTTAGATATCGATTGTGTAGGTCTTAAGCAGTAAATGTCTGTATGAAACATGATGTCTAAAATGAATAAAATGCATTGTTTCCACATTCTTTAATTTATTTGAGAAGGTGCTCGAAGTGACCACGCTTACAATATTACTACAATAGTACAGATGTTTTTTAAAATGTAAATGCAGTTTTTCTTTTTATTAAAATCGATGACATGGTTCCTCAGAACAGATCTTCGTATGTCTTATAGTTTCAGAATTTCCCATACTGACCGATTTTAATGAGACAACCTGTATAATAGCGAAATTATGAAAAATTAAAAATTTGTACTCATTACGCCGGTATTTAGCGAAAGTATAGGCAGCAGTGTTTGCGTATCAGTAACCCACGTTTCAAGGCAGTTATGTTTACATAAGACAACAAAGCATTATATCAGTTTAATAAGCGATCATAAGCTATAGAATACACCACTAATTTTTAATTAGTACAAATATTTAAAGGGCTTATTCTAGACGGTCTTCTTATTATATTTGTAAAGTACCAATAAATAATATTCATAAACAGCGAAGTTATTAGCGTTCGTTGATATCCCAAATAGTCACCAAATTTATGGAAATATTGTACAGGCTATTCATGACATAGTAGTATTCATTAATCGTCATCTCTCGCTCACGTTCGCGTGATCTCGTTCAAGCATGCCCCGCCTCCAACAGCTGTTTTAGTTATTTAAGTTTAACTAAATAGTGGCATTTTTAAAAACTGAATTTCTTTTTCTTTACTTTTGATTACGCAAATATGATCAATAACAGGTACGGACACAGCCCAATTTTTTTTGTACTAATAACAAAAAAAGTGGTGTATTTCCTCATAAGAGAATATTTTCTTACTTTTTAGAACGTGATTTTTTAGTAGTCGAGTGTTAGTTTTTTTTTTCTGTTTAAATGAAAATCAGCATACGTAGCAGAAACAAGTATCTTTACTCTAATTTTTGACTTGTGTAGTAACTGGAGTAAACTGATGAATGCGTGTCGAGAGCGTTACGAAAAGTGTGATCGGGCGAGGCGAACGGAAGTTGAGAGGGAGATATAAGTTAGTTAAGATAGAAAGAGGAGAGAGTTGCGTTTCGTAAATTACTGTATCGGCAAGAGAGAGAGGTGCGAGCACATATTTTAATTTCTCCCTTTCTCTCATAGTCGGTTACGTTTCGTATATCTAAGACACAGTGCGCCTATTGTCTGTATCACACTGTAGGAGCAAGAGAAAGCAGTGCGCGCGCATCGGTTCTTTAAGACGGCTCCGAGCGTAGACGGCGTCCGGCAAATAGGTATTTACTACGACTCGCTGGCTGTGTGCGTGCGCGGCGCACACTACGGCAAGTCTCCCGCGTCACGAGTCATTTGCACAACGAAAGTAGACAACTTAGGATTTTTAAAAAAATAGTTGTTGCGTTGAATGACATGAAAAGACGAATACTGTTTACTTACATGATTTTATATTCTTAACTCACTAAATAAAATCGAATAATCTATTATTTATCTATTCTAAAATATTATCAAGAGTTTGTTTGTTTGCTTGAATGCGCTAATTTCAGGAGCTACTGATTGGAATTAAAAAAATCTTTTATGTGTTGCATAGTCCAATTGTGGAAAAAAGTTAAAGGCTATATAACATCACGCTACAACCATAAGGAGCTGAGCATAAATGAAAAACGTTGCAAAAACGGGAAAAAATATTCCTTTTTGAGAGCTTCCGTTGCGTGGCTGCGTAAACCGTTTAAGTTACGCAAATGTCTTGTATGATGAAATTGTTGCTCTTAAAAAGTTCTAAAAAAAAGTCGGCGACAGCATATGTCTATCAGCGACGGGTACCCCAAAATAACTGCTTTTACCTGTAAAATTTGCGATTAAAAAGAATTAATTTTTGCGAAGGTTATTTAACCCATATTGTATGAATCTATATCTAAATAAATGTGTTTGTTAGAACGGAAATTTAATATAGAATATTTGTGCCCTTTGGTCTATAAAGTTTAAACAAATAATTTAGAAGATATCGCAATATGAAAATATCCGCGCGACAAAATAATTACGCACGCGACAAAATATATACGCGCGCGGCAGTCGTTTGGTCCGTCCGGCTCTCGCGTTGCAATGTAGCTGGTGGGGTGATATTATAGGTAAGTACATAATATTATTCACCCGATTGCGATGAAGGCGTTGTTCAGTGCACACCCGGGATTTTTTCTGGGTATGTAGGTAAGGTAGGTATGGTAATAATAAAGCTAGTCTGTAATAAAAGTCCAACAATTCAATAACTTGTTTATTAATGGCTTTGTACGAGTAGGTATATAATTATATAGTTAAAATCAGGCAGTCTGTTAAACTATTTATCGTTTTATATACCTACTTACCTAAAATCAACTGCTTCGTTAGTCACAAAAAACTTGTAAAGGGCTGGGCCTATTTAAAAAACCAAGTGTTGTTGTGTTCGTAATTATTCAGGCAAGGTTTATTTAAACGAAGATTTCGATGTAAAAGAAAATAAAAACATTAGTAAATGGCACCCGTGTGATTAAACTACTTGTAATGACATCGAAATTAAGTGACCAACACTTCACTCTAAGAAGACGACATACAAACCATCACATTAAAAAAAAAGGTTATTTTTGTAATTAGCAGAAAAAAACTACAAGGTTGATGTACAGACGCCAGCACATCAAGTTACCCCAATGTGTCAAATTTCTTTGATCGTTTTTCAACTTTATTACATACTGAATAAGGTTCATATTCGATTGGGAAAATTTGACACATTGGGGTAACTTGATGTGCTGGCGTCTGTACTTTATAATAAAAATAAGAAAAAGTATGATTGACGAACCAGTGACAATCTGTCAATATTTTCCTATCGAATATGAACCTTATGCTTTTCTGATAAAGTTGAAAATCTATTAAATAAATTTGTCATATTAGGGTAGGTTGATAAGCTGGTGACTGTACATTACAATTTATCGCAGGCACCTGTATGTATTATTGTTTTTTTTTTACGTTTTGTTGTTTCATTATTATTATCTGTTTTCCGTTTCGATTTTTTTTCTTTTTCCTTTTCATATATGGCTTCAATAATATATTTGGGTTCCTTAATTTGCATTTGCCTATCTAATCGAGAATCAATAATTTCCGGCAGTAAACAATCGAAATAAAACTTTTTCAATTTGCCCACCATTTTACTCCAAAATTCTTTATCTTCCTCTATTACTTCAATCTTCATATCCACTTCAGTCCAAACTGCAAATATGCAAGTTTGTTTTTGTGTGACGTGTAGTTGCCCTTGTGCCTGGAAATACCAGTCATGATTTTTATTAACACTGACAAGGCCGTCCTTGTTAATTTTCCAGAAATTAATTTTTTTCTCTCTTATACCAGAGTCAACACTCATACCTCTGGCTGAGTATGGACATTTTATTTCCACAATTTTATGCTCCCCTACGATTCCATCGGGACTTGCACCTAAAAATGGTAAATCTTTATCTACAAATAATCCACATGTTTCTATAGGAGTTCCGAGACGTATTTCCAGTTGGTCACGCGCAAGGTGTTCGTGATTTTGACCATGTCTAATGGACTTCACGTGACCTAAATTTTTTTCAGTTACTATTGTTTTGACCAAAGGTCCGCATTTTATAAGTCCTCGTTTACACACTTTCCCAAAAAGGGATGCTGTGAGTCGCAGTTTCCGCTCCTGACGCCATTCGATGGAGTCAGCCTGCAGAATAGTCCTTCTCTCCAATAAATGACGATCTTTATCAGACAAAGTTATGTTTTTCATGTGCTCTGTCTTGGCAAATTCAAAATCAACCTCGTTCATGTCAGGTTTTTCACAAAACTCGCCATAATTATTATCAGTTCTACTAACAGTAGGCTTTTTGCTATTTGGCATAAACGATTTATATATTTTTCGTTTTGCTGATGCCAATCTTTTAATGTTCCTTCTGTTTTCGAGTCGTTTTACTAATTGATTTGGACTGTGGAGTAAAATTTTTTTACTCAGGTATGACAGTGGTTGTCTGGAATTGAAGGAGACCACTGATGCGGCACATCGTCCAGCATATGATTGCCTACCTGAATAATTAATTCGTTTCCCGCCAATAAATTTAGCTATAACACTATTAAAAATTTCAGCAATGTTGCTGTTTACATTGTGCATTAAGCTTGTGGCATTATTCACCAATCTTGATGTAAATTTTTGTATGGCTGAAAATATAAAGCTACCCTCTTTACTTTTCATTATGGATACTAGGTCTTCTTCTGTTGAGGATTCTGTTTCTCTTATATGTTTGCAATAATATTCTTTGCATGAACTATGATTTCCAAATACGTGGTGTGGTCCGTTCAACAGATCTTGCTTCAGATCCAGAACTTTTTGAGCAAAAGTTTTGTTATCTTGAGCATAAATATGTTTTACAGCGCCAGTAACTGAACGCCGTAAGCGTAGTATATTATTTTGGACTGCTTTTCTGTACTTTAATGGGTAGCTTGTATTTCTGGTCAACTCATCTAATTTTGTGCAATAATTCCTTAGTAAATGGTTGGTGCATTCAATTTTTTCCACTAATAGGTTTCCATACGGTTTCGCTTTTTCTATATTTTTATGTGTACTTGCATCACCATCAGCTATCAATCTTGAGTAAATTAGTCCATGAGTGTCCATTGAAGTTTTGAAACCTTCTACCAGAGCTGTTGATTCCATGCCACTTGAAGAACCAGTGTAGTTTTTAAAACAGATGTGGTCGGGAATTGTCGTTTTTTTATTTTCAGCTCTAGCACAAACCATACAGTACTTATTTTTAACCGCCATATATAAAACTTTCTTTGTTCTATAGCCTATTATTACTGCGGCACCCGATAAAGCATTATAATTTTTTCTATACGATCTCTTAGACCAGCAGCCATCAGCAACCACAGTTATCATCGGCACTCCGTTCGAATCCACTTCTCCGTTGAGAATAGCTAGGTCAAACTCTTCTTTACCTGCTTCCTCCATACTTTTTTCTTTGGCTAATTCCCATAGTCCACAGACCTTGGAATGGCACTTGGCGTATAGTTTGTCAGACATACAGGGAATGTTAAGAGAGGCTGAAACTTGTTCTAAACCAGAGAACCCCGACCCTATCGACAAAAAACTGCTTACAGCGTTATCATTGAGATTGAGATCTGAAGAGCTATCTGGTTCTTTACAATTTATTAATTCTAATTTCATTCGACACATTCGGCAAATGAAAAAGAACTTTGACAAAAACCCTCTCTTCACCTCTTTGGTAAGTTTTAAACAACTCAAGTTGCAACCCAGTGGAGAGTTGTGATTTGCAATTTCTTTTAGTTGTTCATAAAAAAATGCGAAATCAACAATTCTATTTCCGTGTATTACTATTTCGTCATTATTTTCAGTTTCTTCCTCTATTAAAATGTCTGAATTTGAATCCGTATGTTTCAACGAATCCTGAAATAAAATAAAGAATATCGTAATTAGTTCCAGATGACATTATGTAATTGGCGACTTTTGGTACCATTCCATAGAATCACAGATTAATGAATTACGTCGCATTATAGTAGCAACTTTACAAAGTAGGCAAATAAAATACATATGACAATGTATAAACAATCAACTTACATCGACATTATTGCTGGGAATATCATCAATAACTGAAGATCCTTCACCAGCGAGTGGGTAAAGTACTGGATCGGTCAACGCTTCCTTAAAACGAAAGATAGTTATAGTCAGTGTATTTTAATAAAATATTAAATTAACTCGAGTTTCCGATGCAATATCGATTTATTAGACATATAAGCGTTACAATGTTTTCAACATACGGCTTGGGCGCTCGAGCGGGTAAACTGACTAAGAAAACACATTGTCTATTAAAATAAAGATAGAAATACAAATTCCACGCGGGCAGAACCACCAGCAGCAGCTACATAGATATAATTTCTCACGTGGACACCGGCAACAAAATAATAGATACAGTAAAAGCAAAAAGTTAAATTTAACTCACGCTGTTGACTCCTCCAGTTTCAATTTCTTGATTTGTGAAGGGGGGTGTGAATCTATAAATAAATAAAAAATATCTTGTAGTAGCGCAAAGTTTTCAATAATATAAACAGACTTAGGTAGTAAATATAATGCTGACAAAACGTTTGCTTAAATGTATGTATCCGCCATCTTGGATGAATATGCTTGTCGGGTTTGGAGTTGGCTCCTCAAAAACCCATTAAACGATCAATCAAACATTTGAGAAAAAAAGTATCCACCATTTTGAAATGTATGTCAGATTTGCAATCGTCACCCCCAAAAACCTATTAAGCCATACCCATATTGAATATTTGAAAAAAAACCTATCCGCCATCTTGGATTTTAAAATTAATGTCAGATTTGCAATCGTCACCCCCAAAAACCTATTAAGCCATACCCATATTGAATATTTGAAAAAAAACCTATCCGCCATCTTGGATTTAAAAATTAATGTCAGATTTGCAATCGTCACCCCCAAAAACCTATTAAGCCATACCCATATTGAATATTTGAAAAAAAAAACCTATCCGCCATCTTGGATTTAAAAATTCATGTCAGATTTGCAATCTTCACCCCCAAAAACCTATTAAGCCATACCCATATTGAATATTTAAAAAAAAACCTATCCGCCATCTTGGATTTTAAAATTAATGTCAGATTTGCAATCGTCACCCCCAAAAACCTATTAAGCCATACCTATATTGAATATTTGAAAAAAACCTATCCGCCATCTTGGATTTAAAAATTAATGTCAGATTTGCAATCGTCACCCCCAAAAACCTATTAAGCCATACCCATATTGAATATTTGAAAAAAAACCTATCCGCCATCTTGGATTTTAAAATTAATGTCAGATTTGCAATCGTCACCCCCAAAAACCTATTAAGCCATACCCATATTGAATATTTGAAAAAAAACCTATCCGCCATCTTGGATTTAAAAATTCATGTCAGATTTGCAATCTTCACCCCCAAAAACCTATTAAGCCATACCCATATTGAATATTTAAAAAAAAACCTATCCGCCATCTTGGATTTTAAAATTAATGTCAGATTTGCAATCGTCACCCCCAAAAACCTATTAAGCCATACCCATATTGAATATTTGAAAAAAAACCTATCCGCCATCTTGGATTTAAAAATTCATGTCAGATTTGCAATCGTCACCCCCAAAAACCTATTAAGCCATACCCATATTGAATATTTAAAAAAAAACCTATCCGCCATCTTGGATTTTAAAATTAATGTCAGATTTGCAATCGTCACCCCCAAAAACCTATTAAGCCATACCCATATTGAATATTTGAAAAAAAACCTATCCGCCATCTTGGATTTAAAAATTAATGTCAGATGTGTAATCGTCACCCCCAAAAACCTATTAAGCCATGCCCATATTGAATATTTGAAAAAAAACCTATCCGCCATCTTGGATTTAAAAATTAATGTCAGATTTGCAATCGTCACCCCCAAAAACCAACTAAACGATACCCATAACAAAAGTTAGAGAAAAAAACGCATCCGCCATCTTGGAATTATAAATTAATGTCTGATTTGCAATCGGCACGCCAAAAACCTAGAAAAAAAAGTATCCGCCATCTTTGATTTTAAAATGTATGTCAGATTTGCAAGCGGAACCCCTAAAAACCTAAAATAATACTCCTATTAAAATAAAAGAGAAAATTATATTGAAATACGTACATATGAGGTCGTTTTTTTTTCCTGAAAAGAGAGCCACTTTTCTTCTTGTAGTATTTTTCCTTTCGCTTTCCCATTTTTACTAAAACAAATACAAATAAATTAGGTATGTACAATAAAAAAACGTTATTTGTTTCATTTACTAAGAAACTCAAAAAAGAAAAGTTATGACTTACCTGATTTTACCTGGTTGCAGCACGTATGTGTACACAAAAGATCGCGATTTCTCGTTTTTGGTGCGTCGCTCCGCAATGAGACGTGACCACTCTCTGAGCTCTTGTGGGCGACTGAATTTCCGAGCGGTGTACGTTGCTTATAATACAACGTCCCGTGTCCATAGAAAATTTGTATGGCGGATTTGAGATGCTTTAAAAAAATGAATATACTAAAATAACCAGGAGACACTTTGAAAATCTAAAAGTATCGAATTGTAGAATAAACATTTGTGATTAATATGAATTTAACTCTGTAAAAAAAATCAACAGTTTGGTATCAAAATTCAACTAAACACCAACATGCCATTTTTAGATATTTGTCACAACTTTACGTAACTTTATTTATTTAACTAGAAAATATTTCTTTTTTTTGCTTCGGTATAATTGTAAACACATTCTTTGCGGTGTTCATAGCATTTCTTTTTGGTTAATTATTGTAAAAGTATTGATCACATCAACCCTTACAGTGCCGGCCGTTTTGGACTGTTTTGGTCGGTGCCGTCTTAACCTTTTAACCGCCTGATTTTATATCGATCGTCGTGCCCCCGGCGCCTAACTTATAAATCGTCAAAAAGTTTACTATGTTGCCTGAATTTTCCTATTTTCGGGAATTAAATAAATATTCCACAACTTTTCACACAACGCCATTTAATCCCAAGTTAAGCTTAAGAGCTTGTGTTATGGGTACTAAACAGCTGATAAACATACTTATATATGTATTTCTAAATACATACATATTATAGATAAAAGACACCCAGATGCAGAACAAATGATCGTGCTCATCACACAAACATTTGTCCTGGGTGGGAATCGAACCCAGGGTCACGAACTACTAGACCAACAGGCCAGTCAAGGTTTAAAGTAGAACCAAGAAATTAAACTGGACAATCATTTTGTTTTGTCGTATAAATACGACACAGGCGGAATGGGCCCGAAAATAGCTGTCGGATAAAACCGACTTAGGCGGTTAAAGGGCTAAAGAACTTTTACTTCAGTCGTGTGGTCAGCACACTCGTTTTCAGGGTTCCGTACCTCAAAAGGAAAAAACGAAACCTTATAAAATCACTTTGTTTTAAAATGATTTTAGCCCTTCTATTCGCTGTCGGGTAAAATGGTAGCTCGAATTAAGAGGCTTTTTCTATGAATTTAAAAAAATGTATTTACAAAAAATGTAGGTACTATTTAAGTACATAAGTGACGTCATTATTATTTACGTGCTTTTAAGGTAAAAGGCCTAATTTCAGCTAATAGTTTTCCTTCCCATCCCATAAAGATTGTATTATAATAAACGTAAAAATACGGTTAAAAGAAGATGTAGTAACAAAAATTGAAAAGAGTATGCTTAGATGGTTTGGTCACGTTGAAAGGATGGATGAAAGGCGACTAACGAAAGGTATTTACAAGGCAGATGTAAGTGGGAACGCCGGGAGGGGACGCCCTAGAAGGACATACATAGACCTTATTGGTGAGGTTCTTCAGAAAGGTCAGGTGCGTAGTACTCGCAACCGGCGTGTGTGTATGACAACATGTATGAATGTAAACGAAGCAAAAGAAGTATGTAAGAATCGTAGCATATGGCGCACTGTAGTTTCTGCCGACCCCCATGGGAAAAAGGTGGGAGTTTATGTATGTATGTAAAATAAACGTGATTTGCCATCTAGGATTTGAAATTAATCATAGTTTCTAGGTATATTTTACTAATCAAGCCATTTCATTGAAAACCTATATTAAAAGCACTGCAGGATATCACCCGTTCCTTGTAAATGTTCCACACATTCGCACGAAGCGCTTTGCCAGTTCATTATGCGCACAGCCAAGGAGTGGAATTCCCTGCCTGCATCGGTGTTCCCGAGTTCATATGACCCCAATCTGTTTAAGTCGCGAGTTAATAGGCTTCTTTTGGGTAAGCACATCTCTGACCGCAAGACGAGATTGAGGTCAAGAGTAGACCCATATATAAAAAAAAGGAGTTGTGAAAAAATACATAATCAGCCATTTTGTGACGGCGGCCATCTTGTACCGATTTTCATTAAACATATCTAAGAACACTCCCGACAGTACGGACGGTATTCATTTACAAATAAGGTTCAATTAGTCCATTGGAAAGTTATATTTTTTAAATATTAATTGTTTTTCGCTTATAACTTTGTTATTTGTAGTATCACGACAAAAGTTGCTGAACTAAAATTGTAGATAATTTTATTTGCAACTGGCAGACGTCGTGCGGTTTCACCCGCGTAGTTCCTGTTCCCATGGGAATTCAGGGATAAAAAGCCTATGTTACTCAGGGTGAATGTAGCTTTCCAAGGGTGAAAGAATTTTTGAAATCGGCACAGTATTATGCATTTCAAATGAGAATAGAAACGTCAATGACCTCTATCTAACAGATGTCACTTGAAAAGTACGGTCTGCAACGAAACCTTATTTGCGCAATCAATTATTTTTAGGTTTTTGTTTTACCGAGTCGCGAGTTATTCAAAATGAAAAAAACGTCTTAATCCATTAAACCCCGAGCGTACGCCGGCGTTTACGCGCTGTCATTGTCTTTCTATTGTATCTTTAATTGACACGATTGAAAAGTTAAATGAATTAGTCCTGTGGACCGTACTTTTCAAGTGACATCTGACAGATAGAGGTCATTGACGTTCCTATTCTCATTTGAAACGCATTACACATTTTTCCCCTTTTTATGTAAGTGTAGATTAGTATTTGTAAAGGCAAAATATGTCTAATTTTTTTAGATGAGAAAGATTGTCAAAAAAAAATTGTAACCCTTTTTTCCCCTTGTTAACTCTGGCCCCAGGGTTAACTTAACACTAGTCCCTCATAGATATCCAGAAATTGTGACACTTCAAGGACTTTCATTGAAAATTATATGTTAAGGATAATATTTAAAAAATACGCCTAAAAATGCTAATGCGACAAGCATTAGCATTTTTAGCCGTTTTTTTTAGTTGACTGTACTATATAGGGATCAATTTATTGTATACATAATATAAAAATATACTTAGTTTTGTAAAATATGTCTCGAAAACACAGTTTTTTTTAGAGATATATTTACATTTTACACAGTTCTTAATTAATAAACTAGGTATAACACAGATTTTGATAAAACTTTTTCTAGTGCATAGTAAGCGTTGTATTTTTTTTCTTAATTATTCTCTTTTTTTTTTAAAGGTTCGTGCGAGGTAATTTTAAATAATCTTTTATGGTTATAAAATATATTGTATTTATGTCGCATTTTCTTATATGAAAAAGGTGTAATTCAAATGACAGACATATTCCCTACCTTGTTTTTCGTATGACGGAAAAAAAAACATTGTTTTGGGACTTGCACAAGAAATTTAGCAACTATAAAAACACTGAACGGTGTAATTACCAAAATTATCTGATTTTGTTTATGTTTTATATTTTTGGATGGGGTTATAGTATCTTACACAAATTGCGATGTCATATATCACGGACAAAGAGATGATACTGATAGAGGAAGACATGCGAAGAAATGAAATGAATGAATGAATGAATGAAATCTGTGATTCCATGTTTCAGTAACGCCATCTAGCAAAATATAGCAATATTGGAGCGGCAGCGAAGCGTACTAAACTAGACTAATCGACTTGTGATGACCACCAGGACACAAGTCACACACACAAGTCTATAGTAATAGTATTGATTGTCTTTGATCATGACGAATTACACTTAACTTTATGTTTGTAGGTACTGAATTTCTTTTTAAATGTAATTATAAATTGTGTATAGTATGTAATATATATTAAATTCGAAGACTGCCTATCTTAATAGGGAAAGGCGAAAATTAATTAAATAAAACAAGCAATTATTATTGTGATATATGTATATATTATTAATGTATAAGATTTTATATAATCTTTTGAAAAAGGGTTTTAGCATGAAACTGAAACATTCAAATATAAACTCTTTTATTCAAATTAAGCTAACATTCAGCACTTTTTTAAACGTCATAATTACATAAGACAGTCCCCCAAAACGCCCGCCCTTTACCACTTCCTAGAAAAAGTGACGTTACAGCCTTTCCAGCAACACATCTGTCTGATAAGTTAGAACTTGTCTCTGTACAATATTTGTAGGTTGCAATAATTACATAATTCCGTGAGAAAATAAAATGTTATACCTTTTTAGAGTAAAGACATAATGGGGAATATGCATGGCATTCAAAATATTATCATTATTTATTAACAAAGATATTCAATGTACAGACGTCAGCACATCAAGTTACCCCAATGTGTCAATTTTTCCCAATTGAATATGAACATAAGGTTGAAAACGATCAAAGAAATTTGAAAATTTCGTATTGAATGTCTTTGCTTAATAACTTGGAAATAAAATAAAAACATTAAAAATGGCGGCGGGTGCATATGCCAGCTTCCATAGTGAAATGTTCCAACCTTATTTTTAAATTTATTTTTGTTTTTGGTTTGTTTAAATTCATGCATCTTCCCTATTTTCCCCTATGTAGGGTTTAATCAAGTCCATATAGTCATAAGATATCAAGTCCTTGAATTTATTTACCTACTTTAATAACGCGATCTCTAAGGAATCTTTATAATTGAAACTATTAATTTATTGGCGAATTATTTAGTTAATTGATAAAAAAAAATTTTTTTTCGTAAAATTGAGAGTAGCCTTTAATCGTTTTTTTTTTTTGTAAATGAATTGAAACATGGCTGCTTAAATTATTAATGTGGTGGAAATGTTATTTTCTATCTTAATAAGTATTTATTTTTAACTTATCTTGTTCAATTTAAATCATTGCGAACGTTACAGCTACTTTCAACCTTATTTGTGATGGGTCTTTTTACACCATGTTAAAATAATTACCTATACCAGCTTCTAACTGTCCCACTGCAAGGCAAACGCCTCTTCTCATACAGAGAAGGCACGAGCGTTAATGACGTTTGCTCAAAGCGGGTTGGCTCCAAAACTAAAATTAATTGTTTCACGCTTATTTGTATGCTTTCGGGTAAAATGTAGCGAACTGACCATAAAATAACACCTTATTGTAATGACACCTACATTTACAAGTAGGAAACTTGATTTGATTTGATTTGATTCGCTGTATTCATTTAGTATGACAATTAATTTACCCAATTTTTATGGAGAATTGTAAGTTATCATTTATATTGTGATTTAATCTTTATATAGTTACGTTTTATACAGTGTACACATATCGTATTATTGTGATAGACAGTTATGAAAGTCAGCAATAAAATTTTACAAATGATTTAGTGTTTTTTTTAAACTTTGGACTGTGTTTTTAAGAACCATAAATGACTTGCGAAGAAATGTCAAGGTTTCTGTTTCGTCAGATGTATTTTATCATTTATTGCTATTCTATTTTATTTTTGATTAAAAAAACATTTCTCATCAATCCTCTCTAATCCCCAAGTTTGTTCAAGGCGTGCACTGCAGATTTCTTTGAAACTTTAACAAACCTACGCCGTTTATTTAGTTCAGCAACGTTGGTCCTGTTTTTACCTGGTTTGGAATGTTACCCCAATGTGTCAAATTTCTTTGATAGTTTTTCAACTTTATGTGAAACAGAATAAGGTTCATATTCAATTGGGAAAATTTGACACATTGGGTTAGCTTGATGTGCTGGCGTCTGTACATCATTAGATATTTCAGTTTATTTTTTTTAATTTACTCATCGATAAGTATCGATATTATTGTAAAAACTGACTTGCGGATCATGTTTGGAACATTTGTCCTGACATTGCTGCATCGCCCAATCACAATTGCTTTATTTTCTTCGTCCCCCGGCCCGCAGTGGTGAGACGTGCGCCGAGACGAAATCGGTCTATCAGCTCTCAAGATGATAAATACTCTTTGGTTTATACAGACCATCATGATTATATAGTGTGACTGGTAATTAGTGACCGATACTTAAACACGTGATTGTACTCATGAATACGAATAACTTTCCCAAAGAAACATTTTTTTATACTCATTAACTTTCAATTAATTTTATTACGTCAGTACTGTTCAACGGATGCGCTGGGGGTGGTGGGGGAGCGTGTGACGCTACTACTAGTAGATTTTGCCCTTCCCGAGATCACACTATCAGCTGATCGATCACAGGAGCGCGCGCAGGAATTTCAAACAGCGTTTTTGTTAGGTAAGTATTTTATTGTGTTATAAGTTATTGTGTAGGTATATAAAAAAAGTTTCTTTGGGTTTATTGAAATCATGAATACAATCACGTGTTTAAGTATCGGTCACTAATATCAGTCACCCTATATAAAGCAAAAATAACATCAAGAAAAACTTTGAAAAAATCCTTCGTTTGCAAGTTTTTCTAACCGACCAACAATTTTATTTTAAGGCTGTCCAGAAACATGAAATCGAAATGTCAATAATTAATCCAAATTAGGCTCAGGAACAGCACTTTTCTAACGTCAATATTACATAATGAGACAGTCCCTCCAAAAAACTCGCCCTTGGTCTCTTCCTAGTGTTTTTTCTGGAAAGAAGTGGCGGAACAAACTCCCCAGCCATGCCGATGATCATGACCAACTGTAATTTTTGGATTATGTTGAGAAATAAAACAGAATATAGCAACAATATTTTTTTATTAAGAAAAGTAAATAATCGAAACATTAATTAATATAATAGTAAACCTAGGTAATAAAATGAATAAATATCAAACAAGTTTTAAATACTTGTTTATATTTTTGGTTAAACATTGAAACTATTTGTATTTAGTAGTAAAGTTTAGTAAGAAAAGTAAATAATCAAAACATTAATTTCATAGAAGGAAGGTACCTAACCTAGATAATAAATAAAAAAAATAAAATTGTTGTACTTCTTTTTTTGTTGTTTAAATATGTAAAAATAGAAAAAAAAACTAGACATAAGTAGGTACCTAACTAAAATTAGATCCCTAAATTGATATTTGTGAATATGAGAGTTAAACTACCTATCAGTACCTACCTAAACCAAGAGAAATTCCTAGTGTCGGGTAGTGTTTATTTTAAAACAATATACTTAAAGAATAATTAGTAGGTAGTGTAAATCCCTCCTAAACAATAAAGAATCAAAACAATAATTTATTAATTAGCAACTAAAAAAGTAATTAAGTACTTAACTAAAAATGAAGGTAATTTGTCCCTTTGTTTAAATTAAACATTTCAAAACGAATATTAATAAGTAGGTACCTACTTATTTTTTTTAAAGTTAATGGGAGCCGAAGTCAATTTTGCTTAATAGACATAAGTAGGTACCTA
Source organism: Euplexia lucipara (assembly GCA_921972225.1). NCBI lineage: Eukaryota > Metazoa > Arthropoda > Insecta > Lepidoptera > Noctuidae > Euplexia > Euplexia lucipara. The sequence goes on along the minus strand of OV179172.1, from coordinate 5,206,634 downwards.
CTAATAAAAAATATAAAGATAAAAACGATAGGTAGGTATCTAACAACTTATAGGTGAAGCCCTAACGCAAAAAAAAAATAGCATAACATAACATGTCGCCTGTAATCCCTTAATTAGGCAGAGGTGTCCTGCCATACAACCATGGTGCTTACAACCATATTTTCGCCAGTTATTTTTGTGTCATATTCCGCAGCAAAACCATTTTGATTACAATAAAAGTATATAAAATACAGGATAAAATGTACCAAGATGTCTTAATTCTTGTAGCCTAATTATAAAAAAAATATATGTCGTTAGTTTTTTGGCAAATATCAATTTAAAGTACGATGATAGCCAACACGAAACTACCTGTTTGACAGCGTTGAACACTTTTTCCAGAGATCATCACTATGAACTGTCAACGGAGGTACTAATAGCGCTTAAATAAATTGGAATAGGTAATACCTAATGATGTTTAAGTTCCATATATTAAGGGGGCGCGTCTATTGCCATCAATCAGGCACAATAAGAGATTTCAAATGTGTCTGGTGGGTTACAACTGCTACAAATGTAGCGTCACCTAGGCTAGCCTATAAACAGTGGACAACAAACAAACTTCATTCGGTTTTATTAAATTATGTTAAGCAATTTAGATGATGCATATAGCACGATCAAAATCATGACCTTCTTTATTGCTTTGCCGTATTCGGGTAAAAAGGAATCCCAAATAAAATCTAATAAAAAAAATATATATTTATATTTTTTTCGTGTCACAGTGATTGTAATAATACTCCTCCGAGACCGAAACGACTTGACTGATTCTAAGAGGTGTGTGTGTGTATATTCAATAGATCTGAGAATAGGACGTGAACTAATAAATTGATTCTAAGGCGGAACGAATTTTGTAGGGGTAGCTAGTAGCTAGTGATAATTAAATTAGAAAAGATATCAAAACAGCATTGCACTCATAAAGTAGCACCACGAAAAGTAACCCCGAGGAGGCGTGGCTTTAAAAGTAACTTTTTTACGCGAACTAGTCTACCGCGCGCTCAGTGACGGAAGGTCGCATTGTTCATTAATTGGTTATAAACATTGGTGGAATTATAAAAAAAGTGACTTCTTGTGTAGTAAAGTGGTGCATGGAATGCAAAGAAAGCCGGAAAAGTGATACTGGAATAACTTTTCATTGGTGAGTAAAAATTAATATTTTTATTTACTGTTTTACCAGTTCTAACAAATAAAACCTCGCGACATGTTGACTCCGCCCCGTGAGCTTGATGCACAATCGCGCACTAGCTTCGTCTGTGAGAGTGTGTGAGTGTCTCGTTGCAATTTAAGTACATTTGTTTGCGAAAATTAAATGGAACCGAAATTGAAGCGTTAGTTGCAATGATATTCTAAGTAAGTAAAAAGTATAATATCACTGGTTAATTGTATGAGAATTACGTTTCCATATCTTTTCTAATTCGATGCTAGTGATAGTTAGGTACCTACATATAAAATTGGTTTAATGCGATCGTATAACAAAGCATTATTGAGTTTTTACATCATCAGTGTGCGAGGGTAGTCCGCGAAGTTATTTTATTTTCAGTGCCAGGCTGTTTGTTGAACTAAAATATAGGTAATTAGTGACCGATACTTAAACACGTGATTGTGTTCATGCATACGAATCTTAACTTTCCCAAAGAAACTTTTTTTTTATGTGACGCTACTACTAGTAGATTTTGCCCTTCCCGAGTTTAGACAGCTGATCGATCACAGACGCGCGCGCGGGAATTTCAAACAGCATTTTTGTTATTATTGTGTTAACAAGTTATTGGGAATAAAAGAAAGTTTATTTGGGAAAGTTTATTGAAATCATGAATACAATCACATGTTTAAGAATCGGTCACTAATTACCAGTCACCCCATATGATTTGCGACCATAATTTAGTAAATCGCGTTGTTGATTTTTTTTGTCTGTTTTCGAAAAAGTTTTAGAACAAAATGTTGTTGTTTATGATGTTAGTAATCTACTCCTGCGAGGTTGTTGGTGTTTTACAAATTACCCTGTATAACTCAAGCAAAAATGTATAAGTATACATGTTTCGGAATGTTAAAGTTCTAACTACCCCGTTGATAGTGGTCGCAAGCGCTATCGATCCCGGATAAAATGTTAATTAGTTTTTACATCTAGAATTTCTCAGTATTAGCACAGTATAGATATTAATACAGTAGGACGACGCCTTTGATCTCTGGAAAAATGCCGACAACTTCTACACGCGTTAGACTTGAATAATACCTCCCGCACTACGAACATCGGTTTGTTCGCAGTGCGGGAGCGGCTTTCCCGCGTCTCGCCCCTCACACCCCGCACGATTGCCCTGTCTAGACAGCTTCGTCGGACGACAGTATGTTTTTATTGCCCGATTGATGGCAATAAGCTCGTCCCCAGTTTAGTGGTGTAGCGTGGGCAGGAGGGGCGGCCCTTTTTAGGGGGCGGCAAAATTTTACAGTAAATAATAAAATATATTTTGTAAATATTAGAACTAAGTAAGTACTTATTTCATATTTTTAACGCAACTATAAATTCGGACCGATTGAAAAGAGCACGGTAATTTTCATTACTTATTCTGTGCTTGCATTGTTTATGACTTATAACCAACGAGAATGACTTCTTTTACAAATATAAATTACTTACTTAACTTCAATTTTGTTTCTTACATCCCCTTAAGACTTTTTTTATTTAAAATTTAACCTGTATAATGTATCATATGATGACTGTTCGTGCCAAAAAGTTCTCTAGACTTAGGTAATGTTTATAATGTAGGTATAGTACCTATACATTAAATTGAAATACCTAATTAAGAGGGCGGCAATTTTATCTTCCGCCCCGCGCAGCCGATACCCACGCTACGCCACTGTCCAGTTGCGGATTAGTGACTGGCGAAATGTGTGTGTACAACTGGTACCACCTCAGCCTAACTCTTCGAGGATTTTAGGTCACAGGTGTTAACTTATGTTGTCATTATAAAATTAAGTGTTCCTCTTGAAAGATTGTGAATAAGTTATGGTACTTATTTCGAAGTGTTTTTTTTATTAGAAAACCTTACCCCACCAGTATATATGTACCTTTTTAAGGTTTTTGACCGGTCGCGGTGTGTACGTATATGTTTATTCAAACTACCCTTTTCACTAAAACTTCTCTGACAAATATCACATTTATAAGGTTTCTCACCAGTGTGTGTACGTATATGTGCTTTCAAATGACTCTTTACTCTAAAACTTCTCTGACAAATATCACATTTATAAGGTTTCTCACCAGTGTGTTTACGTATATGTGCTTTCAAATTACTCTTTTGACTAAAACTTCTCTGACAAATATCACATATATAAGGTTTCTCACCAGTGTGTGTACGTGTATGTGCTTTCAAATGATTCTTTCGACTAAAACTTCTCTGACAAATATCACATTTATAAGGTTTCTCACCAGTGTGTTTACGTATATGGATATTCAAACTACTCTTGAAACTAAAACTTCTCTGACAAACATCACATTTATAAGGTTTATCTATGGCAGATAACTTTTTGTGTCTTACGCTATGTAACTCTAAATCAATATTGTTAATACCTTTGTAATTACAAATCTTACATTTGAACTCATCTTTGTTGACATTATTACACGGAAGTGAAGAAGTATTTTCTATAATTTTCGTTTCTTTTCTATTTTCTTCATTGCAAGTAGAATCATTAGTGAGTTTACGATTAACTTTAATTGAACTTTTACGTGTTATATTTTTTGCGGATTTACTCGTATTATTAGATGCATTTACCTTGGAGTTTTTTGTAGGTTTGTCAGCTTGGCTGTCTTTCTTATGCTCACTTGATATAGAATTTTCGATTTTTTCATTTTGCTGGTCCAATTTCTGTTTCTTTGCAGGACGTGCACCTGTTGTTATAAACATGTAGTAAGTAATTAATTGAAACTTCAGTTACGGGTAAACTTCGTAAGTAGGATTTTTCGGCTCTCCTTTATTTCCAAGTTTTACCGAGTGTTCTTTTAACTGTATAAAATCGTGAATTCGTGACAAGAGCGTTATGAAAATTGTGATCAGGCGAGGCGAACGGCAATTAAAATGAAGATATAAGTTCTTAACAGTTAACCAAAAATAACTTCAGAAAGAAAGAAATGGAATGTCTAACATCTATTGCGCCTATACACCACTATTTTTTAATTAGTACAAAACAAATGGGCGGTATCCACACCTGTTACTGATCATATTTGCGTAATCAAAAGTAAAAAAAAAGAAATTCAAGTTTAAATATTTTATATATTTTTTTTTACTATTCAGTTAAACTTAAATAACGATAACAGCTGTTGGACGCGGGGCATGCTTGCATGCAGCTGTTGCTCGCGAAATTTGGATTGTAGAGAGTACACCACTAATTTTTAGGGTTCCGTAGTCAACTAGGTACCCTTATAGTTTCGCCATGTCTGTCTGTCCGTCCGTCCGTCCGTCCTCGCTTAATCTCTGTGACCGTTAGCACTAGAAAGCTGAAATTTGGTACCAATGTGTATCAATTACGCCAACAAAGTGGTAAAATAAAAATTGGAAAAAAATGTTTTATTAGGGTAGCCCCCCTATATGAAAAGTGGGAAGTGATTTTTTTTTAATTTCAACCCTCACGTGTGATATATTGTTGGAAAGGTATTTAAAAATTAAATTAAAAATTTAAAAAAACCCCACCGCTAAAAAGTAAAACATTTAAAAAGTTAAAAATAACACTTTAGCCATGAAATGTTACTTCACGTCGGGGTACCGCTTAAGTAAGGAATGTTCCTAGTACTGCTGGGTATGTAGGTATTTATTTTAACGGTACCCGACGTTTATCGCGAAAATAAAATCAGCTGTTCCCAACATTTTTGGTCACGTGACTCGTCGAAATGTAGGGAACAGCTGATTTTATTTTCGCGGTTTTAGAGTTTGTCCCATAGTAAAAGATGTTTATAATGATGAGTACAATTATTAAGAGGATGGCAGATACTTTTATAGCACCTTATAGAGCGCCATCTGCACGGAATCGCATGCATATTATGGGTAAAATAAACAAAAACCAAATAAAAATACAATAATTTTTAAATTACCAAATTTCTGCGCAAACCCGGGCGGCGAGTTGTACTTGCTGAGGTTGATGTGCAGTACGTTCGCGAACTCGCTACCGTAGAACACCATTAACTCCGTGAAGCGAGGAATTATTTTTATTGTTCTGAAATATTTAACATAATTAATCACTTTATCTTTTTTTATTGACAGAACTACTCTTAAGGTGAATGTACCAGCGAAGCCGGCGAAATTCATTTTTCGGTGTTTTTTTTCTTGCATTTTTCCGTTAAAGTTAAAGTCAAAGTCAAAGTTCATTTATTTGTCGGAAACATGAGTATACACACAAAGCATGCAAGATGTTAAGTAGGTACATTAGAAAGGATCACAGTCATGTTTTACCTTCACGGCGTACAAATATGTATTATAAATTTAATAAATTAGTCAATTCATTGTAGCCATTAAAATTATTAAACAATATTTATATTAAAAATAAAAAAAACAATTAATTTAAAAAAAAACATTTTCATAATAGACTATGGCACAGCATATTTAAGCAATTCAAACATCAATTAAATAAGATTAGTAGAATAACATAATAATATCATCGTCAAATTAAAGCTAATGTCAAAATAAGATTTAAAAAACTAACAGCAGTCAACAGAATCAAGTTTCGTCTCTCATTAGATTTTACATTAGAATTAGTTTGTTCCGTTCCGTATCAGGTTGTATGTTGACTAAAATATGAATCAGTGTCTTCTCCCATTCTTGTTACACAAAATTTAAAAAAGTATACTTAAACAATTTTACATATCTCTTGCTCTGTAAGTACACCCTTACACCCCTGAATGCCGGGGTGTATGACTATCATTACAGCATAGGTTTTGGAATTTGAAAAAAGAACTGTCATGCTCATACTGCACGAAGAATATTTTTAAAGAGTTATTTTTTTTTTCTCGGTATCGATTAATTACTCGAATCGGAATCTAGACAAATTATTTTATAAAGATTTTATTTCACTTTGCTGGAAGTCCAGCAAAGTGAAATAAAATTGTAATAATTTTACTATTAATTTTAATTAAATACACATTTTTTTCTTCTTAATAAATGTTCATTGAAACCTGCTGTCTTGTTGTTTACTTACCTCACAATCGATATGTAAAGCAGAGTATTTATCTCGGGCGTAAGCATCAATTGCATACTCGGGTTAATTAGCGCCTTCGCTTCGCTCAACATGTTATTGTGAGTGTGTGTGTCAGTACATAAAAAATCGTTGGCTAAAATGTAAGTATACTACAGATATCCGGAGGGTACCTACCTCACTCTTTTACCATGAAGGCATTTTTAAAACCGTTATACAAAAAAAAAACCCCACCGCCAAAAAGTAAAACATTTAAAAAGTTAAAAATAACACCTTCCTACCGTCGAGCCATGAAATTGAAAAGGCGGTGGTCACTTCGAGCACCTACTAAAATAAATTAAAGTATGTGGAAACAATGCATTCTATTCATTTTAGACATCATGTTTCATACAGACATTTACTGCTTAAGACCTACACAATCGATATCTAAATAGAAATAGTGTACTTAGGTTTTTTTTTCAAAATAACCGGGTTCGAATGATAGTGTCGAAATATAATGTGCTTTTTGCTGAATAAACGACCGTATCTTTTTTAACGTAAACTTAAAGGTTTAGTTTTAGTTTTTACACAACATCATAGGTCCTAACCTGACTGCCCAGTTTAAATTTCAAATTGATACCTCCACGCATTCCCGAAATAATAGGTCTTGACAGACAGACAGACAGACAGGCGGGCACCAAAGTGATTTTATAAGGGTTCCGATTCTTTTTCTTTGGAAGTACGAAACCCAAAAAACAAAACCATAATGTCATCATACCGATAATATAACTGTCCTTGGTACTGATAAGCAAGAAGGTTTTGCTCCCGCCAGTTTCTCGCGCAATTGACGTATCGCATCCAGTTGGAGCGCTCGCCGTCCGCCGCGTCCACCACGTGCGACCGTTTGTGGTCGCGATCATATATCTAGTGAGATATAATAATTTAAGTAAGTACATTTTTTATAAACTACGATTTTTATTTAACATCTTAGACAAAAAAAATCATCTTTGTATCTTCAAAAATGACGATTTTTCATATTAAATATATTATTATCCCGTATGTTTATTTTACCCCCGGAACATTTTTACAAACTTGGAATGCCATATCTAATCAACAGTCTAAAATAAATATTTGTTACCATTATGTACCCACACATCTAAAAAAATTTAAAATAAAAATTATTTGTTTATTTTTTTAACCCCCGACGCAATTAAATTAAAAATTTAAAAAACCCCCATCGCAAAAACGTAAAACATTTAAAAAGTAAAAAATAACACTTTAGCCATGAAATTTTACGTAACGCCGGGGTACCGTTAAAATAAGTACCTACATACCTACAAGTACTAGGAACATTCCTTACTTAAGCGGTACCCCGACGTGAAGTAAAATTTTATGGCTAAAGTGTTATTTTTAACTTTTTAAATGTTTTACGTTTTTGCGATGGGGGTTTTTTAAATTTTTAATTTAATTTTTAAGTGAAGTTAATACCCATAGACGTCTAAAATAGCAACGGTAGCTAACAAAAAAGAGCTGATAACCTTGAAACGGCTGAACCGATTTTGATGAATTATGTCTAAGAACCATCGCAAGAAACCCTGCTTTCAAATAAAAAAAACCGCATCTAAATCGGTTCACCCGTTTGGGCGCTACGGTGCCACAGACAGACAGACAGACAGACAGACAGACAGACAGACAGACACACACACATAGCGGTGAAACTTATAACACCCCTCTTTTTGCGTCGGGGGTTAAAAAGAGGGGTGTTATAAGTTTAACCGCTATGTGTGTGTGTCTGTCTGTCTGTCTGTGGCACCGTAGCGCCCTAACGGGTGAACCGATTTAGATACGGTTTTTTTTATTTGGAAGCAGGGTCTCTTGCGATGGTTCTTAGACATATTTCATCAAAATCAGTTCAGCCGTTTCAAGGTTATCAGCTCTTTTGTGTTAGCTACCGTTGCTATTTTAGACGTCTATGGGTATTAACTTTACTTACAAACATATTATGTGTGTCTTAAAATTTCAAGCACCCATGTGTGTAATATTAATAAGTAACATTATGGTGTATTTGGTCTGATGCAGCCAGGATATCTAGCAGACTAATACACTCTTGGGAAAATAACAGCAGATATGTCGTGTTTGGGTTAATTTTAAACTGCATTTGATTCTGCACACAATGCACTGATGGCAACAGGATGAGCTGATGCTGCAGCCAGGATATCCACCACACCAGTAGGTAGACTCTTGACAAAATAATAGCAGATATGTCGTGTTTGGATTCATTTCAACCAGCATTTGATTCTAAACACAATGCACTGATGGCAACAGGATGAGCTGATGCTGCAGCCAGGCTATCCAGCACACCAGCAGGTAGACTTTTGACCAAATAATAGCAGATATGTCGTGTTTGGATTCGTTTTAACCAGCATTTGACTCTACATACAATGCACTGAAAAAATCTCATTACTGTAAACTCTATAAAACAAAATTAATGCGTTTAAAAATTTTAAAATAAAAATTAAATTAAAAATTTAAAAAACCCCCACCACCAAAATGTAAAACATTTAAAAAGTTAAAAATAACACTTTAGCCATAAAATTTTACGTAACGTCGGGGTACCGTTAAAGTAAGTACCTTCATACCTACAAGTACTAGGAACATTCCTTACTAGGTAACCCGACGTGAAGTAAAATTTTATGGCTAAAGTGTTATTTTTAACTTTTTAAATGTTTTACATTTTGGCAGTGGGGGTTTTTTAAATTTTTAATTTAATTTCTTGCTTTTAGCTTTGAAAATGACAATACTTTCATACACCCTTTCATCCCCTTACAACCCTTTTTTCGGCTTTAGAATATTTGTGTACCAAGTTTGTTTCAAATCGGTTCAGTAGTTTTGGCGTGAAAGCTAGACAGACAGACAAACAGGGTTACTTTTGCATTTATTATATTAGTATGGATAACATTAATTTATTTATTTATAACCAACTTATACTAACAGTTAATAACTAAACATACAAGCTTATTGGTTGAAGAAATATAAAATCGAAATAATAACAAAAAACATATTTTACATTACCTGCCAACAATACATGGAGTCGACATCTTGCGTGCGAACTCCGCAATACGGACCAAAGCGAACTCCGCGCGGTAAAGTTAATGTGCTGAATACACCCAAACCTGCACCTGAGTATTATAACATATACATATTTATTATATTTGAGTAAAAACCGTAACAAATGTTTTATCTAAATTTAATAATTAAAATCACCAAAACAAACGTCTGCAGTGTTGTGCAAAATTTAGTTTGATTGATGATTGATAACTAAGATTAAATTATTTAATCATGACTAATGAGTAATGACTAAACAAATTCAATCATGTACGGTGATTGAAGATTGATTAGTGTTAGTGTTAGTTATTTAATCATGACTAAATTTCTCATGACTAATTATAAAATATCTAAAATTACGCCGTTGCCAATTACACGAACAGTTGCGTGTGCGGCGCACGAGTGGTGGGGGCATGGGTCTACGACGCTACCTATTGCGTGTGTCATGTGATCAATGTGCAAGAATCTCCTTCACCCTTTTTTGCCTTTTATCTACTTTCAACTTTTTACCGTAAGTAGTAGCAGTTATAATAAAAAAAATCATGTACAAATACAAAAATGGAGAACGCTATTTATCAACTTAGAGCTGGTTCACATTAGGTCGGACCGACAGTTTTACCGTCGATCGGGTTATATCGAGGGTCGCCCTAATGTGAACGGCGCTATTGACATACATACGCCAATATGGATCCGACACGTCTGTCGGGCCGGTAAAACTGTCGGTCCGACCTAATGTGAACCAGCCCTTAGAGAGATGGATAATTTAAATAGCGCGATAGATGTCTCACGAAACAAAAATGGTTTTAGCCAGCTTAGCATTTTTAGTTTAGTCATCAATCAAAAATAATGATTGAATGACTAATGACTAAATTATATAGTTATGATTATGATTAACTAATTTAGTCATGATTAAATCAATCATGACTAAATTAGTTGTGACTAAATTAGTCATGACTAATCAATTGATTGAAAAAATTAGTTGATTGACCCAACACTGCGTCTGCGTCTAAGTCAATTTAATCTTAATTACTTTTTCATTAAATAATCATTCAATGGGATTATATGAACGGGTAATAATGATTTGAATGTTTATAATTCGAGGATAGGAACATACCTGGTATGATGGATGGAGCTAGGTGAAGGAACACATGCGGGATAGTGAGGGCGGCGCGCGGGACGTAAGCAGGGAAAGGGCTTTTGGATGGAACCTAAACGAACATTTGTTACAGTTAGTTATAACTGGCTATTGGTAGTGCCTAGTATCTTCACAGCGCTAATGTTTTTTCATCTTGCTGTCTCTTTATATATTAAGTACTAGCAAACGTCACACGGTTTCACCCACGTAGTTCCTGTTCCCGTGAGATTGTAGCTTATGTATGTCCATCCGGGAATAGTGTAGCTTTCCACCATTACAATTTTTTTTTTAAATTGGATCATTAGTTCTGAAGAATACCCCTACATACAAACTTACAAACAAACAAACAAATTTAACCTCTTTATTTATTATTTATTTATTTATTTAGTACTTCAAGCACACTAATGTACAAAAGCGGACTTAAAATATAAGCGAAACGACGAGCGGCGAGCTTACTTTATAATATTTGTAAAGATATATTTTGTATTTATAGTGCACAATTTTATATATTTATTTTTTGTGCAATTTTAAATGAAAATAAAAGAAAAAATATACTATTATATATTAATGCACATTTTTTAATTTCAATTATCATTATTTTCACTGCATCACCTAAAGGTTGACTGGCAGAAAATGCCTATGGCACGAAGTCCTCCTCTGTACCTACGTTAGTGTGCTTGAAATATAAAATAAATAAATAACTATATTTTATAATTTGTGTAATAGTGCTACATACAACATTTTTTTATTTTCGATTATTCACGCTTGTAAAAAATTTACAGTATTTTTATTATTTATCCATAACTTACCTACAAGTTATGTTGTATAGGTACTGTGTAGCATAGAAATAGCTAGCACAATACAAATTGTCAATTAAGTACCACTTGATTATTTTAAATCGATATGTCTCTGGAAGCGGATTTTATAGCAACCGATTTTTATACCCGTCACTACTTACATTTTTTTTTTCTAAGTGTCATAAATAGTCTTAATGCACTTCTTAGATTGCCGCAAGTTTAATTTCAGGGCGTCAGATCAGTCAGTTTTTCGAGACAGTGTGCGCGCACATTGTAATCATAATTTTTCCCTAACGTGCTAAAAGAAGTACTTACTTAGTTATAACTTTAAAAATAATGTTTTGTTATGGTTTTGTTACCTTATCATCCGGTATGACTAGTAGAGGTCCGTGTATAGCGCAATACTCGTACACAAAGTCGGCGCACTCATCACAAACTGGTAAGACAAGAGATAAAATATGATTATTTAATATTTTTGATACATCTTCAACGGAGCGGCCACACATCAAGATACATTTCTAGTATAAGCTGATCTCGCATTGTTTAGGATTTCCGTGCAATGCGAGGTCAGCGTAAACTGGAAATTGAATAGATTGATCGGTAATGAGTATCCGTGTGTACTTACTGTTTTTTTTTATTGTGTATGGTAAAAAGTAGATAAATAATAAATAAATATTCCACAACTTTTCACACAACGCCATTTAGTCCCAAGCTAAGCTTGAGAGCTTGTGTTATGGGTACCTACTGAACATGAACAGCTGATAAACATACATATATATTTCTAAATACATACATGTTATAGATAAATTACACCCAGACACAGAACAAATTATCGTGCACAACACACAAATATTTGTCTTGGGTGGGAATCGAACCCACGACCTTCGGCATAGCAGTAAGGGTCACTAACTAAAAGACCAACAGGCCAGTCAATACTGTATATACATAGATGACAATTCAGACACATAACAGCAAATATAGCAAAGAGATTTAAGAAACTACCTCTAGAGAGGACATGTGAGCGTAGGAACTTGTGGCTCAATTATAACAGCCGCATAGGTTGATCAAAGGTTAAGCTACGCTTGACGAGGTCGGTCCTTGGATGGGTGACCATTTATTTCGTGCCTCGGAAAGCACGTTAAGCCCTTGGTCCCGGCTGTCATTTGAGTAGATAGAAGTCAGAAGCCCGAAAGTCTGACAACCAGGGGGTCGAGTCGAATCTGCTATTGCAATCGTATCTCAATGACCGGTCAATTTTGCCCTGCATCGTGAGACTCGCATAATAAATCAATACAATCTTATGTCTGGAACTCTGCCTGCGTAGCATGAACACATTGAACACCGAAGAAACGGCCTTTGTCTACAGACGAATCGGCAAAGTGACAGATTATATAGACATGAACCTCAATCTGTCAAATTTCTTTCAATACACCTGCCTGCGTAGCATTTCTTTTCTTCCGAGACACGACAAAGACCGTTTCTTCGGTGTTCATGCTACGCAGGCTGTGGACTCTAAAAGAGACCATGACCCCTGAGTTTCGTTCGGCATTTCTTCTCAGGGATTAGTCACTTTGGAAATGACATGTAAAAGTGTCTGGGAAGATCTACTTACAGAAGTAAATATCATTTAATTTCATTTCATCATGTAATGACTAATAATAAATTGTAGAATGATATAGATAGGTACTTACAGATATATTCGTCTAAGCTTGGCTCTTCAGGCTCATAGTAACTAATGCGCGGCTTTTGCCGCAAATTGCGACGACTCATCTGCAAAAGCAAAAAGTAAATCAAATCAAAATTCATAGGCAGAATTTTTGAATTGGTCTTGCACGCGGAAGGAACATCAATTTTATTGAACAATAGCTGTGCCTACTAAACATTATGTCGGAATCGGAAGGATAGGTACCCAGTTCCCAGAGGCAAATCGTAACCGCGACCGCAGCGTTTTTTTCATTCTTCTCAGTTTTTGCTTATTCTTTGAGAGTATTCATCACATCATCTACCTATCTATCTACCCCAACATAAAATAAATCACTCAGTCTGAACATCTATCCAGACTATCCAAAGTAGGTATTCAATTTAAAGACTAATGAAATCGGTATGAATTTTATTACGTTACGATAAAAGTAGTTTATTACCTTATTATTCCACTAGGTACCTACACTGTTGTTTACTAGTCGTGTGATCGTGTCGGTCCGCCATCCGGTCCATTCATCGACTTCTACTGATGCTAATGCTAGCTAACGACGAAAAATGTATTTCCCGCCTAATTTTCTATAAAATTGGCGCGTTTTACCACAACGATTCACAAACCATAGAGTTGAATTTTGAAATTGGATACAATACTTTTTCAGCCAGTTTCTTATCGGCACATATTGTCATAATTCTATCATAATAATATGAGATTAAGACATTCATTCGTTTTTATTTCATTTGAACGTACAGTTTGAAAATCTTCATTATTAATTGGTTGTTTACTTACATTTTTTTTTTGTTCTATTTTTTATTTATTTAATTCACAAAACTGATGTAGGTATGTACAATCACAAAAGCAATAAAAAAATTACAACACAATACTTATGATTGACACCTAGGTACTGGGAGTGAATCTAGCATGCATACTATGTGTAAGACAATTAAATAAAACTTACAAATTATGAACTTTTCCAACAATTATGAAAAAGTTTTGGGAAAGAAAAAAATTAATCTAAGAAATACCAAAAAAGAAACAAACAAAGACTCTAAATTTAGTCCTAACTGAGGCTACATATTTATTTTTATTCTCTCTGTCTGTACTTATCCAAAGACAACAATCAGTTTTTTTTATTGAGGCTGACTGACGGATGCCGCCGGACGCGGAAGCTATAAATAAAAATAAACAACAACGCTATACTATTTGTCTGAATCTGAAAATTTATCGATCGATTTATTAATAGTTATCTTGTTGCACCGTTACTGGGTGCAAGTAACGATCTTTGCATTTTTCGAACAAATAACTTACTATCAGAGATATCTTGTCTTTTTGGATAAGTGTTAGTGTTTGTTTTAAAATTTACTAAATAATTAATGCATCAATTTTAGTGAAGTAACTGGCGACTCCCCTCATTTTTATACTCAGCGACAACGAAAAACTTAATTGTATTCTTACAAGATTCCAACAAGGGATTCAAAATATTCTAATAGATTGCAGCTTTGATTAAAATAGGTAACGTAAACATCTCAATATTTACAGGTACAGCTAGACTGCAAGATGGAAGCCCGACGTGCAAATCAGGTTGAATTTATAAATAGTGATATCAGTGAAAGTGATAGTGAGAGTGATAGTGATAGTGATAGTGATGATAGTAGCCACAGTGATATTGATAACAATGTTCCAAGTAACTACACTGACGAGTACACTGCAGTCAGTTTTTCAAGTGAATGCGATAAATTATTTACTGAAATGGCAAAAAGCAAGAGTCGTGGAAAAACAACCATTCGTGAGGTAAGTATACAGGGTTATTTGTAAAACACCAACAACCTCCCAGGAATACAAAGCTAACATCTTAAGTAACAACTATTGTTCAACGACTTTTAATAACTTCTTTGATTTTATTTTCATACAAAAATATTAATTAATATTAATTCAATTCAATCGTATCTCGGCGACACCCGTGCACTCAAGGAGCATGTGCGCCACCGTTTCCTCCTCCTCCATACATATATGCTCTGCATAGAGGACTATCCGTTACGCCTATAGTGTGGAGGTGTTTGTTTAGTAGGCAGTGTCCTGTGATGGTCCCGGTCCACCAGTAGACCGTAGAAGGGCTTGATTGAGATAGTTTTAAATTAACTCATATTGTATTTTTTTAAATAGGTATATTCTGATAAGTTAAATAATATTTATTTCTGTAAATTGTATTTTACGAACACTTAAACACATAATTTGTTAACCTTTCAAATGCCGGTGTTGTCTTGGGATTTAATGAATTCATTAATTGACTGGCCTTTGGTCTTGTGGTTAGTGGCCCTTACTGCTATGCTAGAGGTTGTTCGTCCTACTTCCTACTAATATTCTAAACGCGAAAGTTTGTGAGGATAGATGGATGGATGTTTGTTACTCTTTGACATAAAAACTACTGAATGGATTTTAATAAAATTTGGTATGAAGTTAGCTGACACCCTGAATTAACACATAGGTTACTTTTTATCCCTGTATTCCCACGGGAAGGGGACCTACGCCGGTGAAAGCGCAGGACGTCTGCTAGTTAAGAAATATAAGTATGTTTACAATACCCATAACACAAGCTCAGCTTAGCTTGGGACCAAAGACATTCAATGCCTATAGACCGGACATCACGAACAAAATTTTCGTCCGAAATAGTGTGTCCTGCTGGATACAAGTCTATGAGGTTTTTGTAGTACGCACCGTTGCCGCTCCAATATTCATATATTATTCTAGATGGCGTTACTGAGACATGGGATCAAAGTTTTTCTATGACATTTCCTTGACATGCCCGCTCTATAGTCTTTTAAATCTCTTTGCTTGGGACTAACTTGGGACTAGATGGTATAGTTTAAAAGTTGTGGATTATTATTAATATACTATCTTAAATCCACAGGACTGTTTGTCAGACTTTTGAGGTTTTGACAACTCGTAAGCAACTGTTAATGTTATCAATTGAAAAACTATCTATTCAAATTCATATTATCTTTATTTGTATTTCATAATGTGTTCAGATCTTACAAAGGGCTTAAAGCTAGAGTACAATTACAGACCCTGTTAGACACAGCAAAAAATATAAAATTAAAATTAAGTATAAAATTAATGTTTTATAGAATAGATAATTCTATTCATTATCATATCACACTATAGGAGGAGGAGCTTGTGGCTAAATTATAACAGCCGCATGGGTCGATCGAAGGTTAAGCTACGCTTGACGAGGTCGGTCCGTGGATGGGTGACCATTTATTACATACCAAGACTCCTCCGTGCCTCGGAAAGCACGTTAAGCCGTTGGTCCCGGCTGTCATTTGTAGATCTTTGACAGTCGTTACTTGTAGTCAGAAGCCCGAAAGTCTGACAACCAGTTTAACCAAGGGGTATCATGTTACCCAGTTACTGGGTTGTGGAGGTCAGACAGGCAGTCGCTCCATGTAAAACACTGGTATTCAGCTGCATCCGGTTAAACTGGAAGCCGACCCCAACATAGTTGGGAAAAGGCTAGGCAGATGATGACTATAATATAAACGTGAATATTTGTGTGGATGGATGGAAGCTTGTTACTCTTTCATACAAAAACTACTGAACAGATTTGGATAAAATTTAATACTTGACACTAATATTATATACTTACAATAATATTTGTTTGGTTGTAAGAATAGGCTTAAAAACTACTGGACCGATTTCAAAAATTCTTGCTTTGTTGGGAAGCTCCACTATACCCGGGCGACATGGGCTACTTTTTATCCCTGTATTCCCACGGGAACGGGAACTACGCGGGTGAAACTGCGTGACGTCTGCTAGTCGTTTATAACCTAGATTAACACATTGGATAGTTTTATCCCGATTTTATCTTCGCGTGGGATATTTTTCGAGTTGTAGCGGGTGAAGCCGCTGGCATTAACTAGAACTTAATAAATCAACAATTTTAATTATGACCTTAACATTAATTAACTAAATTGTACATTTATGATTAATAATATTGTAATATTAATTTAACCATGTTAATAAATAAATAAATATTCCACAACTTTTCACACAACGCCATTTAGTCCCAAGTTAAGCTTGAGAGCTTGTGTTATAGGAACTAAACAGCTGATAAACATACTTATATATTTCTAAATACAAACATATTATAGATAAATTACACCCAGACACAGAAAAAATTATCGTGCTCATAACACAAACATTTGTCCTGGGTGGGAATCGAACCCGCAACCTCCGGCATGTGTATCTATATTCTTTTTTATTCTTACAGGTATGCAGGATTTGTCTATGCAGCGACCGGAAATTGGAACTTATTAAACCTTTAAATCTTGCAACCTTCCAGGAGATTCTGACCAGGGAAGAGGTAAACAAAATTATTTTCATGAATTTTAAGATAAGATAGGTGTAAGCGGGATTCTAAATCTATATCAATAAGTTTACCTAATATTATAAAGGGGTAAAATTTGTTTTTTTGTATGTTTGTAAGTAGGGGGTAGTCTTTGGAACTAATGATCCAATTTACAAAAAATATTGCACAGGTGGAAAGCTACACCATTCCCGGATTTAATAGGCTACTTTTAATCCCTGTAATCCCATGTGAGAGACCTAAATAGCACCTATCCTATCTCATTAACATTAGCTACGATAATAATGATAATTACCCCAACGCTGGTATTAATATTATGTGTGTGTGTGTGTGTGTGTGTGTGCGTGTATGTAGTTATATGTGTGCGTGTGTGTGAAAGGAACAACATTACGATGACCTGTGCGAGACCTAAGTGGCACCTATCTCATTAACATTAGCTACGATAATAATGATAATTACCCCAACGCTGTTATTAATATTCTGTGTGTGTGACCTGGGCTGCTTTTTATCCCTGTATATTCACGGGAGCGGGAACTACGCGGGTAAACAGCGAGACATCTACTAGTAAGAAAGAAAGAAAGAAAATAAGTACTTGTATTTAGACGCACAGAACATAAAACAAAAATTAAATTAAAAATTTAAAAAACCCCCACCGCAAAAAAGTAAAACATTTAAAAAGTTAAAAATAACACTTTAGCCATGAAATTTTACTTCACGTCGGGGTACCGCTTAAGTAAGGAATGTTCCTAGTACTTGTAGGTGTGTAGGTAGGTACTTATTTAAACGGTACCCCGACGTTACGTAAAATTTCATGGCTAAAGTGTTATTTTTAACTTTTTAAATGTTTTACTTTTTTGCGGTGGGGGTTTTTTAAATTTTTAATTTAATTTTTATTTTAAATTTTTTAAACGCATTAGTTTTGTTTTATAGAGTTTACAGTTATGAGAATTTTTCAGTGCATTGTATGTAGAGTCGTATGCTGGTTAAAACGAATCCAAACACGACATATCTGCTATTATTTTGTCAAGGGTCTACCTACTGGTGTGCTGGATGGCCTGGCTGCATCATCAGCTCATCCTGTTGCCATCAGTGCATTGTGTTTAGAATCAAATACTGGTTGAAATGAATCCAAACACGACATATCTGCTAATATTTTGTCAAGAGTCTACCTACTGGTGTGCTGGATGGCCTGGCTGCATCATCAGCTCATTCTGTTGCCATCAGGGCATTGTGTGCAGAATTAAATGCTGGTTGAAATGAATTCAAACACGACATATCTGCTATTATTTTGTCAAGAGTCTACCTACCGGTGTGCTGGATAGCCTGGCTGCAGCATCAGCTCATCCAGTTGCCATCAGTGCATTGTGTGCAGAATCAAATGCCGGTTAAAATGAATCCAAACACGACATATCTGCTGTTATTTTCCCAAGAGTGCATTAGTCTGGTAGATATCCTGGCTGCATCAGACCAAATACACCATAATGTTGCTTATTAATATTACACACATGGGTCTTTGAAATTTTAAGACACACATATGTTGGTAAGTAAAGTTAATACCCATAGACGTCTAAAATAGCAACGGTAGCTAACACAAAAGAGCTGATAACCTTGAAACGGCTGAACCGATTTTGATGAATTATGTCTAAGAACCATCGCAAGAAACTCGGCTTTCAAATAAAAAAAACCGCATCTAAATCGGTTCACCGGTTTGGGCGCTACGGTGCCACAGACAGACAGACAGACAGACAGACACACACACATAGCGGTGAAACTTATAACACCCCTCTTTTTGCGTCGGGGGTTAAAAAGAAACAACCATGTAGATAATAAAAAAAAAACAAGAAAAAGGCAAAATTAATAAAAAGAATTGTGCGAAACCAAAAAGGTCCCTATCTCAGCATAGCTGCGACATTTAAAAATATTAATACCGCAGCGCTGTTATTCTGATAGGGCCCGCTGTGATGCCATGCCACGGAGTCGGACACACCCTCGAAATCAAAGTACCTAATAAAATAAGATAGATATTAAAAGATTAAAGATACCGGGCTGGTATCCGCAACTCCACGTCTAAGCGCGTATTTTGCGTATGGGCTATAATCTACCACGCGGGCCCAGTGCGAATTGGTAAATGTCACATGTCTTCGAACTTTTTGGTTCTAGGACATGCCGGTTTCCTCACGATGTTTTCCTTCACCGTTTTGGAGAGCAGTGGTGATGAAATAAATTACACAAAGTAATGCGCCTGCCTGGGTTTGAACCCACGACTTACTGTTCGTAAGTCGGGGCCGCCACCACTGGGCCACCGCTGCTCTCAATAAGATAGATATAATATTATGCGTTTCAAATGAGAATAGGAATGACTTTACGCCATGTTGAGACATCATTCAGCTGTCAATCCGAATAAATTGAGTAAGATCAACAAAACAAGGTTTTTTCTAAATTTTATTTACAAATTATACGAACGAATAATTGTCTAAATTGTACTGTCAAAGTATTTGTTTACATCGGAGATAATCTCTCGAGCCCTCCCATGCAAAGCAGCGCCTCGTTCACACATTTTCGAGCAGTCAGGGAGATGAAAAGAAAAACGAATATCAACAACAACAAAAAACAACCGCGTAACAAACAGAATTAATAAATAAAACGTAAGCACTCCACAAGACTAATTAATTTAAGACGTTTTTTTTTCATTTTCAATAACTTCGACTCAGTTAAACAAAAAAAAAAGAATAATTGATACGCTATTAAGGTTTCGTTGCAGGCCGTACTTTTCTAACGACATTTGACAGATGGAGGTCATTGACGTCCCTAAAAACAAAGCAACCAAGTAATATTATTTCTTTCTTTTCCAACAGGAAGAATATGAAGGTGACCCGCTACCCCAAGTAGTTTGCTGGGAGTGCAAAGCGAGGATGAATGTCTACAGCGCGTTCAAAGCTAAGGCGTGCCGATCTAACAAGATACTTTCTACTCTCACGAGCCCCTACGCCGATGTGAGTGATCGGCCAACTATTCGCGGTACTTACATATATATTAACATACTCACATTATTTTTTGTGGAACTTCGGATTCTACAATCTGCTCTGCTCTCTCTTGCTCCTGCAGTGTGATACAGACAATAGGCGCACTGTGTCTTAGATATACGAAACTTGCTCCTACAGTGTGATACAGACAATAGGCGCACTGTGTCTTAGATATACGAAACTTGCTCCTACAGTGTGATACAGACAATAGGCGCGCTGTGTCTTAGATATACGAAACTTGCTCCTGCAGTGTGATACAGACAATAGGCGCACTGTGTCTTAGATATACGAAACTTGCTCCTACAGTGTGATACAGACAATAGGCGCACTGTGTCTTAGATATACGAAACTTGCTCCTGCAGTGTGATACAGACAATAGGCGCACTGTGTCTTAGATATACGAAACTTGCTCCTACAGTGTGATACAGACAATAGGCGCACTGTGTCTTAGATATACGAAACTTGCTCCTACAGTGTGATACAGACAATAGGCGCACAGTTGCGTTTCCTATATCTAAGTCACAGTGCGCCTATTGCGCACTGTGTCTTAGACTATACAGATATACGAAACGCAACTGCCTTTAAGAAAAAGAGAGAAACAAAATGTGTGCCCGCACTTCTCTTTCTTGCCGCTACAGTAAAATACGAAACGTAACTCTCTCTCCTATCTTTACTAACTTAAATCTCCCTCTCAACTTTTGTTCGCCTCACCCGATCACACTTTTCGTAACGCTCTCGTGTCGTCCAAGTCAAGCGTGCGTAAAAAAGTTTTACCGACATTTTGTTTGAAAGGCGAATTAGTCGGGAGTACTCGTCGTACATACAGAAAATAGGCTCGCGTTTGATCACTATCTCACCTGATGGTAAGCGATGATGTGATCGACGATGAAGCACGCTTGCCTAGAAGCGACCTATTCACTCTTGACTTAAAGACCCCTAGGTTGTAGCTATCAGGAAGCACCGACTCCGGCAGGGAATTCCACTCCTTAGCTGTACGCACAATGAATGTATTGCCAAAACGTTTAGTACGTATGGGTGGAATGTCTACCATGTACCGGTGGCGCAGGGCCGTACATCTAGTGGTTCAATGATGGTAAGGACTTGGCGAAGCTAAATCGTGCAATTCCGATGCACACTCTCCGAAAGAACACCGGCGAGTGAATTGTTGATGAAATTATTAAGCGTCCACGTATGTCACCGTAATAGATACCAACGAAATAATTTACTAAGTTTTATCAAATCAATTATAAGGCCTATCATAGTCTGGAAAAAAAATCTTCGTAATTGAGAGCTTAATTGACTAGATTATTGATGAAATAAATAATCGTAGCTTTGTGTTTTTTCTTTCTGGCTTGACTTCATGGCTTTTGGATTAGCTATACTTTTAATGTTGCCATATAATATAAATCTTAGTCAAGTTGCTTAAAATGATTGGCTTTACATAATGCATTAATATACTTAGGAAATACATGTCTGCATCAGAATACAAATGTTAAAATAAACACGATTGTTTGTGCTAAGATTGTAGCGGACATAGCCTATTATACATATAGTCATAACCTCTAAAACTTAAAAATAAAATATCTTTAATTCCTGACTTCCTATAAAAGTATAACCAAAGAAAAAACTGTTCAGAAATTCAAACTATACTTTTAGATATTTTTCATAGGCAGACGCAAAAAAAAAATGTCACCAAAAATTTGTTTGGGAGTTCGCCGGTGTTCTTTAAACGAAACCTGAAATATTTTCTGTATCGTCGTAATCCAGACACAACCAATTATACTCCATTTACAATAACATTAGATAGAAGTTAAAAAGGTTATTTTTAAATCACACTTTGTAACGGAAGTACCTACAGTTAAGCATGTTACAATTACGATAGACGCCGAATTTATTATAATCTAATTACACTGCAGCTGTCACACTTAGTTGTAACCATTGCAGCAATTTATTTTAAGATCTGATGTGGATTTTATTTAGTTATATTATTTCATTTAGTTTGAAAATTACAGTGTTAATGATAAAAAGGTCAAAGAACTGCTTCTTTGAGGTTTTTATCATTAACACTGCAATTTGAACGAACAATATGGACACGTTCTTCGTGTCACTTTTATTCTTCTAAATTTAAAATAAAACAATTTAAACAAAAATTGTTTTCACTTATCTTTAAAATAAAATGTTCTGCATTCCTGCGAAATACGAGCCTTTTTTTCCAATGCTTTTTTAAATAGGGTTATTGCTTTCTGCGCCAATTTAATTCTTTTCTTTTGATTTCAGAAGTACGTCGATATATCATGTGTCGATCGAACTGCCCACGGATTCAAATCCAACCTACAGAATTCCGCTGTACGAACGAACCACACAGCTCTCCATTACATTTACCGCCCGCACAAGAATAAACACGATATTGAACAAGTTAATTTAGACTTAAGAGATACACTTATATAGACTATACAGATTCTAGCGACGGTAATATACTAAAAAAAAAAAAATAAGACTAATGTTAAACTAAAAATAGTTAAGCGTTGCAAGCCAGCGAATGAAGTACTCAATAGTAATATATTTCATATAAGGAATTTAAGTCAAGACGAACAGATATAATATGAGATTGAAAAGGCAATTTTCTTCCAACTGTACATGAATTCTGTATTCAAGTGTAATTGTATAATGTAATAAAGGATTCTTAGATTCAGACTCTTATAAAGGACACAAGGTGTAAGATGTAAGTACCTACTATATCTTTTTGAATGAATACTCCATTTATCTCCATTAGTACTAGAAGAAAGAGGCTCATAGAAGCAGGAATGCAAAACATTTTATTTTAAAGAAAACAGAAATTAATTTATTTTAAATTCAGAAGAATAAAAGTGTACTTTTATTTAGTTATATTATTTCATTTAGTTTGAAAATTACAGTGTTAATGATAAAAACCTCAAAGAACTGCTTCTTTGTGGTTTTTATCATTAACACTGTAATTTTCAACTAAAATTAAATAATATAGGGTGACTGGTAATTAGTGACTGATACTTAAACACGTGATTGTACTCATGAATACGAATAACTTTCCCAAAGAAACTTTTTTTATGCTCATTAACTTTCAATTAATTCAATTACTTACGTCAGTACTGCACAACGGGAGCGGTGGGGTGGCGGGGGAGCGTGTGACGCTACTACTAGTAGTAGATTTTGCCCTTCCCGAGGTCAGACTATCAGCTGATCGATGACAGGCGCGCGCGGGAATTTTAAACAGCGTTTTTGTTATTTGTTTTATGTTATATGTTATTGTGTGTTTGAAGTCGGTTGTGTTTTTTGTAAAAAAGTTTTTATTAAACAATTTTTGGTTTTTTAGGTACAACACTTATTCACATATTACACTCAAACAAATAAACAACAACTGTTCGATGAAATTAAGAAGTAAAATTAATGAACAAAAATTTTCATAAAATGAAAACTACTAGGCCAAACTATGTAATTTTTTTATGAGACCAAAAAGAAACTAGTCTGCATCAAAGTAAAAAAGAATCACGTAAATCGGTTCATAAATCTCAGCGTAATCGGTGAACATACATACAAAGAAATGTTCGAAAATATTTTTTTTTTTTATAAAATTGTTCATAAAATGAAAACTACCGGGTCAAACTATGTTGTATTTTTATGGGACCAAATTGCAGCTATTCCGCATCGAACTAAAGAATCACGTAAATCGGATCATTAATCTCGGAGTAATCGATGTAAATACCGATCGCATTGAGAACCTCCTCCTGAAGTCGGTTAACAAGTGTTTTTTTTGTTTTTTTTTTTACTTTTTACCTTTATGGATCAATTTCAAATCAATTAGGTATAGCGAATAATAAAATAATCCATTTCTAAATTATTCCCTAATTATTTACATTAGTAAAAAATAACAAAACGAATAACATTTACGTTACGCGTATCTCTAATCTAATTATTAAAAATTATTGTTATTACTAATCAATACAAAACACTTTACATACACCTTATATTACTGTAGGTAAGTAGAGAACTAGAGGGAGAGCGGGGAATACCCACTAACCCAGTGAATTACTTTCTTTCAACGGCCGGCATAGGGACTTACCCTGCGGGACTTTACTAGCGGGGCGTTACCTATGCAGTGTACCATACCATAGCCTGTCTGTCTAATATTTTATTTCATTTAATTAGTAATTCTGTTAAGGTGTCAACTCTAGGCCGTAAAAAACATGCAATTAAAGGTAGATTTAGCAATTAAAAGTAGTTTTAAACCGTGTTTTTTTCTTCATGTTTTAATTCGTTAAACCTCGAGAGGACACCGGTGTCATTGTCTTTCTATTGTGTCTCTAATTGACACGATTGAAAAGTTAAACATCGTTTAAAATTTGTATTAAACTGTGATTTAAAACACTTAATAAAAACATAGTTTTATTTCCACCTGTTTTAAATCAACCTGTTTTAATCATGCCAACCCTGGTGCCTACTAACATTAGTGCTTAAGTTGTAAACTCATTACTAACAAATTGGATTGGATGATCTGTTTAATAAATTATTATTATAGTAAGCATTGAATGCCTTTGGCTCGTGCCTTCTCTAAATGAGTAGAGGCCTTTGTCCTGCGGTGGGACAAAAACAAGCTGAAAATTATTAGTCGATGTATAAATACAATACGCCGCCAAAAATAAAATGATAGTACGACGTGGTACCACCCTGACGCTAAATGTGTTAGCACCATCTCACAGCCAACTCTTCGCCACTGCACGCGCATTGGTCAAATCAAATAGCGCGCGCTTCCCCAGTCTCCCTTACGTTCGTGAAAAGGGACCGGAGTAACACACTCCGGTCCCTTTTCACGAAAAAACCTTCAAAAATGAAATTTCCTCTGCCTTAATCTTACATTTCTTTTTCAGCAAGTTACAAGCTCTGAAGAATCACATAACGAGTCATATGCAGATGTTTAGTTGCAAGAGGTGTAATTATGTCACATTTAAAAGGTCAGTATAATTATCCTACTTCCTAACTAATATTATAAACGCGAAAGTTTGTGAGTATCGATGGATGTTTGTTACTCTTTCACGTAAAAACTACTGAATGGATTTTAATAAAATTTGGTATGGAGTTAGCTAACGCCCTGGATTAACACATAGGCTACTTTTTATTCCTTTATTCCCACGGCAACGGGACCTACGTGGGTGTAACAGCGGTACGTCTGCTAGCAATAATAATAATAACCCCGCAGGAAAGCTTGTGGCGAGCTGTTGGGCAGTAGCGACCCCACGGATATCCTGGGAGAAGTCTTGTTCCTCATCTCTGGCTTGCCTTTATTGGCCGGCCAGAGTGAATTTTGACGAGGAACGGAGCCCCCACCTCTTTCTTGCCTTAGTTGGCCGGCTAGAATGGAGATTCGCAAGAGCGAACGTGCTCTGATCTTGACCGTACTTCCGGGATCGTCCTGATAGCCGTGGAATGCCTCTCCACTCCTTTAGCACCTCAGGACATGTTGCCATCTTGTCGCTACGTCTTTTTGTGGTAGCGGCCGTTTTAGAGGGCCCATTATTGAGTGTGCAAGTCACGCCCTGCCATTTAATCCGTGTAAATATATAGGGTGACTGGTAATTAGTGACCGATACTTAAACATGTGACTGTACTCATGAATACGAATAACTTTTCCAAAGAAGTTTGTTTTTATACACAGTAACTTATAACACAAAAAAATAATAAAAACGCTTTTTGAAATTCGAGCCTGTGTACGATCAGTTGATAGCTTGACCTCGGGCAAAATCTACTAGTAGTAGTAGCGTCACCCGCTCCCCCGCCACTCCCAGCGCTCCCGCTGTGCAGTACTGATGTAATTAAATTAATTGAAAGAAAATGAGTATAAAAAGGTTTCTTTGGGAAAGTTATTCGTATTCATGATTACAATCACGTGTTTAAGTATCAGTCACTAATTACCAGTCACCCTATATAACATCTAAACTATAGAAGTACGTGGTGAATCGGGAAAGTTCGTTCGTAATCGTGCGTGTTCGTACGAAGATGCGTCGTTGTTATTGTCTAAATACCCATTTTTGTTTTACAGAATCAGCCGCAATCAACGCCGATGCCTGTATCAGATATTCAACTCACGCAAATAGACGAACGTATAGATAAAATTAGTGTAATATATAGATGTCTGTAGCGACACCTATCTCACCACATACGAACTTACAATCAAAGGCAGGCAGATTCTGATAATTAAAATTCTGAAATATAATTATTAGTAAACAATTCTTCTGACTTAAAAAAAAGAATCCACTGTTCAACATTTTGAACTAAAACTTCTTTACGCACGCTGGACTTGGTGTTACGAAAAGTGTGATCTGGCGAAGCGAACGGAAGTTGAGCGGTCTCCCTCTTGACTTGCGTTCGTCATATCTCTATAAAGCACTAAAGATAAGACGTTTCATAAATTACTAGTAGTAGGGGCAAGAGAGAGAGGTGCGAGAACTCATTTCTTTCTCTCTTTCTCTCATAGCCAGCAATTTCTGTTATCGTGATCGATGGCGACAATAATTATAAAGAAAATGGCGTATATGGAATCAGCTGTTTGTCAACTGTCAAGTGTATTTTTATTTTCGGCCATAGAGTTACAAATTCTACTCGCTATCACTTGACAGTGGACTAACAGCTGATTCCATATACGCCATTTTCTTTCTATTGTCGCAATAGAATAGAAATAGAATTTGTAATATGGCTAGACCTGCAGTTACGTTTCGTACCTATATCCAAGACACAGTACTGGCCTAGTGTCTATAATCGTACTGTAATATCAAGATAGATTTTTAAGCTATTGCATAGCTTCTATCGCGGGCCTTGAGCGCGGGGACCGAATCCAGAAATTCCGTAACGAAAAAACCGCACGCTCCCCACTCCGACGGGGAAAAAGGTGTGGCTTGAAGGCCGTGCATCGTCTAACGTCGTTTCAGTTCGATTAGACGTATTGTATAGACGTATTGGATAGTGGGGAGGGGGGTGGAGGGAAGAGGCAGGGGACGGGAGGGGAAAGTGAGGGAGCGGTGAGAGGAGGGGCAGGGGAGGTGTGGGGGAGGGGGAGAGGAGAGGAGTTGATAAAAATGCTATGCAATAGCTTTACCGCGGCAGTCTCCGAGTGCCACACGTCATTTTTGTTTAATTACAAGTGCGTCACCGTCTATTGATGTAAGTTTTCATATTTCAATAAATAAATAAATAAATATTTCACAACTTTTCACACAACACCATATAGTCCCAAGTTAAGCTTGAGAGCTTGTGTTATGGGTACTAAACAGCTAACTACAGCTAGCTACTAATGTCTATTTATTACCGGATTTAGAATGTAAGAGGTCTTCTTCTTGTACGCGAGCGGCATGTTGCCAACGGCAGAGATAAATAAAATTATTTATTATGCAAGTAGGATATAAAAATCACTTTTACACGTAATTTTTTAACCGACTTCAAAAAAGGAGGAGGTTGTGTATGTATTTTTTTTATGTATGTTACCAGATTTCTCCCCTATTTGCGGACCGATTTTCAAAATTCTTTTTTTATTTGAAAGAGTATTCCCCTGAGGTGGTCCCATTTTAATTTGGTGCAGATCTGGTGCTGATCTTTGGAGATATACAACGGAACTCTTCAAAAATAGACGGCAAAACTGTCGTGATTGCTGAAATCGCTTGGATGTTTATTGTTTATACAACATGTATCGACGGCAGCAGTTACCTCTGGTGTTGGCAAAATGCCGCTCGTGTGTAAGAGCTCTAAGTTAGAATACAGGGACACTGAGTTCTGTACGTTATGTTATATCTTCGGATATTTTTTGTGGCTGTCATTTCGTGATAAGGAACAGAAATGTGTTACAGGACGCGTAGCATGATCACCGAAGAAACGGTCTTTGTCGTGTCTCGGAAGAAAATAAATTAAGTGTTCATGCTACGCAGGCAGGTTTATTGAAAGAAATTTGACAGATTGAGGTCCCTGTCTATATAATCTGTCACTTTGCCGATTCGTCTGTAGACAAAGGCCGTTTCTTCGGTGTTCAATGTGTTCATGCTACGCATGCAGGACGCGCGCGCTATTTGATTTGACCAATGAGCGCGCGCGTTGTGGCGGAGATATGGCTGTGAGATGGTGCCAACTCATTTAGCATGAGGTTGCTAAGGGCGACGTGTTTACCACGAAAACATGTCAGATGTAACACAAAACTTATGGGACTGCTGTGTAAGACTCGCTCGTTTTCTTTTGTACTTACTTATTTTTTTGTATGTAATCTTCTTTTGTACTTACTTATTTTTTTGTGTTTTTTCCCTCGCTACCAGCTAATTGGCCATTTTGTTGTTGCAACTGCATTTAAAGGAAAACCTAAAAAAATATAGTTTGGTCAACTAAGTTGATAGATTGTTCAACTAAGTTGATAGTTTGTTCAACTAAGTTGATAGTTTGTTCAACTAAGTTGATAGTTTGTTCTACTAAGTTGAAACTTTATTCAACTAAGTTGATAGTCAACGTAAATTGCTCTGCATTTTAGTAATGTTAGTTCAATAAGTGATAAAAAATCTAGTCATAGTAATAATCATGTATCAAGTATGCCTATTTAAGTAAGATTTTCATGTAATGATGTAGGTACTATAAATAAAGAATGGAAATAAATTTAAAATTATACTTATATTGTTTTAATTTTTTTATTAGCTTGTGACTAAAAATCATAACAGCCGTACGACAGTTAAGCTACGCTTGCTGAAATGAGTCTCTTGGTTAGGTGACCACACCACCCAATACATTTTAAGACCCGCAAAAGCTGTATGCAACGACCATACAGCCCATAGACACCTCATAATGGCGGCCACATACGTAGCGGTATACCTGGGGGTCGAGTCTGCTATTGCAATCTTGTCTCAATGACCGGTCAATGATCGATTTTTGACGTATAACGTCAAACGTGTGACACATTTCCCATACAAAAACTGTCAAAGTTGTCAAATATTCGATCAATGACCGGTCATTGAGACACGATTGCAATAGCAGACTCGAGCTCCAGAACGGTATACCGGAAGGAACTGAAGGCTTGTGCAAGTATACCGGAGCGTGTGTGTGACAAAACTTGCACATGTTTCCTGACTTGCACAAGTCTGGTAGGCAGATCAAAACTACGATCTGTAAACCGCGCAACCTCAGTTTTCACGGGGACACTATTGAATCAACCGGCTGTCAGCTGTCACTCCATGAGAGTGACTGGTCAAGACTGTCATTCCATTTGATCCCAAGATCCTAGGGGTCAAATGGAATGGCATGCAAGACAAGTCACTCCGCCTTCACTTCACCTATGTTTTCAAAGGATGATTTTTGTAGAATAGCTCTAATGATAGTTGGATTGAGGGCGATGTTTGTGCCCCGTTCAGGGAGTAGGAACATGGCGTTATAAGCCATTCCTCGTCACGCAATACACCTGCATGCGTAGCATGAACATATTGAACACCGAAGAAACGGCCTTTGTCTACAGACGAATCGGCAAAGTGACAGATTATATAGACAGGAACCTCAATCTGTCAAATTTCTTTCAATACACCTGCCTGCGTAGCATGAACACTTAATTTCTTTCTTCCGAGACACGACAAAGACCGTTTCTTCGGTGATCATGCTACGCGTGCTGCTGCGAGATGGGAGAGAAGCTTAGAGCATTTACCTAGAAGTCGTTATATTTCTTTCTATTTTCAAAAGGGCCTGCACTACAGAATTTAACGAACCACGGTTCCGGCCACATTGGAAACAAGGGCACGGCACATCAACTCCTTATTTCACACTGAACTACACTACTACTACTGTAGCGTATGAACGTAGGTAGGTACAGACGCCAGCACATCAAGTTACCCCAATGTGTCATTTTTTTCCAATTTAATATAAACCTTATTCTGTTTGGCATAAAGTTAAAAAACGTTCAAAGAAATTTCACACATTGGGGTAACTTGATATGCTGGCGTCTGTACCTCAGACAAGGTACAAGTAAGTTTAAGGGCTTATTACACTATTAGATTCAATTTGTAGGATCCTAACTAGAAACAGTTAGGAAGCAACCAAGCGGTTGTAACCTTAGATTTACCCTTAATCCGATCCAATCTGTTCTTTCTAACTGCGATTTGTACCGATTTTCGATTGTACTGATTTATTTATTAATAGGCAACTCAACAGCTTTTTTACAATGTCATATGAGTTTGTATTGTCTCCATGTGCATTAGCTAATTTCCTCAGCAACTGGGCATTTACCTTTCACATATTAACATGAAATTATGTCGTCCAATTAAGTAATGATATCGTGATAAAACTTCCATGAAATATACGTGCTTAAGTCTCAACAATTATAGTAAGCTGTGAAAAATAATCACTTTCATTCAATAAGTATTATAAATATAGTCAGAATATAATCGTGTACCCAATTAAGTTATAACATTATGTACTTAGCATTCAAATACATAAAATATAAAGTATAAAGATGTGTTTTTAT
Organism: Euplexia lucipara; assembly: GCA_921972225.1. Classification (NCBI taxonomy): domain Eukaryota; kingdom Metazoa; phylum Arthropoda; class Insecta; order Lepidoptera; family Noctuidae; genus Euplexia; species Euplexia lucipara. The sequence continues at coordinate 5,175,831 of OV179172.1, read as the reverse complement.
TTATGACTTCTTCGTTAGTGTACCAACTATGTTGGGACGACTTCCAGTCTAAAGGGATTCAGCTGAATTCCAGTGTTTTACATGGGGCGACTGCCTGTCAGACCTCCACTACCCAGTTATTGGGTAACATGATATCCCTTAATTAAACTGGTGGTCAGACTTACCCCTCCATTCAAAAGAAACTTGGCGTTGAGTAGTGTAAAAGTAACCACTAAGTCAAAATCAAGGCCAAGGCCAATCAAAGGTCATCCACAAAATAGGGAACCTTTCTCCCTGGGGGGTGTGTGCACTAGGGGGATACCAAAATTTCATTATTTTTTACCTAGGACGTCCCGTTTCAGAGATATACACTGAAAAGTACTCTCACATACAAGTCATACAGCATACTCTCCTGGGGTGTGTACACTGGGACGATACCGAAATTTCAATATTTTTTACCTAGGACGTCCCGTTTCAGAGATATACACCGAAAAGTACCCTCACACACAACACGCTCCCCGGGTGTGTATTCACTAAGCCTCGAGTAATGCAAAAGTAGCCTTTGAGTCAAAATCAAGGCCAAGGCCAATCAAAGGTCATCCACAAAATAGAATACCGTTCTCCCTGGGGGGTGTGCACACTAGGGGGATGCCAAAATTTCATCATTTTTTACCTAGGACGTCCCGTTTCAGAGATATACACTGAAAAGTACTCTCACATACAAGTCATACAGCATACTCTCCTGGGGTGTGTACACTGGGACGATACCGAAATTTCAATATTTTTTACCTAGGACGTCCCGTTTCAGAGATATACACTGAAAAGTAACCTCACACACAACACACTCTCCCCGGGTGTGGATTCACTAAGCCTCGAGTAGTGCAAAAGTAACCATTAAGTCAAAATCAAGGCCAAGGCCAATCAAAGGTCATCCACAAAATAGAGTAACGTTCTCCCTGGGGGGTGTATACACTAGGGGGATACCGAAATTTCATTATTTTTCTCCTAGGACGTCCCGTTTCAGAGATATACACTGAAAAGTACTCTCACACACAACACGCTCTCCGGGTGTGTATTCACTAAGCCTCGAGTAATGCAAAAGTAGCCTTTGAGTCAAAATCAAGGCCAAGGCCAATCAAAGGTCATCCACAAAATAGGGTACCTTTCTCCCTGGGGGGTGTGTACACTAGGGGGATACCAAAATTTCATTATTTTTCACCTAGGACGTCCCGTTTCAGAGATATACACTGAAAAGTACTCTCACATACAAGTCATACAGCATACTCTCCTGGGGTGTGTACACTGGGACGATACCGAAATTTCAATATTTTTTACCTAGGACGTCCCGTTTCAGAGATATACACTGAATACTACCCTCACACACAACACACTCTCCCCGGGTGTGTATTCATTAAGCCTCGAGTAATGCAAAAGTAGCCTTTGAGTCAAAATCAAGGCCAAGGCCAATCAAAGGTCATCCACAAAATAGGGTACCTTTCTCCCTGGGGGGTGTTTACACTAGGGGGATACCAAAATTTCATTATTTTTCGCCTAGGACGTCCCGTTTCAGAGATATACACTGAAAAGTACTCTCACATACAAGTCATACAGCATACTCTCCTGGGGTGTGTACACTGGGACGATACCGAAATTTCAATATTTTTTACCTAGGACGTCCCGTTTCAGAGATATACACCGAAAAGTACCCTCACACACAACACGCTCCCCGGGTGTGTATTCACTAAGCCTCGAGTAATGCAAAAGTAGTCTTTGAGTCAAAATCAAGGCCAAGGCCAATCAAAGGTCATCCACAAAATAGAATACCGTTCTCCCTGGGGGGTGTACACACTAGGGGGATGCCAAAATTTCATCATTTTTTACCTAGGACGTCCCGTTTCAGAGATATACACTGAATACTACCCTCACACACAACACACTCTTCCCGGGTGTGTATTCATTAAGCCTCGAGTAATGCAAAAGTAGCCTTTGAGTCAAAATCAAGGCCAAGGCCAATCAAAGGTCATCCACAAAATAGGGTACCTTTCTCCCTGGGGGGTGTATACACTAGGGGGATACCAACATTTCATTATTTTTCTCCTAGGACGTCCCGTTTCAGAGATATACACTGAAAAGTGCCCTCACACACAACACGCTCCCCGGGTGTGTATTCACTGAGCCTCGAGTAATGCAAAAGTAGCCTTCGAGTCAAAATCAAGGCCAAGGCCAATCAAAGGTCATCCACAAAATAGGGTACCTTTCTCCCTGGGGGGTGTATACACTAGGGGGATACCAAAATTTCATTATTTTTCTCCTAGGACGTCCCGTTTCAGAGATATACACTGAAAAGTACTCCCACACACAACACGCTCCCCGGGTGTGTATTCACTAGGCCTCGAGTAATGCAAAAGTAGCCTTTGAGTCAAAATCAAGGCCAAGGCCAATCAAAGGTCATCCACAAAATAGGGTACCTTTCTCCCTGGGGGATGTATACACGTCCCGTTTCAGAGATATACACTGAAAAGTGCCCTCACACACAACACGCTCCCCGAGTGTGTATTCACCAAGCCTCGAGTAATGCAAAAGTAGCCTTTGAGTCAAAATCAAGGCCAAGGCCAATCAAAGGTCATCCACAAAATAGGGTACCTTTCTCCCTGGGGGGTGCTAGGGGGATACCAAAATTTCATTATTTTTCGCCTAGGACGTCCCGTTTCAGAGATATACACTGAAAAGTACTCTCACACACAACACGCTCCCCGGGTGTGTATTCACTAAGCCTCGAGTAATGCAAAAGTAGCCTTTGAGTCAAAATCAAGGCCAAGGCCAATCAAAGGTCATCCACAAAATAGGGTACCTTTCTCCCTGGGGGGTGTATACACTAGGGGGATACCAAAATTTCATTATTTTTCGCCCAGGGCGTCCCGTTTCAGAGATATACACTGAAAAGTACTCCCACACACAACACGCTCCCCGGGTGTGTATTCACTAGGCCTCGAGTAATGCAAAAGTAGCCTTTGAGTCAAAATCAAGGCCAAGGCCAATCAAAGGTCATCCACAAAATAGGGTACCTTTCTCCCTGGGGGGTGTATACACTAGGGGGATACCAAAATTTCATTATTTTTCGCCTAGGACGTCCCGTTTCAGAGATATACACTGAAAAGTACTCTCACATACAAGTCATACAGCATACTCTCCTGGGGTGTGTACACTGGGACGATACCGAAATTTCAATATTTTTTACCTAGGACGTCCCGTTTCAGAGATATACACTGAAAAGTAACCTCACACACAACACACTCTCCCCGGGTGTGGATTCACTAAGCCTCGAGTAGTGCAAAAGTAACCATTAAGTCAAAATCAAGGCCAAGCCCAATCAAAGGTCATCCACAAAATAGAGTAACGTTCTTCCTGGGGGGTGTGTACACTAGGGGGATACCAAAATTTCATTATTTTTCTCCTAGGACGTCCCGTTTCAGAGATATACACTGAAAAGTACTCTCACACACAACACGCTCTCCGGGTGTGTATTCACTAAGCCTCGAGTAATGCAAAAGTAGCCTTTGAGTCAAAATCAATGCCAAGGCCAATCAAAGGTCATCCACAAAATAGGGTACCTTTCTCCCTGGGGGGTGTGTACACTAGGGGGATACCAAAATTTCATTATTTTTCGCCTAGGACGTCCCGTTTCAGAGATATACACTGAAAAGTACTCTCACATACAAGTCATACAGCATACTCTCCTGGGGTGTGTACACTGGGACGATACCGAAATTTCAATATTTTTTACCTAGGACGTCCCGTTTCAGAGATATACACTGAATACTACCCTCACACACAACACACTCTCCCCGGGTGTGTATTCATTAAGCCTCGAGTAATGCAAAAGTAGCCTTTGAGTCAAAATCAAGGCCAAGGCCAATCAAAGGTCATCCACAAAATAGGGTACCTTTCTCCCTGGGGGGTGTATACACTAGGGGGATACCAAAATTTCATTATTTTTCGCCTAGGACGTCCCGTTTCAGAGATATACACTGAAAAGTACTCTCACATACAAGTCATACAGCATACTCTCCTGGGGTGTGTACACTGGGACGATACCGAAATTTCAATATTTTTTACCTAGGACGTCCCGTTTCAGAGATATACACTGAAAAGTACTCCCACACACAACTCGCTCCCCGGGTGTGTATTCACTAGGCCTCGAGTAATGCAAAAGTAGCCTTTGAGTCAAAATCAAGGCCAAGGCCAATCAAAGGTCATCCACAAAATAGGGTACCTTTCTCCCTGGGGGGTGTATACACTAGGGGGATACCAAAATTTCATTATTTTTCGCCTAGGACGTCCCGTTTCAGAAATATACACTGAAAAGTACTCTCACATACAAGTCATACAGCATACTCTCCTGGGGTGTGTACACTGGGACGATACCGAAATTTCAATATTTTTTACCTAGGACGTCCCGTTTCAGAGATATACACCGAAAAGTACCCTCACACACAACACGCTCCCCGGGTGTGTATTCACTAAGCCTCGAGTAATGCAAAAGTAGTCTTTGAGTCAAAATCAAGGCCAAGGCCAATCAAAGGTCATCCACAAAATAGAATACCGTTCTCCCTGGGGGGTGTGCACACTAGGGGGATACCAAAATTTCATCATTTTTTACCTAGGACGTCCCGTTTCAGAGATATACACTGAATACTACCCTCACACACAACACACTCTCCCCGGGTGTGTATTCATTAAGCCTCGAGTAATGCAAAAGTAGCCTTTGAGTCAAAATCAAGGCCAAGGCCAATCAAAGGTCATCCACAAAATAGGGTACCTTTCTCCCTGGGGGGTGTATACACTAGGGGGATACCAAAATTTCATTATTTTTTACCTAGGACGTCCCGTTTCAGAGATATACACTGAAAAGTAACCTCACACACAACACACTCTCCCCGGGTGTGGATTCACTAAGCCTCGAGTAGTGCAAAAGTAACCATTAAGTCAAAATCAAGGCCAAGGCCAATCAAAGGTCATCCACAAAATAGAGTAACGTTCTCCCTGGGGGGTGTATACACTAGGGGGATACCAAAATTTCATTATTTTTTACCTAGGACGTCCCGTTTCAGAGATATACACTGAAAAGTACTCTCACATACAAGTCATACAGCATACTCTCCTGGGGTGTGTACACTGGGACGATACCGAAATTTCAATATTTTTTACCTAGGACGTCCCGTTTCAGAGATATACACCGAAAAGTACCCTCACACACAACACGCTCCCCGGGTGTGTATTCACTAAGCCTCGAGTAATGCAAAAGTAGTCTTTGAGTCAAAATCAAGGCCAAGGCCAATCAAAGGTCATCCACAAAATAGAATACCGTTCTCCCTGGGGGGTATACACACTAGGGGGATGCCAAAATTTCATCATTTTTTACCTAGGACGTCCCGTTTCAGAGATATACACTGAATACTACCCTCACACACAACACACTCTTCCCGGGTGTGTATTCATTAAGCCTCGAGTAATGCAAAAGTAGCCTTTGAGTCAAAATCAAGGCCAAGGCCAATCAAAGGTCATCCACAAAATAGGGTACCTTTCTCCCTGGGGGGTGTATACACTAGGGGGATACCAACATTTCATTATTTTTCTCCTAGGACGTCCCGTTTCAGAGATATACACTGAAAAGTGCCCTCACACACAACACGCTCCCCGGGTGTGTAATCACTGAGCCTCGAGTAATGCAAAAGTAGCCTTCGAGTCAAAATCAAGGCCAAGGCCAATCAAAGGTCATCCACAAAATAGGGTACCTTTCTCCCTGGGGGGTGTATACACTAGGGGGATACCAAAATTTCATTATTTTTCTCCTAGGACGTCCCGTTTCAGAGATATACACTGAAAAGTACTCTCACACACAACACGCTCCCCGGGTGTGTATTCACTAGGCCTCGAGTAATGCAAAAGTAGCCTTTGAGTCAAAATCAAGGCCAAGGCCAATCAAAGGTCATCCACAAAATAGGGTACCTTTCTCCCTGGGGGGTGTATACACTAGGGGGATACCAAAATTTCATTATTTTCGCCTAGGACGTCCCGTTTCAGAGATATACACTGAAAAGTACTCTCACATACAAGTCATACAGCATACTCTCCTGGGGTGTGTACACTGGGACGATACCGAAATTTCAATATTTTTTACCTAGGACGTCCCGTTTCAGAGATATACACTGAATACTACCCTCACACACAACACACTCTCCCCGGGTGTGTATTCATTAAGCCTCGAGTAATGCAAAAGTAGCCTTTGAGTCAAAATCAAGGCCAAGGCCAATCAAAGGTCATCCACAAAATAGGGTACCTTTTTCCCTGGGGGGTGTATACACTAGGGGGATACCAAAATTTCATTATTTTTTACCTAGGACGTCCCGTTTCAGAGATATACACTGAATACTACCCTCACACACAACACACTCTCCCCGGGTGTGTATTCATTAAGCCTCGAGTAATGCAAAAGTAGCCTTTGAGTCAAAATCAAGGCCAAGGCCAATCAAAGGTCATCCACAAAATAGGGTACCTTTCTCCCTGGGGGGTGAATACACTAGGGGGATACCAAAATTTCATTATTTTTCGCCTAGGACGTCCCGTTTCAGAGATATACACTGAAAAGTACTCTCACATACAAGTCATACAGCATACTCTCCTGGGGTGTGTACACTGGGACGATACCGAAATTTCAATATTTTTTACCTAGGACGTCCCGTTTCAGAGATATACACTGAATACTACCCTCACACACAACACACTCTCCCCGGGTGTGTATTCATTGAGCCTCGAGTAATGCAAAGTAGCCTTTGAGTCAAAATCAAGGCCAAGGCCAATCAAAGGTCATCCACAAAATAGGGTACCTTTCTCCCTGGGGGGTGTATACACTAGGGGGATACCAAAATTTCATTATTTTTCGCCTAGGACGTCCCGTTTCAGAAATATACACTGAAAAGTACTCTCACATACAAGTCATACAGCATACTCTCCTGGGGTGTGTACACTGGGACGATACCGAAATTTCAATATTTTTTACCTAGGACGTCCCGTTTCAGAGATATACACCGAAAAGTACCCTCACACACAACACGCTCCCCGGGTGTGTATTCACTAAGCCTCGAGTAATGCAAAAGTAGTCTTTGAGTCAAAATCAAGGCCAAGGCCAATCAAAGGTCATCCACAAAATAGAATACCGTTCTCCCTGGGGGGTGTACACACTAGGGGGATGCCAAAATTTCATCATTTTTTACCTAGGACGTCCCGTTTCAGAGATATACACTGAATACTACCCTCACACACAACACACTCTTCCCGGGTGTGTATTCATTAAGCCTCGAGTAATGCAAAAGTAGCCTTTGAGTCAAAATCAAGGCCAAGGCCAATCAAAGGTCATCCACAAAATAGAGTAACGTTCTCCCTGGGGGGTGTATACACTAGGGGGATACCAAAATTTCATTATTTTTTACCTAGGACGTCCCGTTTCAGAGATATACACTGAAAAGTACTCTCACACACAACACGCTCCCCGGGTGTGTATTCACTAAGCCTCGAGTAATGCAAAAGTAGCCTTTGAGTCAAAATCAAGGCCAAGGCCAATCAAAGGTCATCCACAAAATAGAGTACCTTTCTCCCTGGGGGGTGTATACACTAGGGGGATAGCAACAACACGCTCCCCGGGTGTGTATTCACTAGGCCTCGAGTAATGCAAAAGTAGCCTTTGAGTCAAAATCAAGGCCAAGGCCAATCAAAGGTCATCCACAAAATAGGGTACCTTTCTCCCTGGGGGGTGTATACACTAGGGGGATACCAAAATTTTATTATTTTTCGCCTAGGACGTCCCGTTTCAGAGATATACACTGAAAAGTACTCTCACATACAAGTCATACAGCATACTCTCCTGGGGTGTGTACACTGGGACGATACCGAAATTTCAATATTTTTTACCTAGGACGTCCCGTTTCAGAGATATACACTGAATACTACCCTCACACACAACACACTCTCCCCGGGTGTGTATTCATTAAGCCTCGAGTAATGCAAAAGTAGCCTTTGAGTCAAAATCAAGGCCAAGGCCAATCAAAGGTCATCCACAAAATAGGGTACCTTTCTCCCTGGGGGGTGTATACACTAGGGGGATACCAAAATTTCATTATTTTTTACCTAGGACGTCCCGTTTCAGAGATATACACTGAATACTACCCTCACACACAACACACTCTCCCCGGGTGTGTATTCATTAAGCCTCGAGTAATGCAAAAGTAGCCTTTGAGTCAAAATCAAGGCCAAGGCCAATCAAAGGTCATCCACAAAATAGGGTACCTTTCTCCCCGGGGGGTGTATACACTAGGGGGATACCAAAATTTCATTATTTTCGCCTAGGACGTCCCGTTTCAGAGATATACACTGAAAAGTACTCTCACATACAAGTCATACAGCATACTCTCCTGGGGTGTGTACACTGGGACGATACCGAAATTTCAATATTTTTTACCTAGGACGTCCCGTTTCAGAGATATACACTGAATACTACCCTCACACACAACACACTCTCCCCGGGTGTGTATTCATTAAGCCTCGAGTAATGCAAAAGTAGCCTTTGAGTCAAAATCAAGGCCAAGGCCAATCAAAGGTCATCCACAAAATAGGGTACCTTTTTCCCTGGGGGGTGTATACACTAGGGGGATACCAAAATTTCATTATTTTCGCCTAGGACGTCCCGTTTCAGAGATATACACTGAAAAGTACTCTCACATACAAGTCATACAGCATACTCTCCTGGGGTGTGTACACTGGGACGATACCGAAATTTCAATATTTTTTACCTAGGACGTCCCGTTTCAGAGATATACACTGAAAAGTAACCTCACACACAACACACTCTCCCCGGGTGTGGATTCACTAAGCCTCGAGTAGTGCAAAAGTAACCATTAAGTCAAAATCAAGGCCAAGGCCAATCAAAGGTCATCCACAAAATAGAGTAACGTTCTCCCTGGGGGGTGTATACACTAGGGGGATACCAAAATTTCATTATTTTTTACCTAGGACGTCCCGTTTCAGAGATATACACTGAAAAGTACTCTCACACACAACACGCTCCCCGGGTGTGTATTCACTAAGCCTCGAGTAATGCAAAAGTAGCCTTTGAGTCAAAATCAAGGCCAAGGCCAATCAAAGGTCATCCACAAAATAGGGTACCTTTCTCCCTGGGGGGTGTATACACTAGGGGGATACCAAAATTTCATTATTTTTCACCTAGGACGTCCCGTTTCAGAGATATACACTGAAAAGTACTCTCACATACAAGTCATACAGCATACTCTCCTGGGGTGTGTACACTGGGACGATACCGAAATTTCAATATTTTTTACCTAGGACGTCCCGTTTCAGAGATATACACCGAAAAGTACCCTCACACACAACACGCTCCCCGGGTGTGTATTCACTAAGCCTCGAGTAATGCAAAAGTAGTCTTTGAGTCAAAATCAAGGCCAAGGCCAATCAAAGGTCATCCACAAAATAGAATACCGTTCTCCCTGGGGGGTGTGCACACTAGGGGGATACCAAAATTTCATCATTTTTTACCTAGGACGTCCCGTTTCAGAGATATACACTGAATACTACCCTCACACACAACACACTCTCCCCGGGTGTGTATTCATTAAGCCTCGAGTAATGCAAAAGTAGCCTTTGAGTCAAAATCAAGGCCAAGGCCAATCAAAGGTCATCCACAAAATAGGGTACCTTTCTCCCTGGGGGGTGTATACACTAGGGGGATACCAAAATTTCATTATTTTTCACCTAGGACGTCCCGTTTCAGAGATATACACTGAAAAGTACTCTCACACACAACACGCTCCCCGGGTGTGTATTCACTAAGCCTCGAGTAATGCAAAAGTAGCCTTTGAGTCAAAATCAAGGCCGAGGCCAATCAAAGGTCATCCACAAAATAGGGTAGCTTTCTCCCTGGGGGGTGTATACACTAGGGGGATACCAAAATTTCATTATTTTTTACCTAGGACGTCCCGTTTCAGAGATATACACTGAAAAGTACTCCCACACACAACTCGCTCCCCGGGTGTGTATTCACTAGGCCTCGAGTAATGCAAAAGTAGCCTTTGAGTCAAAATCAAGGCCAAGGCCAATCAAAGGTCATCCACAAAATAGGGTACCTTTCTCCCTGGGGGGTGTATACACTAGGGGGATACCAAAATTTCATTATTTTTCACCTAGGACGTCCCGTTTCAGAGATATACACTGAAAAGTACTCTCACATACAAGTCATACAGCATACTCTCCTGGGGTGTGTACACTGGGACGATACCGAAATTTCAATATTTTTTACCTAGGACGTCCCGTTTCAGAGATATACACCGAAAAGTACCCTCACACACAACACGCTCCCCGGGTGTGTATTCACTAAGCCTCGAGTAATGCAAAAGTAGTCTTTGAGTCAAAATCAAGGCCAAGGCCAATCAAAGGTCATCCACAAAATAGAATACCGTTCTCCCTGGGGGGTGTACACACTAGGGGGATGCCAAAATTTCATCATTTTTTACCTAGGACGTCCCGTTTCAGAGATATACACTGAATACTACCCTCACACACAACACACTCTTCCCGGGTGTGTATTCACTGGGCCTCGAGTAATGCAAAAGTAGCCTTTGAGTCAAAATCAAGGCCAAGGCCAATCAAAGGTCATCCACAAAATAGAGTAACGTTCTCCCTGGGGGGTGTATACACTAGGGGGATACCAAAATTTCATTATTTTTTACCTAGGACGTCCCGTTTCAGAGATATACACTGAAAAGTGCCCTCACACACAACACGCTCCCCGGGTGTGTATTCACTAAGCCTCGAGTAATGCAAAAGTAGCCTTTGAGTCAAAATCAAGGCCAAGGCCAATCAAAGGTCATCCACAAAATAGAGTACCTTTCTCCCTGGGGGGTGTATACACTAGGGGGATAGCAACAACACGCTCCCCGGGTGTGTATTCACTAGGCCTCGAGTAATGCAAAAGTAGCCTTTGAGTCAAAATCAAGGCCAAGGCCAATCAAAGGTCATCCACAAAATAGGGTACCTTTCTCCCTGGGGGGTGTATACACTAGGGGGATACCAAAATTTTATTATTTTTCGCCTAGGACGTCCCGTTTCAGAGATATACACTGAAAAGTACTCTCACATACAAGTCATACAGCATACTCTCCTGGGGTGTGTACACTGGGACGATACCGAAATTTCAATATTTTTTACCTAGGACGTCCCGTTTCAGAGATATACACTGAATACTACCCTCACACACAACACACTCTCCCCGGGTGTGTATTCATTAAGCCTCGAGTAATGCAAAAGTAGCCTTTGAGTCAAAATCAAGGCCAAGGCCAATCAAAGGTCATCCACAAAATAGGGTACTTTTTTCCCTGGGGGGTGTATACACTAGGGGGATACCAAAATTTCATTATTTTTTACCTAGGACGTCCCGTTTCAGAGATATACACTGAATACTACCCTCACACACAACACACTCTCCCCGGGTGTGTATTCATTAAGCCTCGAGTAATGCAAAAGTAGCCTTTGAGTCAAAATCAAGGCCAAGGCCAATCAAAGGTCATCCACAAAATAGGGTACCTTTCTCCCCGGGGGGTGTATACACTAGGGGGATACCAAAATTTCATTATTTTCGCCTAGGACGTCCCGTTTCAGAGATATACACTGAAAAGTACTCTCACATACAAGTCATACAGCATACTCTCCTGGGGTGTGTACACTGGGACGATACCGAAATTTCAATATTTTTTACCTAGGACGTCCCGTTTCAGAGATATACACTGAATACTACCCTCACACACAACACACTCTCCCCGGGTGTGTATTCATTAAGCCTCGAGTAATGCAAAAGTAGCCTTTGAGTCAAAATCAAGGCCAAGGCCAATCAAAGGTCATCCACAAAATAGGGTACCTTTTTCCCTGGGGGGTGTATACACTAGGGGGATACCAAAATTTCATTATTTTCGCCTAGGACGTCCCGTTTCAGAGATATACACTGAAAAGTACTCTCACATACAAGTCATACAGCATACTCTCCTGGGGTGTGTACACTGGGACGATACCGAAATTTCAATATTTTTTACCTAGGACGTCCCGTTTCAGAGATATACACTGAAAAGTAACCTCACACACAACACACTCTCCCCGGGTGTGGATTCACTAAGCCTCGAGTAGTGCAAAAGTAACCATTAAGTCAAAATCAAGGCCAAGGCCAATCAAAGGTCATCCACAAAATAGAGTAACGTTCTCCCTGGGGGGTGTATACACTAGGGGGATACCAAAATTTCATTATTTTTTACCTAGGACGTCCCGTTTCAGAGATATACACTGAAAAGTACTCTCACACACAACACGCTCCCCGGGTGTGTATTCACTAAGCCTCGAGTAATGCAAAAGTAGCCTTTGAGTCAAAATCAAGGCCAAGGCCAATCAAAGGTCATCCACAAAATAGGGTACCTTTCTCCCTGGGGGGTGTATACACTAGGGGGATACCAAAATTTCATTATTTTTCACCTAGGACGTCCCGTTTCAGAGATATACACTGAAAAGTACTCTCACATACAAGTCATACAGCATACTCTCCTGGGGTGTGTACACTGGGACGATACCGAAATTTCAATATTTTTTACCTAGGACGTCCCGTTTCAGAGATATACACCGAAAAGTACCCTCACACACAACACGCTCCCCGGGTGTGTATTCACTAAGCCTCGAGTAATGCAAAAGTAGTCTTTGAGTCAAAATCAAGGCCAAGGCCAATCAAAGGTCATCCACAAAATAGAATACCGTTCTCCCTGGGGGGTGTGCACACTAGGGGGATACCAAAATTTCATCATTTTTTACCTAGGACGTCCCGTTTCAGAGATATACACTGAATACTACCCTCACACACAACACACTCTCCCCGGGTGTGTATTCATTAAGCCTCGAGTAATGCAAAAGTAGCCTTTGAGTCAAAATCAAGGCCAAGGCCAATCAAAGGTCATCCACAAAATAGGGTACCTTTCTCCCTGGGGGGTGTATACACTAGGGGGATACCAAAATTTCATTATTTTTCACCTAGGACGTCCCGTTTCAGAGATATACACTGAAAAGTACTCTCACACACAACACGCTCCCCGGGTGTGTATTCACTAAGCCTCGAGTAATGCAAAAGTAGCCTTTGAGTCAAAATCAAGGCCGAGGCCAATCAAAGGTCATCCACAAAATAGGGTAGCTTTCTCCCTGGGGGGTGTATACACTAGGGGGATACCAAAATTTCATTATTTTTTACCTAGGACGTCCCGTTTCAGAGATATACACTGAAAAGTACGAACGCATTTTAATCTCTCTTGACTACCTGTATTATCCATACGGGGTAAAAAAAAAATGAAATTTTAGTATCCCCTATCCCCCTAATATCCCCCTATATTCAGAACCTCACGAACCAAATTTTCACCCGATACTTGTGTCCTACTGGACACAAGTCGATGAGTCCATTTTAGTATGATACCTATAATAGCTATGTTACGCTAGATGGCGACTTTTTCTTTTCGCTGTATTGTTTTTATTTGAAAATTTCAGTTCGAGTTTTATTTATTACGCAAATCTGTTACAAAACATCGTATGACATACGTGAGCTTTGATCATTACAACCTCTGCTTGCTCGCCTCGGCTGTAATAAGCAGAAAACAGAACACTTAAAAACTCCCGCTCTTTATTTCTTTTTCAGCAACTTAACCATAGACAAAAAATATTATTGTTTTTTACCAAAGAGGATATTTACAAAGGTTGACATGTATGACTAAGGGTCCGCAGAAACCCGCAGAAAATATGCCGGTGGCATCGTTTTGTGGCTCGCAGAAACCCGCAGAAAATATGCCGGTGGCGTCGTTTTGTGGCTGTGGCCGGAGGCCCGTGTGTGGCGACCCTATAACTATGAGCGCGTCGCTAACACCGCACTTATATCTTATGTACTATTTCGTAATTACGATACATATTATGGTATTTTGTTGGAAGTTTTAAGAATAAAACACCAAATTATAATAATTACGCATTTATTACAACTCTTCCAATAAATAATTTGCACAAATACACACCACACTAATAAATATACACAAGCCTTGTTGAAGCCTTACAATATAGTTGACCTCGTATGCTATACCACCCTAGGAGGCCGATTTGCCTACAATAATATTAATACATTTTATTGTACAACGCGGTTTCACCCGCGTAGTTCCCATTCCCGTGGGAATACAGGGATACAAAGTAGCCTATGTCACCTGGGTATAATGTACCTTCCGAACAGTGAAAGAATTTTTCAAATCGGTCCAGTAGTTTCGGAGCCTATTCAATGCAAACAAACCAACAATCAGATCTTCCCTCGTTATAATATTTGTTTGGAAGTAGAGATCTCTTCGTATTACACAATGTGGAAACTTCGTCGTCAGATCCGACTAAAATAATTTAATGGAGTTTAATGTCAATATGAATTTGTGGGCTCTTCTGATTCTAGGCCAAACTTGTGCTTGTTAATAGTTAATGCAGGGAAGTATCTTCTGTTCCCGTGACCCCCGGCGCAAGTGTGAGAAGGAACACGGGCTGGTTTTTAGTCAGTAAGAGTCTGACAGACCCCTCCAACCTCCCCTCACCAAACGATAGAGGATTTTTTTCTGATCACTTTGGTACACTTAACTCATTTTCGACAAAATTGGACTTATACCCCTTTTCACTAGGGCCACAGAAATTAGTTTGGCCTGAAATCGGTTTGGGCCGGTAACATAAGGAAACGATTAATACAGGGTGGCAGGGACATCGACGCGCAAACGTCGTGAAAAGGTTGCACCTGATGCCATAAATGAAATTACGAAGGTCATTCATCTCGGAAATGGCTGGTTAAAAAAATATCGTACAGACTAGACCGCGCGCCGCCCGGTGCGGTGGCGTCCTTTGTGGCCGACAATAGAATGTTGGCATTAGGTAGAAAGCGAAAAGCGAAGGCACCTACTATGCTAGTGTTGACCTCGCATTTGAACTTTAGAAAAACAGCTGATCAGGTAGCCCTTTCCTGTTTTACTTTCATTGCTGGTTTAAGTGAAACAAGTGAATTTACAAAATCTCATTGGAATAGGTAAAAATAATGTTTATATACAGTTTACAGTAAAAAAAAATGCAAAAAAAAACGTAAAATTTAAGGAAAAGCCGACGAAAAATTTCAACGCAGGGGGGTCCAGAATCATGTACTGAATCCATGGTAAGCGGATGTGCGTCGATGTCCCTGCCACCCTGTATACTTGTAACATTTATAACATGTTTTGTATGAACATAATTACCAGGAAGTTTGTTACTAGACGCAAACTGAGCGCAAATTCGTAGGGTGGTAAGCATGACCTATTAAAATATTCGAATAAATTCTAGGCCTCAATTTTCATATCCATAATTTTAGCGAGCCTCTTACATACCTACATTTATAACGAAATAATTCAAAGTTAAATTATCTAGCAGTCAATAATATCTACTAACGTTATTCTAAAATATATTTCTAATGACATCGATAATGTACATTTTTTTGAGTATTTTCGTATATAAAACAACAAATCTATCACACGCTATTTTTATACAGATAAATTAATGAAAGTCGGAGCCTATTTTCTATATTGAATAACAGATAAAATAGCAAAAAAACAATGATATAATTAATTGCCATTACATTTGTCAACACTCTTATGAAACATATTCAATTATACTAAACACGAATTTAATATAAATTGACTACATGAACAAGGGATGGATTAAAAACTATAATTTAAAAGTTGAAGTAAGATATTTTGAAATAAGTTTACCTAAGTAAACTTAACAAAAATGAAATTAAAGTGTGTAAATGAAAAAATATTGTTCTCAGCACATCAAGCTTCCTTTCATAGTTTTTCAACTTTATTATGCCAAGAACTTAGCATTGCCATTCAATGTGGCAATGCTGCCAGTCTTGACTTAACGTTTTGAGATGACAGCGAAGCTTTGACACCTAAATACACTTGTATAAAGAAACAGTAGTATATTTCATGTATAACAAAATTATGTCTATGGGTTAGAACACATCGATCGACGGCATTCGACGGAAGATAGCAAAGTATATTATTTTATTTACATTAATTTTATAGATACTGTATATTCATTGGTATTGTTTATTTTTTACCGTAGTAAATAAGTTAATAAATACATGAAACGACGTATAGTAGTTGTTTTGCTTGAGTTTTGATTTCAATGTTAAATGAATTTACTTTTTTCTTAATCTCGGTATATTGGAGTGCGCTAGCTAACACGTGACAATCATTCTGAAATGTAATGTTTTACAATGTGTATAACCATTAGTGCTATTTATTGAGCATTTCATTGTATAGATTCTTTGTATACCTCGTTCTTTAAACGAATCAGACAGATGTGTTGCTGGGGAGTTTGTTCCGCCACTTCTTCTTCCCAGCAAAAACACTAGGAAGTGGCGAAGGGTGGGCCGTTTTGGGGGACTGTCTCTATGTATTTTTTTGACATTCAAAAAGTGCTGATTCTCAGCCTAGTTTGAATAAAGACTTTTGATTTTGATTTTGTATACATCCTTTTGCATCGACGCGACGATCCCACTCCGACGGCGGACTGACACAAAATTCGATCGTTAGTCGACGGCCTCCGGTACGCTGAATGTGAATCAGCATAATACGTACAAGTGTGCTACTTTTCAATCGGAAAAATACGAAACGCCGTCGATCATGATTGAATAATCATAATTAATATAACATTTGATAAATTCACGCTTTATAAATACAAGCTAGTCAGTAATAAAAATAAATGTCTAGTTTAAAGGGGTTTACACTTTTAACTATAGAAAATGGCGTACCCATTTTTTTCTTCATATTTTGTGCGCACGATTAAATTCATCATATTTCAGGCGGCCGTTAAGAAATACACAAATACATAAACTCACGCCTTTTTCTCATGGGGGTAGGCAGAAACTACAGAGCGCCGTATGCTACGATTCTTATATACTTCTTTTACTTCGTTTACATTCATACATGTTGTCATACACACACGCCGGTTGCGAGTACTACGCACCTGACCTTTCTGAAGAACCTCACCAATAAGGTCTGTGTTATCCCCTCCCAGCGTTTCAACTTACATCTGCTTTATAAGAAATAAAATTGCGATACCTACTCAATCATTAATACTTATAGAACTTCAACATACAATCTAACACTAACGGCAAATTGTAAAAAAAAACAAGAAAAAATTTAATTTCGCGGGCCCTACAACCTAAATCGTGCGCGCAAACTTGAAAAAAAAAAAAAACAAAATGACGATATGCCAAAAAGATTTTAAACCATTATCATATTTGTAGGCCCTTCATCATCATTGAGATCAGATCTATTCTAGTTTCTATACCTATTATAATTTCTAGTTACATAATTCTACTTACAATGCAAATGTCTTACGAAGACTATAACACCACTATTTTTTAATTAGTACAAAAATAACGTACCTGTTACTGATCATTTGCGTAATCAAAAGTAAAAAAAAAACGAAATTAAATTTTTAAATATGCCACTAGGTATTTTGTTAAACTTAAATAACGAAAACAGCTGTTGGAGGCGGGGCATGCTTGAGCGAGATCACGCGAACGTGAGCGAGAGATGACGATTAATGAATACTACTATGTCATGAATAGACTGTACAATATTAACCATAAATTGGGTGACTTTTTGGGATGTAAACAAACGCTAATAACTTTGCTGTTTATGAATATTATTTATTGATACTTTACAAATATAATGAGAAGACCGTCTAGAATAAGCACTTTAAGTATTTGTACTAATTAAAAATTTGTGGTGTATATTGATCATATTTATTACTTCTATTATATTTTTAGTTTGAAATGTTATGATGGCCAAGAAGTTAAGGCGCCTATAACAGGCTCAGTAAATTAAGTTCCTATGTGAGGAGATAGATGTGGCTTACACCATTTATAATATACATTAGAAAGAAGAAGTTCGTAGAAGCAGGAATGCAGCACTTTTTATTTTAAAAATAAATGATTTTTTTTTTTAATTTACAAGAATAAAAGTGAAACGAAGAACGTGTCCACGTATTGACGTATTGTTCATCCCTGCTTCTTTGAGATTTTTATCATTGTAAATGTAATTTTCAACTTAAATGAAATTTTATAGTTAATTGAAATCCACACCATTACTTAGAATAAATTGTTGCAATGGTTCCAACTAAAAGTGACAGTTGCTGTGAAGATAGATTATAACAAATTCGGCGTCCAACGCTGTATTGTACAGACGCCAGCACATCAAGTTACCTCAATGTGTCAAATTTTCCCAATTGAATATGAACCTTATTTTGTTTGACATAAAGTTGAAAAACGATCAAAGAAATTTGACACATTGGGGTAACTTGACGTGCTGCCGTTTGTACTTTATACAGGGTGTAACGGAAAGGGTATATACATACAAACAGGGTGAATAGAGTATTTAATAACGAGTCTTTCCTCAAAATTTCAGCTCCCAACTAATAACTTTGAAACTTCACGATATTATTTAATATCGACAGTTTATTAAATGCAAAATCATAACAAACGTGTCACCGCACTATGAGGGTCATAATCCTGTCCGGCAAGGTTCCAGTATATCTATCTCGGGTTCTGCGCGCCTAGTACAGACCTGTCGGGCTCTGCCTAACCGACGAAGGCGCGACGGCGCGGGCGGGCTCAACTTTACAATTATGTATGTATATGTATAAAAACGTTGCCATGTCGTTTCTTATCACCAAGAGAATCCGTGCCCTTCGGATGTATATACCCTTTCCGTTACACTCTGTATACATTGTTTGTACTTTCGCTACAAAGTGCGCATTAAAAATAACTTCTGTCTAATTCTATTGTAAATAGAGTATAGTATGTATTTAGAGACCTTTGTTCAATAGTTACAGCAATTAAGACGTCATTCAGTCCTCAATGCTGGGGTCGTCGCATTTCCAATCCCTGTTCCTCTGCCGAGCCCGCTTGGGCCAAGGTTTCTTTAGGTGTACGTGTTCTACGTGCGCTCTGTGCTCGCCAGCGGTCGTGAAGGTCTTGCCACAAGTGTCACATTTGAAGGGTTTAAGACCGGTGTGGATCTGAAAAGAGAGAAAATCTCAGTCGTGGCGAACTATTTTTATTAACCCCCGACGCAAAAAGAGGGGTGTTATAAGTTTCACCGCTATGTGTGTGTGTCTGTCTGTCTGTCTGTCTGTCTGTCTGTGGCACCGTAGCGCCCAAACGGGTTAGCCGATTTAGATGCGGTTTTTTTTATTTGAAAGCAGGGTTTCTTGCGATGGTTCTTAGACATAATTCATCAAAATCGGTTCAGCCGTTTCAAGATTATCAGCTCTTTTGTGTTAGCTTCCGTTGCTATTTTAGACGTCTATGGGTATTAACTTTACTTACAAACATATGTGTGTCTTAAAATTTCAAACACCCATGTGTGTAATATTAATAAGCAACATTGTGGTGTATTTGGTCTGATGCAGCCAGGATATCTAGCAGACTAATACACTCTTGGAAAAATAACAGCAGATATGTCGTGTTTGGATTCATTTTAACCTGCATTTGATTCTGCACACAATGCACTGATGGCAACTGGATGAGCTGATGCTGCAGCCAGGCTATCCAGCACACCAGTAGGTAGACTCTTGACAAAATAATAGCAGATATGTCGTGTTTGGATTCATTTTAACCAGCATTTGATTCTGCACACAATGCCATGATGGCAACAGCATGAGCTGATGCTGCAGCCAGGCTATCCAACACACCAGTAGGTAGACTCTTGACAAAATAATAGCAGATATGTCGTGTTTGGATTCATTTCAACCAGCATTTGATTCTAAACACAATGCACTGATGGCAAAAGGATGAGCTGATGCTGCAGCCAGGCTATCCAGCACACCAGTAGGTAGACCCTTGACAAAATAATAGCAGATATGTCGTGTTTGGATTCGTTTTAACCAGCATTTGACTCTACATACAATACACTGAAAAATTCTCATAACTGTAAACTCTATAAAACAAAATTAATGCGTTTAAAAAATATAAAATAAAAATTAAATTAAAAATTTAAAAAACCCCCATCGCAAAAAATAAAACATTTAAAAAGTTAAAAATAACACTTTAGCCATGAAATTTTACGTAACGTCGGGGTACCGTTAAAATAAGTACCTAAATACCTACAAGTACTAGGAGCATTCCTTACTTAAGCGGTACCCCGACGTGAAGTAAAATTTCATGGCTAAAGTGTTATTTTTAACTTTTTAAATGTTTTATTTTTTGCGATGGGGGTTTTTTAAATTTTTAATTTAATTTTTTTAGAAATAAGAAGTTGTCAAGTTGATTACATTCCACAACTTTTTTCACACAACGCCATTTAGTCCCAAGTTAAGCTTGAGAGCTTGTGATATAGGCACTAAACAGCTGATAAACATAATTATATATTTCTAAATACATACATATTATAGATAAATTACACTCAGACACAGAACAAATGATCGTGCTCAACACACAAACATTTGTCCTGGGTGGGAATCTAACCCACGACCTCCGGCATAGCAGTCAGGGTCACTAACTACTAGATCAACAGGCCAGTCAGACATTAGTACAGAGTATATGGTAAACGTCAGCTGTCATTTGCAAATGGCGCGAACGATGTCACGAGGATGGAGTCGTTTTGGGAAGTGGAAGCTAGGCAGAGCTGAGTTGGATTTGAGACACCAACGAAGACACTAATCCAGTGCGAAACTGTCTGTTTACCCATCTGAGTTATGTTGTGTGATTACTTTTATTAATGTGAGGTTATTACTGCAATGAAGATTATTATTCAACGTTATGTACCTGGTACCACGAAACCCCTAATGTCGGCCCATACCGCTTAGCCATCGCTGTCACCGACATAAAAAACAAAGTCGGGTTTGTACAAAGTTCCTTATCGCGCGTTGTGAAAGGGGGCTAGACGGAATGACAGAGAGAGAGAGAGAGAAAAAAAAATAAGAAGTTGTAACGAATAAAATGCCTTCACAAATCAATCGATCCGGGTGTCCCTCACACGACTCCTCTCAAGTTTTTTTTTTGATTCGTCGCATTTGTCTCAGTCCCGAATAGCAGAAAAACGATTCAAAACATTAAAAAATTATTGAAAAAAGATTTGTTTTATTAAACAATATTCAAATGCAGCGCCATCTTGGATGACATTACAGGTGACTTTTTTCTTCCCAGTTCATTAAAAAGTGACAATTTGACAAGTCTTAAGACCAAACACATTCAGTACCTATAGACCGGACATCACGAACAAAATTTTCGTCCGAAAAAGTGTGTCCTGCTGGATACAAGTCTATGAGTTTTTTGTAGTACGCTCCGCTGCCGCTCCAATATTCATATATTATTCTAGATGGCGTTACTGAGACATGGGATCAAAGTTTTTCTATGACATTTCCTTGACATGCCCGCTCTATAGTATTTTGGATCTCTTTGCTTAAGACCAAACTAAGAACGTACCTAACACAATATTATTTTTTTTTCATTCTAAGGTGGAACGAAGTTTGCTGAACTGTCAAATTTTCCCAATTGACATGTACCTTATTGTGTTTAGAATAAAGTTGAAAACCTATCAAATAAATTTGACACATTGAGGTAGGTTGATGTGCTGGCGTCTGTACCTAATAAAAAAAAACTTATTTACATAAAAAGTAGCACCGACTCAGGGTGGTTGTGTCAAGCTACTGCTGTTATCATCGTTTCAATTTGATTATATTTGTATGTGTTTCTTGTTCCAAATAAATAAATTTATTATTATTATTATTATAGCTAGGCCGGAAAATTCAAATATTCTTGGGTATTAGCAATTTGCAAAAACATAAGCATCGCATCGCATCGTTCGCATTGTGGCGAGTTATGCGAATATAAGTGTAGGGAATAGCCGATACTTTTTACGCGATCTCAGGTTTGGTCCCAAAGTAAGATAAGATTGAGAAATATGTGAGGGACAGGTACTTGCTATTTAAGATATTTTTTTTATTTTTTCCAGATAGTATGTACAGTTCCACTTACAGACTAATAATTTTATAATCTATTAAGTTTTATATAACTCAAATTTGTAAAAAATTGTAAGCAGTATAATGAACTCTGGTACCCAAGGTAAGATTTAACTTGTGTTATGGGTACCAGTGCTCTCTCACGGTTAGCACAGAGTTACATTAATTGTCAAAGATGGAGGACGTGGTTTTGGTAGACCAACAAAAGTAAAAGTGATGAGTGATATTACTATCATCATCATCAGCGTCATCATTCAAATTATGTTTATTATTTTTTTACTTATTTCTACGAGTCTTTAATTTAGCTTTATTTTGATTATACACCACTATTTTTTAATTAGTACAAAAAAAATATAGGCAATATCCTTAACTCTTACAGATCATATTTGCGTAATCAAAAGTAAAAACCAAAGTAGTAAATGCCTAAGGCATTAAGTCCGCCTTTGTACAGTGTCTTTTACTAGTGCATAAAGTTTTAATAAATAAAAAAAACTAAATTCAATTTTTAAATATGCCACTATTTAGTTAAATAAATTAGTGGTTTATATTTACGACTTGTTTGGACTAACTTTGATTTAATTTTAATTGCATTTATTTATCTATTCTGAATTATTAACTTATTGATATAATGTTTGAATTGATTATGATTTAATATGTTCCTGTTTTAGTTTAATTTAATTTAATTTAGGTTTGATTTCGTTTTTATTTATTTTTAGTTGGTTTTAATGTTGTTTTTTATCGTTTTATAACTATTATTTTTATTTTATTCTATTCCTTTTTGTCAATGGGTGTACTTACCTGAAATAAATGAATTTATTATTATTATAATTAGGAATTACTTACAAACATATGTCTCCTTCTGTTGTTGAAGAACGCGAAGTGTTTCCCGCACAGTGGACACTCGTAGCTCGGGCGCGTCGCACTGTGGACCCTCATATGAAACACCAGGTTGGTCTTCTGGGTGAAACTCTTGGTGCAGCGGTCACATTTGAAACGTTTCTCTCCAGTATGTACCCACATATGGTCCTTCAGAAGGGCCATGCTCTGAAAACAATTAATTAAGCAACATTGTAAATCAAATAAGTAATAACAACTTAGCAAAAACAAAAGTTTTAAAATCTTAACCTTTTAACCGCTTGATTTTATACCAATTGACAACATTTCAAAATTGACATGACCCTAAAACAAAAATACCGTTTCTTCACTTTTGTATGCTGAGTTCAAATACATTTTTAAATTTTTTTTATTGCTTAGTTTTTGAGAAAAAAAAAATAAAAACCCAAAAACATGCGATGACGTCACTTATACGGTGGAATGAAGTAGTTACCTTTGCGTAAGCAAGCTAATTTTTAAGATAAAACCATAATGTCAAACATGACATATCTAATGTCAAACAAGACATATCTAACAGTTTTTTTGACGTATCACAGTAAACCAAAGGATGTATCGCCATTCCACCGTTTGAATGACGTCATTTGGCGCCGCGTCTTTTTAGAATGCACCGAATTTCAAAGTTAAAATTATGAATGATATTATTACCTACATAATTTCGAAAAACCAAAAAATATGGGTTATCTATTTTTAGATTTACTTTTATACAACGTAATAAAACATGCAAATTAAAATTTTGAAATGTTGTCAATTGTCGTGCCGTGTAAATTTTAATATATTGACGATTTATAGTGAAGCGCTGGGCTTCACTATAAATCGTACGTACTATAATACGTCAATATATTAAAATTTATCATGTTGCCAGAATTAGCCTATTTGGGAAGAATGTAAAGTAGAACCAAGAAATTAAATTGGACAAACATTTTTTATGTCGTAGGTTCGATTCATACGATTCAGGCGGAATGTCCCCGAAAATAGTTGTCGAATAAATCCGACTCAGGCGGGTCTTTAACACTTTAACCGCCTGAGTAATTAGTGAACAACTTCTTAAATATTTTTTTAGAGTATTTACGAGTACTATTTTCAGCTATTTAGTCTAAATATAAATAAGAAAAATGTGTGTGTGTGTGTGTGTAATAAATATCATTTATCAATAATACTCCTAATTGTAGACTATTGACGACTGAAGAATCGACACATTTTCTCCACATTGTCGTGATCAAAACAAAAGATTATTTTCTAAATCCCACCGAGGACAAGTAGTAATGTGATGAGCACGATCATTTGTTCTGTGTCTGGGTGTATTTTATCTACAATATGTATACACCACAAATTTTTAATTAGTACAAATACTTAAAGGGCCTATTCTAGACGGTCTTCTCATTATACTTGTAAAGTATCAATTAATAATATTCATAAACAGCAAAGTTACTAGCGTTTGTTTATATCCCAAAAAGTCACCCAATTTATGAAAATATTGTACAGGCTATTCATGACATAGTACTATTCATTAATCGTCATCTCTCGCTCACGTTCGCGTGATCTCGCTCAAGCATGCCCCGCCTCCAACAGCTGTTTACGTTATTTAAGTTTCATTAAATAGTGGCATATTTAAAAATTGAATTTCGTTTTTTTTTACTTTTGACTAAGCAAATACGATCAGTAATAAATACGGAGACAGCCCTATTTTATTTTGTACTAATTAAAAAATAGTGGTGTATATTTAGAAATATATAAGTACGTTTATCAGCTGTTTAGTACCCATAACACACGCTCTGCTTAACTTGGGACTAGATGGCGTTGTGTGAAAGTTGGGGAATATTTATTTGTTTATCTGTCAGTTTTGTCGATTTTTTCGTAAACAAAAGCCGTTTCTTTCTCGTTGTTCATGTATGAAATGAAAGATATTTATTTCTGTAAGTAGCGCTTCCCAGATAGTTTTACATGTCATTTTTGTTTTGAAACTAAATGGCATTTCCAAAGCGACTGATCCATTCTTCCATAGTGACTGATCATGCTACAGGCAGGTACACCTATGCCTGGTTAGAGGTAGAGGGAGGGAGGGAGAAGCGAGAGAGAGAGGGGGGGGAGTAGGAGGAGAGAGAGGGATACGGAGGGAGAGGGAGTGGGATAAGGCGAGGGAGGGGTGGGAAGAGGGGGGGGGGGGAGGAGGAGGGTAAAGGAAGATTTTTCGGGGATTGCAGGCGTGAAGTTAAGTTATGTTAAAATAAGTTATTCGCTACATGTTATTTAGCACACTCAAATACGTACCTGGAATATCTTCCCACACTGCTCACACATACAAGGAGTCTTCATAGCCGGATATTTTGTCCGGTTCTTATCCGGGTGAGCCCGTCGGAAATGCTGCGCATACACACGCAAGTCGCGAAGCTGTATACCACACTGTGGGAGACACAAAACAACGTCAAAAATGCCCACGGCGCCAAACTATAAATACTAGCTAGAACAGAAAGAAGAAAGAAGAAAGACAGAAAGAAAGAAATAAGATTTATTGGTAAAAAAAAAATGGCATGTCTCACGGCTGCGCCAAAAGGCTCATTTCAGCGGTAATGCCAGACAGACGCAGCGACGCTCTGACGCTGGTTTTCAAATGCACCTTTTGGGACGGGTAACGGTTGAGTAACACAATATGAGAGGGAGGGGGGAGGGGAGTGGGAGGGGGGAGGGGAGTGGGAGGGGTGAGGGGAGGGAGGTGGGAGGGGTGAGGGGAGGTGGTGGGAGGGGAGGGCAGGAAAGGCTGGGGAGTGGGAGGGGAGGCGAGAGGAAGGGAGGGTGGAGAAGGAGCGGGAAGGATGGGGAGATGGAGAGGAAGAGGAGGAGCATGGGAAGTGAGGGAGGGAGAGGGGATACGTGAGAGGGAGGGGGAGAGGGGGAGAGGAGTTGATGAAAAATGCTATGCTTTACCGCGGCAGTCTCCGAGTGCCAAACGTCTTTTTTAATTATTAATTAATCATATCCTATCCATAAGCAATATATTTATTGACATATCAAATTAAATATAAAATAGGTTTCATCCATTAACCAGCTCGGTGAAGGTCGTTCTTAACGGGATCTTAGACTACAAGAGAATGTGACATACCTGTTCGCAATTGACAGGCGTGTGCGGTTCATGTAGTTCACTGTCGCTGGGACCGCGCGGATGGATCACAGGCCTCCTCTCTATGCGCCTCATGACTCTACCGCTTCGTTCCGCGTTCATGCTTTGCGAGTCGTTTCGGATCCGATTACTGTACAAATGATAATAGTAGATTATTAACCAAGGGCTGTATGACATCAATTGCATACGAGGTTTTTGGCGCCTGAGCGAAGCGAAGGCGCTAATTAACCCGAGTATGCAATTGATGCTTACGCCCAAGATAAATACTCTGCTTTACATATCGATTGTGAGGTAAGTAAACAATAAGACAGCAGGT
The DNA here is from genome assembly GCA_921972225.1 of Euplexia lucipara. NCBI lineage: Eukaryota > Metazoa > Arthropoda > Insecta > Lepidoptera > Noctuidae > Euplexia > Euplexia lucipara. The sequence continues at coordinate 5,149,369 of OV179172.1, read as the reverse complement.
TTCAATGAACATTTATTAAGAAGAAAAAAATGTGTATTTAATTAAAATTAATTATTTTCGCGATGCTTTCGCGCCTACTAGTAGACTGCCTTTTTTTTTCACGCACGCAAGCGCGTCAAATCTTGCTGGCCAGTTTGATTTTTAAATCGATTCCATCTAACATACGATGTGGAAACAAATAGTTCCATATTTAAAATAAAATCCTTATAAAATAAATTGTCTAGATTCCGATTCGAGTAATTAATCGATACCGAGAAATAAAAAATTAACTTTTTAAAAATATTCTTCGTGCAGTATGAGTATGACAGTTCTTTTTTCAAATTCCAAAACCTATGCTGTAATGATAGTCATACACCCCGGCATTCAGGGGTGTAAGGGTGTACTTACAGAGCAAGAGATATGTAAAACATTTTTCAAACGCAACGCCATCTTGGATGACATCATCATCTGCCTAGCTTTTTTATCCCCGACACAAAAAGAGGGGTGTTATAAGTTTAGTTAATTTTTTGTAGTTTACGGTACGGTACCCCAACGTGAAGTAAAATTTTATGGCTCAACGATAGGGAAGTGTTATTTTTAACCTTTTAAATGTTCTACTTCTTTGCGGAAGGGGTTTTTTAAATTTTAAATTTAATTTGGGTTTTAACCCAACTATGTTGGAGCTGTTTCCAGTTTAACCGGTGTAGCTGAATACCAGTGTTTTACGCGGAGCGACTTTCTATCGGATCTTCTCTTAATAATATACAGGGTGTAATTTTGACCGTGGGACAAACTCCCACAGGCTGTTCTACTGTTGAATATGAACAACTTTCGCCATTGGACCAACTCTGAAATCGCGAAAAAAAAATCAGCTGTTTCATACATTTTCGTCGAGTAGGTATCAAACTTTTGTATGCAACAGCTGATTTTATTTTTGCGATTTCAGAGTTGGTTCTATAGCGAAAGTTGTTCATATTCAACAGTAGAAAAGCCTGTGGAAGTTTGTCCCACGGTCAAAATTACACCCTGTATATGTGTCGTGGATTGTTGGCGCTATGGTGCGGCGTACAGCGCCATCTAACAATAAGTTTAGTAAACTAATAATATCGTGACCGGAAACGCCAGCGGCGCCCCACCGCATGGACACGATCGTCAGTGGGAGGGATGCAGCGAGGACGGACAGAGAGCCGGCGTGTTGGCTCAGTCTACCTCGGACAGTCCTAGCATTCGCTCAGTACCAACGCAAGTGTTTGTTTCGCTTATGAAGATAATCGTTACTTGAATAAAGTTATTTTGATTTAAACTATATTTCGTCCGAGTAACCAAGTCAGTGCCCACATCCACCAAGAACTATGTCCGATCATGATGAAGATCCGGTGTTTCGCATCTCGGCCACCCAAGATGCGACATATAGGGTGACAGGTAATTAGTGACCGAAAGTTAAACACGTGATTGTATTCATCCTTTCATTAAACTTTCCCAAAGAAACTTTTTTTTTTAAACACAATAAAATAACAAAAACGCTGTTTGAAATTCTCGCGCGCGTGCCTGTGATCGATCACAGTAGTCACGAAACGGCACGATCTATCAGCTGATAGTCTGACCTCGGGAAGGAGAAAATCGACTAGTAGTAGCGTCACACGCTCCCCCGCCACCCCCACCGCTCCCGTTGTGCAGTACTGACGTAATTGAATTAATTGAAAGTTAATGAGTGTATAAAAAAAAGTTTCTTTGGGAAAGTTATTCGTATTCATGAGTACAATCACGTGTTTAAGTATCGGTCACTAATTACCAATCACCCTATATGTAATAATTTTCATGTGTCTATTTCAATTAGCCGTTCAATGTCAGATTGTATGTTGAACAAAATATGATTCGCGACGAGAAAGTGACGGATGGTAGAAAAAATTCTGCCCGATTATAGAAGAAACAAGGCTCGATATTGTAGACTATTGTCGACTGAACAATCTACATATTTCATCTCTTCATTCTTGACATTGTCGTGCTCAAAACAAAAGAAATGTTTTTACAACATTCTATTCTTCTTTCTTCCTTAATGTATCTAGCTGTACCAACTTCATCATGTAATTATCAACTCCATTACTTATTTTTATTTTTTTTGCTTAAACCTATCTTAGTATAGTACTTTTTATTCTATGTGCATCGTCCTCACATATAATCTTATTAATGTATACAAAGTTTTGTAAAATCTATTTTAAAAGAGTAAGTATGGAGTTTCTTGCCCATTCTTCTCCATACAAATCTACTTTTTGGAAGGGGCAACTAGAATCATTTTTTAAAGTTAATTTTTTTCGACGTTCAAAAGTGCAATATAGGGGCCTAATTGAATTAAATGGTTTGACTTTGACTTATTTTTTTCGACGTTCAAAAGTGCCTTATAGGGGCCTAATTGAATTAAATGGTTAGACTTTGACTTATTTTTTTCGACGTTCAAAAGTGCCTTATAGTTATAGGTGCCTAATTGAAATAAATGGTTTGACTTTGACTTTGAATTTTCCGTAGATTCTTCCGTAGACAAAATCCGTTTCGACATTGGTCATGGTACAGACAGCACATCAAGTTACCCCAAGTTGTCAAATTTCTTTGATCGTTTTTCAACTTTATGTAAAACAGAATACGTTTCACATTTAATTGGGAATATTTGACACATTGGGGTAACTTGAAGTGCTGGTGTCTGTACATGTGCCGAGAATAGGAGGTACTTACGGGTCGTGTTCACTGCTATGTCGTGAAGATAGCTTCAAATGCCTCTCATGAGCGTCATCAGATACAAACTTCACATCACACACTTCGCAGTAGGGCCCTTCTAAAGTCGGCTGTAACAAAGATAAAGTTTTTTTTTTTTTTTTACTTAATATAAATATTTATTGTATGCATCTCATCATTCATTATTAATAAAAAACTATAGTAACTAAAATATATTATTAAAAGGAGTCCCTTTAGGCAAGGTTCCGAAGATACTGGCAGCGTTCCCCCTTTGAATAGCTAGACTAATTCTTTGTCCGAGGTAGCTGCCAGCTCTTCGGTAAAGATATAGAAATATTGATTATTTGTATGGTAGAGATATTGGAACGAAGTTCCTTATCGCGCGTTGTGAAAGGGGGCTAGACGGAAAAAATTCTTACGAAAAGTTGTCACGACACTTTTTGCTATAGTAAACTATTATAAGCTGAGCGGCGTCGCATGTTCGCAGGGAGAGGGAGAGGAAGAGGGAGAGGGAGATAGCGGGAGAGAGGGAGGGGGTAGAGAGAGGGAGGGAGAGGAAGAGGGTGTGGGAGAGGGGGTGGGAGGGGAACGGGAGGAGGAAGATGGAGGGGGAGGGGGAGAGAGAGAAGATTGAATAGTTCACTAATCAATCGAAGAGAACTTCATTCCATCCGGGTGTCCCTTGACACCTCTCAAGTTTTTTTTTATTTGTTAAAACATAGTATACATACAAACGCATGCAAGATTTTACAGTGTTAAAGTTCCAATCATGTTTAGCTTAGCTTAAGCTACTCTAAAAAAAGTTTATTTTTAATTAAAAATTTTAACTTTTGTCTAATGCTATTGTAAAATAATGGAGTACATTGTTTTACCTGTTTATACTTCATTGTGTATTATTTTAAAATTGTATTTAGCGGCCGTACCTAGGTTAAATTTTAAGTGTCTTTTGTGCGCATACGTGGTAAAATATGGCTAAGCTTGTTAGTTACCTATACACCAGTAATTTTTAATTCATACAAATACGTAAAGGGCTTATTCTGGATGGTCCTCTCATTATATTTGTAAAGTATCAATAAATAATATTCATAAACAGCAAAGTTATTAGCGTTTGTTTATATCCCAAAAAGTCACCCAATTTGTGGAAATATTGTTCAGGCTATTCATGACATAGTAGTATTCATTAATCGTCATCTCTCGCTCACGTTCGCGTGATCTCGCTCAAGCATGCCCCGCCTCCAACAGCTGTTTTCGTTATTTAAGTTTAACTAAATAGTGGCATATTTAAAAATTGAATTTCTGTTTTTTTACTTTTGATTACGCAAATATGATCAGTACGAGTACGGATACAGCCCATTTTTTTTTTTGTAGGTACTAATTAAAAAATAGTGTTAGGTACCCATATTTAAAAAATAAAATTATCTTCATCTTTCATATTTAATTTAATAAGTTTAAGAATTAATAGTGTAAAATATTAAGATACTGACCTCTTTAGCACTCATCCGATGTTTTTTCTTCTTGTGAACTTCAATACCCTTCTTACTTACAAAAGTATAGCCACAGAGCTCGCAGACAAAATCCGACACGTGCTTTATACGAATGTGTCCCATATAAGTGGTTATTTTACTAAAAAACAAAATAATACATAGTTACAATGGGCTATTAGACAAAATTTTACTTTTTAGTCAATCATCTAGATTACAATAAAAAAAACGACACATATTTTTTCTTTTTTCACGTAATCAAAAAATAACGGCGATACATATAGTCAAAATGTCGCATGACGTCACTAGCCAGTACAGTTTACCTATACTTCTATACTAATATTATAAAGAGGTAAAATTTGTAAGTTTGCATGTTTGTAAGTTTGTATGTAGGGGGTAATCTTCGGAACGAATGATCCAATTTTAAAAATTATCGTACTGGTGGAAAGCTACACTATTCCCGGTGGACATAGGCTACTTTTTATCCCCGTATTCCCACGGGAACGGAAACTACGCGGGTGAAACTGCGTGACGTCTGCTAGTACTAGATAATGTCGTTACAAGCTTCCTCTCCTCAACTTTAATGCGCTTAATATAAGCAGTTTTCCATCAATTGACTGGCCTGTTGGTCTAGTAGTTAGTGACCCTGACTGCTATGTCGGAGGTCGTGGGTTTTTTTTTGTCATATTAATTTTTTGCGACAAATGATAGAAAGAAATGAAGACAGAAGGAATGTTTATTTATTTGGGACACGCACAGGAATTTAACAAATAAAACTATATTTAACATATCAAATAATCAAAAGTCTATGCGAGGCAAAAAAATATCTCAACACAATGTCACGATGCGAGTATTTAAAGAAAAATAAATGTCCGTCTCCAGGATATGATCTATCTCCATGCCAAAGGATTATGACCAACGATGTATGGAAATCCGTATCAAGTTGAAACACAATAAATCTTTATTTATTATAGACTACTCTTTATATACTAACTAACATAAATACCCGAGTTTTGAAGTAGTCAAACCTATATATGGAGATAACCTACAAAATGTCTTAACTACTCGCAACTTATAAAATGACCACAGACTCATGTAGGTACAAAACAACAATGTTAGTTAACAAGAAAACAAGACAACAGTTGCTAGTTTAAAAATAAAATGCTTTTTATGGCTTTACAGCGGCTTTGCAGAATTCCTATCGGCCGGTCCGTCTATCTGTCATCTGACTTGACAGTAGTTTTGCATCTGCGTGAGACGAAACGCAAAAATAAATATTGTCTTTTCGGAACGATAAAATACGTGTGTTTTATGATATTCTAATTATTTATCTAGTTATGAGTTTAGTATGATTTGTGTTTCTTTTTTGTCTAAAGAAACGTCCATCATGACTTTATGCGGAAATGTACCTAGCAATCGTTAATTTACTGTTTATCTCAAAATCATAATTCGGAATACGAAAACAAAATTCCCTAAGTGAAAAACTTGTAAAACATAAACAAATAATTTCTATATTAATTTGGTTTTCATACATGCAACTTTTCGAGACTGCTTTTGGTCATTGTCCATTCATAACAGCCGTTAGTTATGAAAAGCCGACAAACAAACTTTCTCATTTATAATATTAAAAATATTAGTATGGTTTTTTTTTTGAAAATCTAAAAATAAACATTAAAAATTTACTTACTCAAACTCGCTAGCACAATGTGGACACTGGTATTTAGTACCCGCATGCCACTTCTCATGCTCCCTTGCTACACCCCTGAAAAAAATAAATTGAAAAGAATATAATATGACAGTACATCGTGGTACTATGCGTTTCAAATGAGAATAGGATCGACTTCGCGCCATCTTGTGACGTCATAGCTGTCAATTCGAATCAATTGCGTAGTCCGATCAGCAAAACAAGGTATATTTCTACATATAATTTATTATTATTAATAAAGCGCGTTTCGCCACTAGCACGGATCCATCGTTGTGGGCACTGTGACCATGCCCACGACCCTAACTGAGGGCGAAAGGCTATTGTTTACATACAATGCCCCAATAGTTACAAAAAAGGTATGTGTGTATTTATGTACAGACTACAGACGCCAGCACGTCAAGTTACCCCAATGTGTCAAATTTCTTTGATCGTTTTTCAACTTTATGTCAAACAGAATAATGTTTATATTCAATTGGGAAAATTTGACACGTTGGGGTAACTTGATGTGCTGGCGTATGTACACTCGTCAGAATTTTTATTTTTTTTTATCTTTCGCGTTAAAACTTTTTTGCTAAACCTCTGTATGTATTATAGAAAATTACAACTTTGCTTTGCATTTTAGTGTCAATGTCAACTCACGTACATTATGCTGTCACATTTTGTTTATTTCTAAATGGTCGATCAATATGTTGACTAGTCTATGGCTAACTTCAGGGTGTAGGTTTTGCGTGACGGTGTGCGCGCGCCTCGTTAAAATCTACTTTCATCAATTTTATCGCGCCTAAATAAGTATAACTTCAAAAAAGCGTTGTATGATTCAACGCCGTAGATTGTATTTATGGGTGTCGCCCATCGATCACTATTAAATACCTAGGTATACACCACTAATTTTTAATTAGTTTAAATATTTAGTGCTTATTCTAGACGGTCTTCTCATTATATTTGTAAAGTATCAATAAATAATATTCATAAACAGCAAAGTTATTAGCGTTTGTTTATATCCCAAAAAGTCACCCAATTTATGGAAATATTGTACAGGCTATTCATGACATAGTAGTATTCATTAATCGTCATCTCTCGCTCACGTTCGCGTGATCTCGCTCAAGCATGCCCCGCCTCCAACAGCTGTTTTCGTTATTTAAGTTTAACTAAATAGTGACAGGTACGGATACAATCTATTTTTTTTTTTGTACTAATTCCAGAACAGTGGTGTATATATAAATATAACCTAACCTAACTCGTCATACCCATCATATAGCGAACCTAACTACCTAACCTAACTACCTTACTGAAATGCATTGATTTTTAAAGATACAAAATCCATAATTTTACAGTTACCTACTGTGCTACGTGTCTCTGGAGTGCTCAAAATACTAGAGTAGATAGTAGTACATGAAATAGTAGTAGTAGGAGGTAAGAATTTAACACGATTATACAGGGTGTAAAATAAACCAGAGATACAATATTTATTAACAGACTTAAACAAGTATTAATTAAAAAAGCATACTACACATTAAATGAATACATGAATGACAAAGGAATTGCAATGACACAAATAGACGCTTTAGATTAATTTAAAAATCCTGTCCCACCATACTGATACTGATCTCATTTATTTATATTGTAATTAAATATTAATAAATAATTATATTGTAATATTAATAAGCAAATACTCATTGTTAATAATTAATTTGTAATTTTATGGTTATGGTTTTTACTTAATTTTATTATTTTTTTGCTGTGCCCTACAGGGTCCATGATTTTACGTAGCTTTAAGCACTATTTTAAGATCTCTTTTACATTGTGGAATGCAAATAAATAATATGAATATGAATATAAAAAGACCCTTAACGTAAACGAAAACTAAATATTCTACCCATCTGGTTTTTTTTCTTCTAGAACACACCTGGGAATTCACTGTGTTTAGACACTGCCTTTACCACTGGTATCTGTCCTACAGTGATTGGTAGCCCACGGATGCCGTCGACCAATCACCACCAAGCCGCGCATCAACGTTATCTTCGATTTTGTATGGTCACTTATCATTTTGGCACGCACATACTCGCATACTTCATATTAATTAATGTAACCAAATTTTTTGAAAGTAATTCATGGTGTCGCCTACTTCATTAAACAAGCCCCTACACACTGGTTCTGGAGTTATTGAAGGTCAAAGTGAAATATTATATCAGCCAGCTTGTTTATTTAGAAGTTACTCACCTATTTCTTGTGACAAACGGACATCCTTTACAAGTATATTGCTCCGTGTGTTGAGCCGTCAGATGTTTTCGCAGCGCGCGACTAGTTTTCAGTCGAGTTTTGCAGATGAAACACTCATAGGCACCGCATTGCTGCAATAAATAATATTTTTTATATTACACGAGAAAAGTGCTTCTTCGTATCATGTGGTAAGTGACTATAGTTGGTACACGTTAAGAATGCAGTAAGAATGCAGTGCAACTGCAAGATAAAGGTGTATTCCACAGTGGTGTTAAATTCAAACAAATTATATTTTAAAAGATTAAGTCTAATTTGAGGGACTAAAAACTTTTTCATAATTGTTGGGAAAGTTCATAATTTGTAAGTTTTTTTATTTAATTGTCTTACACATAGTATGCTATGCATGCTAGATTCACTTCCAGTAGGTTTCAATCAGAAGTATTGTGTTGTAACTTTTTTATTGCTTTTGTGATTGTACAGAAGCCAGCACATCAAGTTACTCCAACGTGTCAAATGTTCCCTATTGAATATGAACCTTATTCTGTTCGACATAAAGTTGAAAAACGATCAAAGAACTTTGACACATTGGGGTAACTTGACGTGCTGGCGTCTGTACATCAGTTTTGTAAATTAAATAAAAAAATATATATATATATATAAAAAATGAATTTGAAAAGATTTGATTGGTTAGGGGGCGGGGCTAGGCCGACGGATAATGATGACTTTACTGCATTCTTAACGCGAACGTGCTATAAACTAGTGTAAAGGCGGCTCTACACTCGCGTGTGACGACGCGCCGTGAATTCGCGTCGTGAATAACGTAGTGATCCGCGCGCAAACGGTGTCCCTCCACACTCGCAAAGGTTCACAGTCTTGTCCGCGATTATCATGGACGACGACGTGATTTGACTAGGCTGTTAGTCTAGTAGTTAGTGACCCTGACTGCTATGCCGGAGGTCGTGGGTTCGATTCCCACCCATGACAAATGTTTGCGTGATAAGCACGATCATTTGTTTTGTGTCTGGGTGTAATTTATCTACAATATGTATGTGTTTAGTAGTAGTATATAAGTATGTTTATCAGCTGTTTAGTACCCATAACACAAGCTCTTAGCTTAGCTTGGGACTAGATGGCGTTGTGTGAAAAAGTTGTGGAATATTTATTTTTATTTTATATTTATTTCTGCTGGTGCTGTGTCACAACTTGTCATTGCATATTACAATGGCCTTTGTATTAAAGATATGAGGAGTATAAAAAAGTTTCCCCAATTCTTGTACGCTACTGAGAAAAAATGTGGATGCGTTCACGTTCGCGCGCTGCAAACCCTTTGTCGCGGGCCAAAATACCGACACTGACCGGGGATCGGCGCGAAGCGTGAACAACATCTAAGACTCGTGATTCGCAGTTGTCGCGGGCTTTCGCGGTCGTTCGCGCCGCGAGTGTAGAGCCGGCTTTAGGCTCAACTCACACCAAAAGAGCGTCGAAGCGCAGCGGAGAGGAGCGCAGTTTCAGTGTCATATAAATTTTGATTTTATTTTCATTACTAATACTTATTATCGCATTAGAAACTCGAACGAGTCGCGGAAATTCGTGCGAATTCCATAAACGGAGCCGTACTCGCTGCCCTTCGTCGCTCTTTCGGTGTGAGTTGACCCTTAGAGTTTATCCCACCCATGAGCCCTTAGCTTCACATGCCGTTGAGAAATACGGTAAGTCTTAGACCAACAAGAAACGGGAGACGGCGCGCCGCGAATATCAAAAGTGAAGCCACAAAAACGTGCTCCTGCAAATAAATACACACTCTCACACACACGCACCGCACCTACATTAAAAAAAAAATAAGATTTATTTTCAGTTTTCCATTTTATTTTACATTGTAGTTTGTGAAGCATTTTGTTTACTTAATTAGAAATACTTTTCATTTTTTTTTTAATTTGTTTAAATTTAAATAAGATTTTTGTTTTCCTTTTAAATGTATTTATTACAATTGAGGTACAATATCATGCTCAACAATATTCATAATCAACATTATCTTACTTGTATATGCATAAAATATTATTCACCAAGTTATAGGGAGAATGTTCAACAAATGGGAACACACCTTCGATTCACACATACATAAAAATCGGACAAGTGCGAGTTGGACTTGCCCAGCGAGGGTTCCGTACATAATCAAACACCATAATCATCATCATTTTTTTTTATTTGAGTTGACGGAATGAAAGGTAATTAAGGATTTATGGCGTATTAAAAAAAAACTACTTGCTAGATCTCGTTCAGACCAATCTTCGGTGAAAGTTTGAGAACCCCCATAATTTATTGTTTTGATAGTTCTATTTTTGTGTGAAAATTTAAATGAGGTTCACAGTATATTTACCAATTTTCAACAGTATAGTTCGTAAAGTTTCGGAAAAAAGGGCTGGCAGTGACAGACAGACAGACAGACATGACGAACCCATAAGGGTTCCGTTTTTTCCCATTTGGCTACGGAACCCTAAAACGTGGCTTTAGATGTTTGCGGCGCGCTATCTACCTTCTTGCTTGCTAGCTGCTAGTAACAAAATATTATAATATTCTCACCTCACTATGCCTCACAGAATGGGCCGTATATCGATCCTTGATCTGGAATCCGCGATAACAAACAGTACACTTGAACGGGGCACTTGTGTAATTATAACTTTCCTGTCTCTTCCATATTTCCTCAATTTGTTTGTCATATGACAATGGCGTGACTGTGAATAGCGATTCGTCGAAACCTTCCGTTGTACGTCTTCGTTTTACATCTGTTTTTTTGTACCTAGAAATATTGGAAAAAGCAAAAGTTATTTTACATAATAATTAATTATGTTAATTGCCTTAATACAGGGGACACCCTGTATTAACTCATTAACTTTCAAATAATTATATTACGTCAGTACTGCACAACGGGAGCGGTGGGGGTGGTAGGACTAAAAAAAATTGCCCTTCCCGAGATCTGACCTCGGGAAGGGCAAAATCTACTTTTAGTAGTAGCGTCACACGCTCCCCCGCCACCCCCACCGCTCTCGTTTTGCAGTACTGTCGTAATTAAATTAATTGAAAGTTAATGAGTATTCAAAAAAGTTTCTTTGGGAAAGTTATTCGTATTCATGAGTACAATCATGTGTTTAAGTATCGGTCACTAATTACCAGTCACCCTATATAATACTAGCTGACGTCCCGCGGTTTCAACCGCGTAAGTCCAGTTCCCGTGGGAATACAGGGATAAAAAGTAGCCTATGTGTTTAGCAGCCTGCGTAGCATGAACACCGAAGAAACAGCCTTTGTCTACAGACGAATTGGCAAAGTGACAGATTATATAGACATTTCTTTCGTCTCGAGCATGACAATGTCAAGAAAGATGAGAAGTTATATGCCGATTCGTCAGTAGACAAGAATCAACAATGCCGAGCATGAAGTGCGTACCTATTTTCTCCACTTTTGACAGTTCTTTTCGAAACATTTCCTGTCAACAAGTGTCAAACAGTCTACATCAAATGAGACCTAGACAAGCAATCTACACCTCTAGCAACTTGACAGTTGCTATAGTCAGCATGTAAACTTTCTCTACGTACAAACGCTTGTCGACGAGTCGCCTCATGCTCGGGTAGCAGAAAGAAAATTGTCGTGTCTCGGAAGAAAAGAAATTAAGTGTTCATGCTACGCGGGCAGGGTGTAAGCTAACTCCACACCAAATTTTATTAAAATCCATTCAGTAGTTTTTACGTGAAAGAGTAACAAACAAACTTTAGCGTTTACAATATTGGTAGGACATACAATAGATACTAACAAACAAACTTTAGCGTTTACAATATTGGTAGGACATACAATAGATACTAACAAACAAACTTTAGCGTTTACAATATTGGTAGGACATACAATAGATACTTACTTATCAGTGGTACTATCCGGATCAATATCTTCCTCCAACTTCTTAGGTTTAACCTTTTTGACAACTTTAACCTTTTTTTTCTTCACTTTACTATTAGTCTTTTTATCCTCATGGACCTCACTTAAGAGTTTATCGTCGTCATCGTCGAAGTGATCAAATTCATCGAAAAATATCTCATTACTACTCTCGTCTTTTATTTCAACTTCGATAATGGGCGCGAACGATTTAACATTGATTTCCTCAGTTTCAATCACCTCTGTTGTATCCGAGGCCGCTTCAGTTTTGACGCTTAAATCTTTTACGCACACATCAAAATCCTCGTTTTCGTAAAGATTTTGTACTAAATTCGATGATAAATTGTTGTGTTCTCTGTTGATCGATTTTATGTCGCGAATTTTTATCTGTAAGACAAAAGTTAGTGTTAATTCAAAGGACATTAAGGACGTATCTACGAAATGACGCGCTTCAATTCTAGGTATTGCGTCTTATTGCGCACAAAACACAACATTCCATCTAGGGATGCGTTAGTGTGCGTCCACACTGCGAGCCTAGCGCGGTTGCGACGACGGGCGCGAAGTATCAAACATATGAAACGCCCCTGTGCTTCCATATTGTAGTGACTAAGGCGGAAGCCTAGTGCGACGGGACTGAGCGAGTTAGCGCGCGTATTTTTCCAACGTTACTATCCGCGCGTTACGGCCGAATAACGGGCCTACTCTACAAGCGACCTAATGTGCGGGTAGCGGGGAAATCAAATCAGTTTGGTCTTGGCGCTTGGCGTTAGGGCGTTTGCACTAAAATGGCGGTAAATACTAAATTGTTTATAAGTGCAATTCAATATAAACGAGCTTTATGGCAAAGTATGCATCCATATCACAATAATGGCACAATCGATTGATTGACTGATTAATTATTCGTATGAGAAAGAAATATCACCACGTATTTCTCTGTTTTTATTTAGTTCGTGCACACCGACTTGAGTGCTCAACGTCTCCTATCTCAGGATCGGACTTTCTAGTACAAATATCATATCCTCGTCCATAGTATGTTACCCCTGAATCACATCCAAACGCTACAACAGCTCGCGCGTCAATGTGGCCACCGCACCGCACCGCTTGTCGCGCTCGCCACAGGCCCCAGCCACCGCGGATTCACTGTGGACGCACACTTTTAGTGATCGCTCAGTTTTCGGACAGTTATCTCAGTTATCTATTCTTATAATATAGTTTGTTGTTATTTCTTGGTTATTGTTGTCTTGTTTTAATGGTTTAGTGGTATTGTTAAGTTTTGTTTACCGTTTTAAAATTGAACCAGTGCCGGTTAGTGTGAGGCCAACCAGATATAAACCGCACTCAATACAAAATAGTACATTATGATATGTGCGGTAGGTTGATAATTACAGCCGAGGCAATATTGCTGTCCCAAGCCGCAGGCGAGGGCTACAAGATAGCAGAGGCTGTAATTATCAAATCGCACGTAGGTATGTCATACGACGTTTTATAACATATTTGCGAGGAAATAAATAAAACTCGTACTGAAATTTTCAAATAGAAACAATACAGCGAAAAGAAAAAGCGCGCGGAATAATGCGGGCGCACAAGTATTTTTTCTTTAACTCAAAGGCACAAAAGCAGCCAGTATTACTAATAAAGTAAATTAATTATATATTTTTGTTTTCGTTACTAATGGTTGTAATTTATTGTCAAAATTAATGAAATTAACGAATTATTTTTTTATTCTTTATGTTTTATCTCCCAAAGTTAATTTTATTCATAATAATATTATGTTGACCACTTTTTTGACATAAAACCTCTTTGCTAAGATTTTAAAAAAGGAACCGTTCGTTTTAAGTTCGAGCAACTTGCAAACCGTGCGTTTTACATTACCATTACGCACTAGTGCGCAAAAAGATACATTACGATACTGAATCCGGCGGAATAAGAGACCCTTTACGAGCAAATGTGTTATAAATGTTTTTGACCACTGTTAGTAAGTAAAGAGGTCATTGTACGAAATTCTTCCTGCTCCGCGACTGGACTTTATTTATACTCACATAACTGTCAGACTGCAGTATTTCATGTAACAATTCAGCACTTCTTAACGCCTTAGCTTTGAAGCTACACGCCGAGGACAGACGAGCGGCACACTCCCAGCACACGCGTTGCGGTAGACGCTCTTCTGCGCTGGCCTTTAAAACACAAGACAGGAGCTAATCAGATTAAATAAATAAATGAATGAACATAATTTTAAAAAATACACCAGAAAATATATTCATAACATGCTCAATAAATCATTATCATCTGTCTGTCTGTTTATCTATAGCTAGAACTTCGCTTGCGAACTCGTCCGCGTGTTTGTAGGATAAACACTCGAAAAGTTCGCAAGCGAAATTCGTAACATCCCCTCTCTTAGTTTGGAAAATAAAATATAGATTACACTCACAAATAATGTGGCTTTCTATTAGTAAAACAATTGTCAAATTTTACCTCTTTATAATATTACTAGCGGAACTACGCGGTTAAACCCGCGTGGTTTCTGTTCCCGTAAGAATACAGGGATAAAAAGTAGCCTATGTCACCCTAGAATAGTATAGCTTCCCACCAGTTCAATAATTTTTAAAATTGGATCATTAGTTTTGAAGATTATCCCCTATATACAAACTTACAAACATACAAAATTACATAGAAACAAATTTTATAGTTTATAATATTAGTATAGATTTAAGAATACTTACAATCAACCCAGTTATTTGTTCATACATTTGCTCCAGTTTGAATTCTCGTAAGTGATACATCTTCGTGTCTGTAACCAGGCACATTCGGCACACCTAAAAATAAACAAATAAATATTCCACAACTTTCGACAACGCCATCTAGTTCCGAACTAAGCAGAGCTGGTGCGTTGAGTACTAAATAACCGATAATAGTACATTATGATATAAGTGCGGTAGGTTGATAATTACAGCCGAGGCAATATTGCTATACAAGAAAGCAGATGCTGTAATTATCAAAGTGCACGTATGTCAATAAGACATTTTATAACATATTTGAAAGGAAATAAATAAATATCGGGCTGAAATTTTCTAATAAGAACAATACAGCGAAAAGAAAAAGCGCGCGGAATAATTTTAACTTGATCACAAATTGGCGATGCGCGCGCATCAGTTTTTTTTTTAGGTCAAAGGCACAAAAACAGCCAGTATTAGGTACTAATAAAGTTTTTTTTTTTGTTTTGTTTACTAATGGTTGTAATTTATTGTCAAAAAAAATTAACTAACGAATTAAATGTATTTTTTTTATATTTTATCTCCCAAGTTAATTTTATTCATGAAATGTTAACCACCTTTCTGACATAAAAACTCTTTGCTAAGATTTAAGAAAAGGAATCGTTCGTTTTAAGTCAGAGCATCTTGCAAACCGTGCGTTTTACATTACTATTACGCACTAGTGCGTAATGAGATACATTACGATACTGAATTTGGCGGAATAAGAGACTCTTTACGAGCAAATGTGTTATAAACATACTTATATATTTCTAAAATATATGCATAAGTATTATAAATTACACCCAGACACAGAAAAAAATATCGTGCTTATCACACAAACAACAACAACACTGGGTGGGAATCGAACCCACGACCTCCAGTATAGCAGTCAGGGCCAGTAACCACTAGATCAACAGGCCAGTTGACCTTAACCTGCGTTCTGGGCCGATCATACAAACACACCACTATTTTCAATTAGTACAAAACAAATCGGACTGTATCCGTACCTGTTCCTGATCATATTTGCGTAATCAAAAGTAAAAAAAATAACGAAATTCAATTTTTTAAATATGACACTATTTAGTTAAACTTAAATAACGAAAACAGCGAGGCGGGGCATGCTTGAGCGAGATCACGCGAACGAGAGCGAGAGATGACGATTAATGAATACTACTATGTTATGAATAGCCTGCGTAGTACAATATTTCCATAAATTGGGTGACTTTTTGGGATATAAACAAACGCTAATAACTTTGCTGTTTATGAATATTATTTATTGATACTTCACAAATATAATGAGACGACCGTCTAGAATAAGCCCTTTAAGTATTTGTACTAACTAAAAATTAGTGGTGTTTATATAAATGCGATATTACGCAAATCAGCCTGTAATTATTTATATCGAACTTTTCACCTATACTTTCAAATGCATAAAATAAAATACGCATTGTTTTTAACTCCCTTGAATATCTGCGTAAACAAATAAGTATACCCGAGACAAGACCCGTGATAATAATTGGCTATAAATTTTAACTTACCCTCATTAAGGCCGGCGCATCAAGATCCTCCGAGTCCTGTAAAATAGAAAAGGACAAAATAAATAAAAACTTTTTTTACAAAAATAATTAATCATCCAGCTTAATAGGAACACTATATAGTGTACAGACGCCAGCACATCAAGTTACCCCAATGTGTCAAATTTTCCCAATTAAATATGAACCTTATTCCATTTGACATAAAGTTGAAAAACGATCAAAGAAATTTTTTATCACATCTATTCAAAAAGAGCTAGTTTATTCCTCGTAAACAGGGACCAAAATAGCTCATTAATCCCTAGGGACCAAAATTGATCTGAATTTGGAATGTGGATATTGTTAGTAAATGTTTCAATCAGCAAAGAGGTGAATCACAAACCATGCGGGAACAATGTATTGAATATGTGACTGGCTGAAAACCTGCGAGCGCGCCAAATTTAAAAAAAGTTAATGAAAAATTAACAACGCGCGAAATTAAATGCATTCTGCTTTCGTTCGTAGTTGATTCATATTTAGATTTTAGAATTATAAAAAATGAGTGCGTCTTCCTCTAGTGCAAAATTGCTACGATACACTTCCATAATTTTATTGTTGAAATATAAAAATCAGCCTCTAATTATTTATATTTTATGTCTTATGGTTCTGAATTGTACGTAAATAAATTCTTGTTCATAAGTTGCACTTACTTATTTTCTCATAGAGGGTGATAAAAAGTAGAGTGTCCACCTCGGGAGCAACACTATTTTAAGCTCGAGTGACATACTTTTAATCCCTTGCTGCGCTCAGGATTCTAGTTAAGAATCCCTCGCTCCGCTCGGGATTCTACTCTAGAATCCTTCGCTCCGCTCTGGATAAAAAAAAACACTCTCGCCTTTAAAATAGTTGTTTGCTCCCTAGATAAACAATCTACTATTTTGACACTTTGGGGTATCTTGATATGTTGGCGTCTGTACAATAACTCTAGTTTCAAGAGACAGTGGCTTTGGTTGTGTTTTGTTTGATTTATTTATTGCCAGTCAAATACAATGGGCTATTTCACAACATTATAGTTTTTAGTCCCTCATCTAGGTAACAAGAAAATATTCGACACATATTTTTGTACTAACTTAACTGTACTGGCTAGACTAGCCAGATGCTAGCTAATGACGTTACAAGCCCCCACTCCTCAATTTTAATGCGCTTAATCTAAGCAGTTTCCATCAATTTGAAAAAGAAAAAATTAAAATGTCGACATTAATTTAACTCGATATAATTAAAAGAGGTTGTGGGTTCAATTCTAACCCAAGACAAGTGTGTGTGTGTGTATTCAAATTATACTCACAGTCATTATAACAGGCACTGCTCCACACTTTATACGTCTAAGTCCAGCTTTTGTGACATAAAAGTCATCATTTCTGAAATGTTCCGAGCATATGGTGCTTCTGTCTTTGGGCTCCCAGTCTTCAATGCCAAGTGCTTCTACCCAGGCGTTGCGGAGGTTTAGCTGCTTTGGGAACCTGTAATTTTAATAGTGTCAAGCTGTATATTTAACCTTTTAACCGCTTGTGTTGCGTATGCAACACATATTTCCGTGTCCCTACCTCTCGTGTCGGATTACTGCGACAGAGAACATGCATGATGAACTGTGTTGTACAACTAAAACCACTATCGAAATGGAGATATTATTTATGCAGCAAAAACTAAAAATCAATACAACAATTTGTTTCTGTGTTTACTGTAGGTATTATTTTATTGATTTGTAGCAATTTTGGCCCGGCGCTAGGGGCACGGCAACTAATATTTAGCCAAACGCTTAAAAGGTTAAGCATATTTCCTGTGGGTAGAAACAATTTTTTTTATTGATGGGCATCTCGTGGTTATCCTAGAGGAGGATGTAAACTGCGTAACCGGGCGAACCTGTGGAGATGACTTAATTAAAAAAAATATTCAGACCTCCAGGGTGTAAACTTAAGAACTAAGCGACCAAACTAAGGCACCGCGTAGGGCATCGCAAGGAGAGTACAGCAAGGGACGGCTGGATCTAAGTGTTAAGTGTCTAAACCGGTAACGGAGTTTTTATAGCGCCTATGGGTCTAACTTAGCTTCACATGCCGTCGAAAGATTTCTCGGCCAAGCAAGTGATAATTTAATACGCACATGAAACCGAAACGAAAGAGGTGCGTGCTTTGGGTTCGCACTCGAGATCAAAGGCTAAGCAGTCCACCGGTCACTCACGGTATTAATAATAAAATTGTCTTAGTATAAGAGTAAAAAAAAACAAGAATATTTTCGTTGTGTTGTGTTCAAACTTATTATGAACGATTGTTATGATTACTTACATATGAAATGTGATTCCATGGCTTTTATTATTTCTTCTGGTGTCATTATAACAATCGGGAACACTGCACCTCATACTTTTTTGTTGAATATTTATTAAAATATTAGTTTGAAAAATGTAAACATAGCGCTACCGCTCAAACTCAAATTAGCGTGTAGTATGTGAAAGGGGTGTGGGTGTTTTAGTAACATTACATTACCAAAATAATAACCAATGATTATTTCACGTTTTCAGTAGTCGTATTGTTGTTTATTTCAGAATATTTGTGTATTTTTGTTAGGTACACAAACTGTCAAACATAAAGCGGCCACCATATTTATTTTAGTTCTTAATTTTCGCACCCACATTGGAACTGCATCTTTTGGCACTGTCAACTGTCGGTCACGCTCAGTTTTCACTGTCTCTGTTATTAAAATTAATAGACGTATTATGTAGAAGAAACTCTAGTAATATTTTTTTGCCTCCAAATGTGAGATCAAAATGAAATATACCAGCAGTCATTTAATTAGCCAGCTTGAAATTGAAAAGATATTATACTTTGGAGGTATGAGGAACAGGATGTAAAGTTGCTCATCATACACCATTGAAAAGGGAGGATCTTCCGACCAGACGGGTGTTGTGTCTGGTGGGCTAACTAGGTACTGTCCGACGGTTGTAGTAGGAAATTGTATACGTTCAAACTGCGCAGATATCTCTAATACCGCGATGTAGGATCTATATTTCTAGTACTGTATTTAGGATATCGGTCATTAGTTTGTATGTGGCGAGAAAGATGTCGCTACAACACCAATTCAGTTTCTTTTTTGTGTTGAGTAGACTAGAATCTATCCGTTCGATAGTTTTTTTTCACAGATGTTGGTGACAATAAAAAGACATTATCGATTAAAAAGTTACATCAGTATCTGCCAGGGATTTAAACCAAGAACATGGGGATGACAGGCCACGCTGAGATGCGCGTACTCTTTGGATGCGCGCCTTTGTATCGTCGGCTCTTCATAAAAGTAATAGGTATCTTTGTCTGTCCATAAATGAACAACTGGGTGTAACCAACCCACCAACCCATTCACTAATTAAAAACGCAGTGAGGAAGAATTTTTGGAAAATTTTATTGAGTTACTCATAGATTCGGATTTTTGGTTATGAGCTCAGTATAGTTATTTAATCATTATTTTGATAGGATAGCTATCATAATGCAGTAGTGGGTATGCGGTAATATTACTGTTCAGACCTAAGCGGTAATCGCTGCCGTCTGCAGCAGACGGTAGCGAAATTGATACTAATTACCTGAGCGAAATCCGCGCGGTATGTACCTCTACCCACAGTGGCAGCGAATATCGCTCAGGTCGCTCTAGCCGCGGTACTTGATACTAAATACCTGAGCGAAACCCGCGCGGTATGTACCTCTACCCACAGCGGTAGCGAATATCGCTCAGGTTTGAATAGGCCTTTACGCACTAATCTAAGGGCCGAGTCACACCGGAATGGCAGCGAAGCGGCGCGGCGAGCAGTTTCAGCGTCAAATAATTTTTAACCTTATCTTCATTACCATAGTGTAGGTACTATACAGTATTGCTTGAGAAAATTTTACGCGCGAATCGTCGGAGTGCTCCCGGCGCAGCAGGTGGCCCGCGGCCACGCGATATTTTCTTTTTTTTTTCCAATCGATATTATGTTTTATAATAATGACGAAAAGTTTGAAATTATTTGACACTGAAACTGCTCGGCGCTTCGCTGCCATCCCGGTGTGATTCTATCTTTATTTTAAAGTTTGCCTTACCTTTTTTTTTTTTTTTTTTTAGGGGTGGAAAATCCTCATGGATGTCCCCCGCGGAGGCGGAGGGGTCTGTCAGACTCTTACTGACTAAAAACCACCCCGTGTTCCTTCTCACACCTGCGCCGGGGGTCACGGGAACGGAAGATACTTCCGCGACCCCCGACTGGTGCCGGCCCCGCGGGCCTCGTCAGGTCAGCGAGGGGAGTGAGGTGTTAGACTCCCCTCGCGACGTCTAAGAGGGGCGCGCGTGAACACGACGCGCCACCACCTCGGGTCCATGCACGTGGGGGGCGGCGGACATCCCCGCGTCCGTCGCACCTGGACCCAATTAGGGGGGCTGGAAGAGGGCGTTGTCCGCCCTCCGCCTGCGCCCGGTGCGTCTGCTGCGGACAGGGTGAGTGGAAGTAATCTCCCTCTCCCTTTCCGCAGCCTCCTTCTGCGAAATGACTGTTTCGCAGAAGGACACCACCGCGTCCCAGGACCCGACGCTGCCGACCATCCTCTCGACCACGGCCGGCAGCGACAAGTCACTGCCTACTCCAGACACGAGGGCACGGCGCGGCTCCTCCCAAGCGGCACACTCTGCCAGCGTATGCCGCGCCGTGTCCTCCCGACAGTCGACGCAGTGGTGACACCGGGCGTCCGGCTCCCTGTTTATGCGACACAGGTACTTTCCGAAGCAACCGTGCCCGGAAAGTATCTGCGTCACCCGAAACGACAGGGAGCCGTGCCTCCTCCCGAGCCAGCGCTCGAGCACCGGCCGGACCGCCTCGATGGTGACGAGGCCGGCGGTAGGGCGCGAAAGCCTGTCCCGCCATTCCGCCACCAGGACCTCGCGCAGCTGCGACCGACGCAACTCCATGTGTCGCTGCATCGGTCGCTCGCCGCGGGCCTGCATTTCCTCGCGCCACCGGTACAGTGACGCGAGTACTTTCGCCTCCAGGTCCCAGGGCGGAGATCCGTGCCAAGCTGTACCTATAGGAACTCTTCATGTGCCGTCGTAGCCCGTAGGTGTATTGATATACCTAGTATTTTTTTTTAGTTTTTAACGACTGTGGGGAAATTTTAGGTGGGTGCCTCCTCAAAGAAACTCCAAATATCTATTCAAACATGTATTTTCTAGATGACGAACAAAATCACAAGCAAGTACCTACAGATACAATAATCCTTACATTATAATTAAAAACTAATTAGTAAGCTATGTTGATTTATATTCTAACATTTTAAAATGGCCGCCGACGGCGCAGTAGTCTAGAAATGTCTAAATATTTCTTTCATTCACAATGATTCACAGGGCACATATATTATTTCTTTCGCGAACAAAGACACTAATTTCTAATTACACAATACTACCACAGTATAAATATTAATACAGTAGGACGACGCCTTTGATCTCAGGAAAAATGCCCGACAACTTCTACACGCGTTAGACTTGAATAATACCTCCCGCACTACGAACATCGCTTAGTTCGCAGTGCGGTAGCGGCTTTCCCGCGTCTCGCCCCTCACACCCCGCACGATTGCCCTGTCTAGACGGCTTCGTCGGACGACTGTATGTTTTTAGACTGTGATACTACTACACTCTCTCGATCTGCTCGCTGCCTTCATAACCTAGTCGAAGCATATGATTTTCAAATCAAAATTAGGTACCTTTTCAAAAATACTATAAAGTTAATTATATGACTCGTCTTATATCTATGGATGATTCTAATTGCGCTTACCTCATTAATTAATCCTACTAATCCTTACTATAATATTATAAACGCGAATGTTGGTTTGGATGCTTGTTACCCTTCACGCAAATACTACTGAATGGATTTTAAACCAGAATAGCACATAGGCTATAATATAGATATTGAATCAATTGTCCAAAATATAATGATAAGTGTTAAGTAGGAAAAAAAATCTGACATCTGCGAGCTAGTCTGGCGTGCTAATAAAAGTTTGTCAAGATTTTGATAAGTTTGTTACTCAATAAGGTTTGTATGAAAATTGGCACATAGATAAACCATTTACTGAATTAAAACATAGGATACTTTTGATTCCGGTAATGTGTTCTTTTAAAATAATAGTTAAGGTTTACAAAATTTAACTCCAGCTATTTTAAATTTAATTGCTGTAGGGTAGTTGTATTTTAATTTTTTACGCTGCTTAAGACAAGAATTAATGCTAGGACTACTAATAAATACATATAATATTCCAAAAAATTCACACAACGCCATCTAGTCCCAAGCTAAGCAGAGCTTGTGTTAAAATACGCCTTCAAATTAGCCGCCGCGCTGCAACAGCTAGGTTCGTATCAAAGTGTTGTACAGACACATCAAGTTACCCCAATGTGTCAAATTACTTTGATCGTTTTTCAACTTTATATCAAACAGAAGAAGGTTCATATTCAATTGAAAAATTTGACACATTGGGGTAACTTGACGTGCTGGCGTCTGTACATTTAGTTTCAACCTCATCGATAAATTGTTCAAGCTGATTTTCGTTCATGTCTGAACAAAAATACCATCACTAGTCGATTGATGAACCGATGCGATGCGGCAGCGCGGCTGCAGAGCTACAGTCGCGCGTTTTTTATTTATATGACGTATTAAATTAACAAAGCAGCGCGACGGTGGCACTGCCGCCGCGCGGTGCACCTGCCGGCTAATTTGAAGGCGCCCTTTTACGCCCGATATTAATATTCTATCTCAATCCAAATCCCGATCCTTTGTTTTTGACGGCTGCTTCTGATTGGACATCTTTAAGACTCGGATAGGCGAATTCGGTCGTTGATTGGTTACAGACAAAGATCGGGATCAAGATAGCAACCGAGATAGATTATTAATATCCAGCGTAAGTTACTAAACAACTGACCAAAATACTTACACACGAGAGGAAGAAGAATGTCTACCATTAGTATGGAATAACAGCTCAATTCGCCTTCACTTCACCTAAGTTTTCACAGGGTGATTGATCAGAATGGGTTACATGACAAAAGGAGACGGTCAAAAATGGGCTATTATTCCGAAGAAATTTGAACATCAAAATGTGATATACCTTGTTAGAAAGTTAATTTATTAAGCTACTCGATCATGACTAAATAAAAAAATTCAGTCCTCTTTTTTGCAAAAAACTGAAAAATGTCTTAGGAGAAACAAAACGCACTTTGATTTTATTTATTAGTTTCTATGCAATATAGCTATCCAAAAAATGCTATCCAAATGTGATTTAAATTGTCGTTTCTACTAAAACTTTGACTTTTTATTATAACTATAGCTGAAGCTTTATGCAATTAAGATAAAAAAAATACTTGTAACCATCATAATGCAATATCAAAACGTGTCATGATAAGATCAAATCCGTTTATGTCAGATTGACATTTTGTCAACCTGACTTTTGACGTTTAAATGACCCATGTGCCAAAGAATATTACCTACTCTTTGGGTATCATAGTATTATTTTTTATAGTGATACAAGCTAATAGTTTTTCAACTAACTTTAAAAAAAAACGAAAGAGCGAGTAACTTCTTTAATGCTCCAAAAAATCTAAATAATTATGCTCTTATAGCCAAATCAGATTGCTGTTCAATTTTTTAATTATTTTTAGCCCAAGCTCCATACATTTATTGAACGTCTCCTTTTAGTTTTTAGTCCGTCATCTAGATAGCAAGAAAATATTCATCACATATTTTTTTTCTTTTTCAAATTGATGTAAAACTACTTAGATTAAGCGCATTAAAGCTGAGGAGAGGGGGCTTGTAACGTCATTATCTAGTATAAACTGTACTGGCTAGTGACGTCATGCGACATTTCGACTCGATGTATCGCCGTTATTTTTCGTTGATTACGTGAATACAAGGGTCAATACCATTTTGAAACATCTATGTATTTATGTACAGCCGCCAGCACGTCAAGTTACCCCCATGTGTCAAATTTTCCCAATTGAATATGAACCTTATTTTATTTGTCATAAAGTTGAAAAACGATCAAAGAAATTTGACACATTGGGGTAACTTGATGTGCTGGCGTCTGTACCTACTTTCAGAGCCAATAAAGTTATTATTATTATTATTATAATACATTGATATTGAACAAATTTATCTCATTTTTAGGGTTCCGTAGTCAACTAGGAACCCTTATAGTTTCGCCATGTCTGTCTGTCCGTCCTCGTAATCTATGTGACCGTTAGCACTAGAATGCTGAAATTTGGTACTAATATGTGTTCCAAAAAAAACGAAAAAGAAACTTGAGAGGTGTCAAGGGACACCCGGATGGAACGAAGTTCCCTTCGATTGATTAGTGAACTATTCAATCTTCTCTCTCTCCCCCTCCCCCTCCATCTTCCTCCTCCCGTTCCCCTCCCTCCGTCCCTCCCTCAACCCTCCCCATATCCCCTCCCCCTCTCCCTCCCTCTCTCTACCCCCTCCCTCTTTCCCGCTATCTCCCTCTCCCTCTCCCTGCGAACTTGCGACGCCGCACAGCTTACAATAGCTTACTATAGCAAAAAGTGTCGTGACAACTTTTCGTAAGAATTTTTTCCGTCTAGCCCCCTTTCACAACGCGCGATAAGAAACTTCGTTCCAAAAAAAACGTGTCGAATATTTTCTTGTAATCTAGATGAGGGACTAAAGACTAAAAATTAAGTCTACTAGCCTATTCCAGTGAAGGTGTTGCCGCCTGGCAATCGCCGTCATTGAGACCGAGTTCTTGGTAAGGATCAACTTTAACATCGGTAGATTTTTGCCACAAAGTTCTTTGTGACGATGTAATTTGTGGCATCCCATCGACGTTTGCGTCTTCTCCGTAACCTTGTTCTTGTGTAGATTTATTTTTGTTTTTTTTATTTGGACTATGGAAGTTGTTCTCCTTACACCAACGCTTCCACCATTGGTATATTGTTGTACGCTAAAAAACAATAAAAAACAACAAATTATAGGATAGACACTTAAAGCCGTTGGTCCCAGATGTCATTTGTAGATCTCTGATAAAGTCTAAGATCCCGTTAAGAACGACCTACACCGAGCTGGTTAATAAATGAAAATTAATATTAAATTTAATCCTACTAATATTATAAAAGCGAAAGTTTGTGAGGATGGATGGATGGATGGATGGATGGATGGATGGATGTGTGTTACTCTTTCACGTCAAAACTACAGAATGGATTTTAATAAAATTTGGTATGGAGTTAGCTTACACCCTAGGGCTCGAGTCTGCTATTGCAATCGTGTCTCAATGACCGGTCAACTTCGATCAATAATAACACTAGATGTCGGGTCGGCGTCAAAAATCCGTCTCGGTAAATATAAGCTCACTAGAGACGTGTGTTGTTATTTTGTTTAATTTGCTTGAAACACGGCCAATGTAAACACGTCCCACAATGCCGCGTGTGTATTCAACAGTTGCAAAAATAATCCCCGAAAACGTAATTATTCGGCCGGAGTCTTTTACTTTCAGTAAGGACATGAAGAATAAGTTATATTTTAAGCTATAATTTAACAAATAATATCAATTTTTTAACAAAATTACCGATTTTAAACCACCGCTACAAATGTTTGACCAATGCTCGCCAACATTTGCACAAACTTTTGTTTAACTGAACAGCAGATGCATGGAGTAGATTTGTATTGTAATCATTTTAATAATTTGTTACTAATACTTAATGTTGGTTAAAATCGGTTAATGCTACTTTAGTTTGTTGGACTCTTATTAGGTACTTAGCTTTTCTTTTTTATTTTAGCTTTCCTAGCAATCCATTTACGTGTGCAGAATGGATCTCGATTGTCGCCAGAGACTTTCGAAACTGGAGTTATTTTTCACCTGTTGGTGTTTTTTTAAGAAGGTTTATTTTTTTGTAAAAAAGTTTTTGTTTCGCCATTTTTAGTTTCTTCGTGTGTCAAGAAAGTCTTTCAAAACTTCAAAGAATCATTGATAAAGAAGTTCTATCTAAACATTAATCTGTACATCGCTGCCGGGCCCCTTTTAAAATAGACAGGCGTAATGTTATGTTATGCAAATATAAGAACTCTGCATAGACATCTCACTGTAGCAATCGCAAACAATTTGCTGTTATGTCTTGAAGAGTTCCGTCGCCTGTCTTTTTCATCAGTTTTTTTTCACAAAATGTTACTTTCTAAATGAAAATGCTTGATTTGTTACTAAAAATGTAAAAATCGGTACGTGTGTCCGTGGGCCCCTGATATGAGTTTTTATATAAATGGGACCAATCTGTTAGTATACCCTATCAAATAAAAAAAGAATTTTGAAAATCGTCTCATTTATCAGATTTTCAAAATTCTTTAAAGGTCACAAAACCTAAAAAAAAATGCAACCGAATTGATAACCTCCTCCTTTTTTAGAAGTCGATTAAAATACTTTGATTTCATTCAATGATTTTTAACCAGCTGCGCCCCGCGGTTTCACCCGCTTAAACCAGGAGTAGTTAAAAGTAGCCTTAGCCTATGTGTTAATCCAGGATATAAGCTACCTACATACTAAATTTCATCTAAATCTGTTCAGCCATTTGAGCGTGAAGAAGTAACAAACATACAAACACACACATACACACTCACACTCAGAAACTTTTGCCTTATAATATTAATGTGAAAACTTCTAAATCGCATACAAAAGTAGACGCATTAATTTTTTTTTTGGGGGGTTGATTATAATGAGCCAACCCGCAGACAAATAATAGCAATGTCTTAATAAAATAGCTATTGTACTAATTTAGCCCTACTACTTTTTTAAAATGGGTCAAATGTAATTATTTGCTACCATATAAAACAAACCTTCGCTCGCATAAGAAATATAAATTATTATTTTGCAACTCTATCTTTCAATTCTTAC
Source organism: Euplexia lucipara (assembly GCA_921972225.1). Classification (NCBI taxonomy): domain Eukaryota; kingdom Metazoa; phylum Arthropoda; class Insecta; order Lepidoptera; family Noctuidae; genus Euplexia; species Euplexia lucipara. Next base: position 5,122,129 of record OV179172.1, on the reverse strand, counting down.
TGTGTTCTGAGCATTGAAATGTCATACCAAGACCTACGTCTAGTTCCAAAATAGAGTAAAGACGAAATTGTGAACAAAACGTTTTTAACCTTATTTTTTACGATTTAAGTTTCATTTTAGAATAAATATTTTTGTACTTATTATAAAAAATGGCTTTTATTTTTAAGTCACATTTCAAATTTATTCCTTTTACTTTTCTCCGACGACAGAAGGACTTAGGCATAAATATTTTGCAATTGTAATTAAACTTTATGCTTGAGTGTCAAGGTTTTTAATGAACTGAACTTGATATTATTATAAAACTTTTTTCTATATTCTTAGTAAGAAATGCAATTGTTTATGCGTGTGTAAACGTGGACACTTTAGCGAGGTATTTTTGTTCCTGATCTTGTATCTAGTGCTATTATTGATCGAAGCCGGTCAATGATCGATTTTTGACGTACAACGTCAAACACATATCAAATATTCGATCAATGACCGGTCATTGAGACACGATTGCGATAGCAGACTCGACCCCCTGGATTAACACAAAGGTTTCTTTTTATCCCTGTATTCCCACGGAAACGGGACCTACGCGGGTGAAACCGCAGGACGTCTGCTAGTATGTCAGTATGGGTTTCAGTCCATAACAAAAATAGTACATCAATTCAGTCCAGGATATGATTTTAAAAGCGAAAGTTTGTGAGTATGGATAGATGGATGGATGGATGTTTGTTACTCTTTCACGTGAAAACTACTGAATGGATTTTAATGAAATTTGCTATGGTGTTAGCTGACACCCTGGATTAACACAAAGGTTACTTTTTATCCCTGTATTCCCACGGGAACGGGACCTACGCGGGTGAAACCGCGGGACGTCTGCTAGTACTTGCTTATTTATTTATTCATTATATTATACAACGTATTTTTTTTGATATCCCATAACTCTAGGGTATGATTGAGACAATATCAATGAATCAACTGGCATATGAATTATGTTTCAATCATCCTTTTTTTTTTTACTATTATACAAAATAATTCGACAAAGTCACGATGATTAATGTAAAACACCCTTACGTGAAAGAAAAGTGACGTTAGAAAGAAGATTCGTCGTACTGGTGACAATTTTTGAACGAATTAGGTAATAAAAATAATATTAATAATAATATTCCACGACTATTCACACAACGCCATCTAGTCCCAAGCTAAGCAGAGCTTGTGTTACGGGTACTAAACAACTGATAATTTAATTATGATTGATGATATCTCCGAAACTATGCATTTTTGGACCATCTATTCTGGGAGTTTTAGTATTATTTTTACCTACAGAATATAACCCTACAGTTATGGGATATAAAAAAAAACATCTTGTAGATAAAATACTCACCGGCACTCTAAACTCGTTGGATATGTCTGTGACGGAAACTCCATTTAGTTTCAACGTTATTATATGCTGTTTCAGTCCCTCATCGACACTGTGAACAAACAAAAACGAAATTTAGACATTTGAAAATCCCTAGCGCATAAAAATCTTGTACTTACAGGGTTATTTGTAAAAACACTAACAACCTCGCAGGCCTAAAGCCTAGAACTTCGTCGTCATTTCGGTTTTGAATGAAACATAATTTCGTACTATGCGTTTCAAATGAGAATAGGAACGTCAATGACCTCTACCTGTCAGATGTCACTTGATAAGCACGAGTTTATGTATGTATGTATGTATAGTGTTACGTCAGAACTCGTAGAACGAAAGTTGTTGCTTACGATGTCATCTATTTAGTCCCGCGAGGTTGTTACACAAACGTTCTACATGTAATTCTGTATAAAAAAAAAAAAAATTGGCCATTTTGTGATGGCGGCCATCTTGGATTTAAATTTATCATTGTGTTTTTTATTAGAATATTTAGGATAGCTTATGGCTAAAAAATGACAACCTCACGGGTCGATCAAAGGTTAAGCTACGCTGGACGAGGTTGGTTCGTAGATGGGTGACGATTCATTACATATCAAGACTCCTTCCAGTCCATATAGCAGTGATAGCCTAGTGGTATGACCGGTGGATTGCCAATTCATAGGTCTCGAGTTCGAATCCAAGGCCTCCACTTCTGACTTTTCGGATTCATGTGCGGATTGTATAATTATCAATTGCTTCAAAACCGGTGAAGGAAAACATCGTGAGGAAACCGGCATGCCTGAGAGATATTTCTCGAGGACATGTGATGCCAAGTCAGAGGCCCATGGGTGGCATTAAAATAAATAAATAAATATTCCACAACTTTTTCACACAACGCCATTTAGTCCCAAGTTAAGCTTGAGAGCTTGTGTAATGGGTACTAAACAGCTGATAAACATACTTATATATTTCTAAATACATACATATTATAGATAAATTACACCCAGACACAGGACAAATGATGGTGCTCATCACACAAACATTTGACCTGGGTGGGAATCGAACCCACGACCTCCGGCATAGCAGTCAGGGTCACTAACTACTAGACCAACAGGCCAGTCTAATTAAAACTCTGACACCAGGTTAGTTACTTACCACACGATAAGAAGAAGAAGACTCCTCCCAAGCCGTTGGTCTCGGCTGTCATTTGTAGATCTATGACACTCGTTACAAATAGTCGGAAGGCCGAAAATCTGACAACCAGTTTAACCTAAGGGTATCGTGTTACCCAATGGCAATGGCAGCGGACCGGTCACTGTGGAGGCATACCGTGAGAACTAAGGTGTTTGAGTTTGAAAGGCGACGTAGAGAAGAGCTCGATGCTAAACGTGACGAGCTTAAGGCCCGACCACTCGCGGCCATCCAATACAATTACGTCGGAGGGGTGCTGACTTGCAGTGAATGTGATCGCACTTTCACGGCAAAAATTGGCTAAGTCAGTCACCAGAGGGCACACCAGCGATGCTCTTAATAGGCAGATCCAAGTCGCTGTGGCCGAAATCGGTCGGGATCATATATATCGTGTTACCCAGTTACTGGGTTGTGGAGGACAGGCAGTCGCTCCATGTAAAACACTGGTATTCAGCTGCATCCGATTAAACTAGAAGCCGACCCCAAAACAGTTGGGAAAAGGCTAAACAGTTGATGAATGATGAATGAAAGCAAATGACTTTGACTGGCCTGTTGGTCTAGTAGTTAGTGACCCTGACTGCTATGCCGGAGGTCGTGGGTTCGATTCCCACCCAGGACAAATGTTTGTGTGATGAGCATGATCATTTGTTCTGTGTCTGGGTGTAATTTATCTATAATATGTATATATTTAGAAATATATAAGTATGTTCATCGGCGGTTTAGTACCCATAACACAAGCTTTCAAGCTTAACTTGGGACTAAAAGGCGTTGTGTGAAAAGTTGTGGAATATTATTATTATTTGATTATTAATTGATTTATACCAGCCTATTAATTGATTATTTTTTTGCATAAATAACCGGAAGCAAGTTCGTCATGCTCCCTTAGATGTTACTGCTTGCGGTAGCGTCGGGGGTCGGGTTAACACCTTCCCTCTAATATGGCGAGGGGGGTAATGGCTGATCTTTGCGTTATGCTCGTGAACGGGTGCTGCTTGTGGTGACTGGTCGTCTTGCTGACCTTGGTTTTGTTATTGTTTAATTAGTAACTGATTTTTTATTTAGCTTCGATGGTCCTAGTGTCTCACTTTTTTTTTATTGTATCGTTTTTTTTATTTATTTTTGATGTAATGTCGTAGACCTAGTCATGTATTCCAGTTTTGTACATGTAAGCGGGCACGCCCTTTTTACTAGAAGGCTTATATTTATTCAGTTAGTTATATTTTATTTTTTGCATGAGTTTAGTTGTCAACGTCGGTACTTAGGTACTATTCTTATTACTACTGTCTTGTATATTGGTGTGTGCTAGCTAGCATGTAGCAAATTATTTAATTTAAATGATTATGTTTATTAATTTCCAATGCTGTTTAAACTGTTCTTCTAACATATCAGACAGACGTGTTGCTGGGGAGTTTGTTCCGCCACTTCTTCTTCCCAGCAAAAACACTAGGAAGTGGCGAAGGGCGGGCGTTTTGGGGGACTGTCTTATGTAATTTTTGACGTTCAAAAAGTGCTGATCCTCAGCCTAATTTGAATAAATGACTTTTGATTTTGATTTTGATTGATTATTATAAATGAATATTACCCATGACGTCCAAGTCCCAACGGCTTGTAGGCTGTTCTCTCCTTGTGCATAAACCCAGCCGCCTTCAGCCGCCTCCGTACACTTCTAAGAACGAAAGAAAGAAAAGAAAATATATTACCTACGTCAGTAGCGAAGGGTCAATTTTCTTAAGAGGGAAGTTGGCAAAAATATCTTACTTCTAAGAAAGAAAGACAGAAAAAAATATATTTTACCTACGTCAGTAGCGAGGGATCAATTTTCTTAAGAGGGAAGCCGACAAAACATCTTACTTCTAAGAAAGAAAGAAAGACAGAAAATAAAATATATTACCTACGTCAGTAGCGAGGGGACATTTTTCTTAAGAGGGAAGCCAACAAAAATATCTTACTTCTAAGAAAGACAGAAAAAAAAATATTTAACCCCTCGCTATCAGTAGCGTTGACGTAGGTAATATAATATTTTCATTTCTTTCTCACAATTCAATTGTCAATTTTCTTAAGAGGGAAGTCGTCAAAAAATCTTGGTATTCGTACACTCTTGAAGTCACTTGAAGTCATCCGTCTACCTACCACCCTGTCACAGTATAAATATGAATACAGTAGAACGACGCCTTTGTTCTCTGGAAAAATACCGACAACGTCTACACGCGTTAGCCCTGAATAATAATTAATACCTCACGAACTACGAACATCGTTTTTTCGAAGCGGCTTTTCCGCGTCTGGCCCCTCACACCCCGCACGATTGCACTGTCTAGACGGCTTCGTCGGACGACTGTAGGTTTTTAGACTGTGACCCTGTGACTTTTGGTGTAAATGCCTTAAAGTTGGCAATACCAGAGTCTGGCTCCCATTAGTCAGTAGCGGTAGCCGATAGGAATCGAGTTGTATGACCATTTCGCCACTGAACTACGTATAATATAAAGTACGCAGCTGTTCAGTACATTTAAGGTCATGGCACATTACAGCGGCACCGCATTTGCACAGCTGCCGCACGTCATCGCTTCGAGTTTAGGCTACGGCTAGCTGCCAGTGCGCTAACTACGCATCGTCGGCAAGCTGCCAGCTCGCAGTCTGCACGCTGCCCGCGCGCTGGCCGCGAGGTGCAAGCTAGCTGTTACCGCGAACACAATTGTTATATGGCATTTAAAATTGAACACGCCGAGGACTTGCACGTTTTTATAATGTCTTGGTTTACGACGGCGCAATGACGTTGTTTTGCTGGCGACTCGAGAGTCGGCGAGAAGTAAGCATGCGATCGGCGTGCTGTAAGCGTGCGGTCGACGCGCTGTAAGCACTGGGTCTGCTCGCTATCGGCACGCGGGCTGCGAGTCGAGTAGTGTTGTAGTGGCAAGCGCGCTGACTGCTCGCCGTTGGCTTTTTCTTATTGACATTGTGAAATATACTGTACTACACACGATTTAATGCTCTAAATTGAAAGACAAGTCAATTGCTGGTTTGGAGCGGTGCCGGTGCCGTGCCGGTATAATGTGCCATGACCATTAGTGATGAGTTTGTTCCGCCAAATTACAAATGTGTGTAGTTTTGATACTTTTTCTTGTACCTACGTGTGGTTTCCAACGATGTTACTTGCCAAATTTCATAGTTCTAGGTCAGTGGGAAGAACCCTACGAATTTTGATTCCCGTGAGCCAAATTTCATAGTTCTAGGTCAACGGGAAGTACCCTATGAATTTGATTCCCTTGAGAGTGTCGAAATATGCGTATTTGGCTGAATAAACGGCCGTATCATTTTTTTTTGCGTAAACTAAGAAGTTTGATGTTTTTCACATTTTCATGGGACCGTAGACAGTATACGGTTTAAATTTTAACTCTATACCTCCACGCATTCGTGAAATAAAGAGTCTTGACAGACGGACAGCAAAATGGTTTTGTACTTTGGAGGTCCGGAACCCTACAAAGGAATGTTTAAAATAGGTTGAGCCGTTTTCAAGTTAAAGAATGACCAGGAGAAGTGGTTCATATTTATAAATATAGATATATAAGCTAATTCCCGCGGCTTCGCTCGCGTAGTTGTCGTTTATCGCGCCCAGCTCCCAGACGGCTTATTTTTTTTAACAAGAAATAGCATTACATTTTAGCCAATGTATGCAAAAACTAGACAAATTATAGACCAAACCTTCCTCCAGAACCACTCTAGTAATTGGTGAAAACACTATGAAAATTGGTGTAGTAGTTTTTGCGAAAATATTTTTTTATTTGGACGCACAGAACATAAAACAAAAGAACAACAATACAGATAACAAAAAAAAACACAAGAAAAAAGATTAAAAAACTAAAGACAAAAATAATAATAATAATAATCCTCTCGTTAGGCGGCTGGATCAAGGGCTTGATCCAGAAGGCAGTACTCCTGGACACGCGCGCATGTTAGGCGTTTCCTCTCTCAGTAGCCCTGACCACCGGTAGCTTGGACCCTGTTCCCGATACCGGTGGGCTACTATTTTTTGTATTTTTAAATGTTTTTTTTATTTTTGTATTTAAATATTTAAAAATATAATTTATATGTATAATAATGAAATAAAGGAAATAATAATAAAACCTGTGCGAGACCAAAAAGGCGCCTATAATATTCCTCGTTTATAATATTAGTGGGATAGTAAAAAAATAATTACTCTGGAGAAACTCCCAGTTCCTTGGCCAGTGATGGGGTGTGGACAGCCTGTTCCTGCGTGACCCGGTCTATCAGGAGCTGGTCTTCCTCGCTCGTCGTCTTCCGCTTCCGCCCGCCTTTTTTGTAGTTATTCATATGCCCCTCTTCACACCAGCGGCTCCACCACTTGCGAACGGTGATGCGCTAAAAAACCATTACTTGTTTATTTTTAACCGACTTCAAAAATAGGAGGAGGTTCTCATTTCGGTAGTTATTTTTTTTTTTTTAGGGTTTGTTACCTCTGTACTCCGTCATTTATGGACCGATTTTCAAAATTCTTTTTTTGTTTGATAGGGTAGGTATACTAACAGATTGGTCCCATTTGTATCAAAACTCATGTCTGATGAGGGATCTTCGAGGAATTGAGGGAACTCCTCAAAAAATATAGGCACACACGCACCGATTTTAGCATTTTTATTATTCGCGATTGCTATAGTCAGATGTCTATGCTGAGCTTTTGTATTTCCACACCATAACATTACGCCATTCTCTTTTAAAAGGGGCCGGCAGAGATGTACAGATTAATGTTTAGATAGAACTTCTTTAGCCATTGTTATCCAATTTCAATGATTCTTTCAAGTTTTGAAAGACTTTCTTTACATACAAAGAAACTAAAAATTACAAAATAAAACTTTTTAACAAAAAGCGGATCATCACGGACAGCCGACGACCACGTACGGCAACGCACATAGACAGGGCTCTTTCAACGGTGCGTGAATATTCCCTGTCCTGTGATCCTACCAGTGGGATCATGGGGAATGATTCGGAAAAACTTATTATAATATTATGATAACTGAGCTGTCCTGAATCATTCCCCATTAAAATAGTCCGCACCTTCGAAGTTACCGCTTCGCGACGGATACCAGCGCACCGCTACAGACGTTCTGCGCTACAACGGACGAGACCCTTCCCACGGTGTGTCGTGCGAGCTGGTCCGCGTCCGTCCGAGATATCACGGACCGTGGGAAGCTAGCTTTAGGCATTTTGTCCGTTAAATTTAATTTAATACAACATTCAGCAATTTTCAGAATCTGCTAATGACCAGAATATGTAAATGGCTGAAATATTCCATTAAATACTTTCTCTTTCCTTAAAATTTAGGGTGAAGGTAATGACGGCGATTGAAACGCTCTAATATAGGGTGACTGGTAATTAGTGACCGATACTTAAACACGTGATTGTATTCATGATTTCATTAAACTTTCCCAAAGAAACTTTTTTCATACACAATAACTTATAACGGATTAAAATAACAAAAACGCTGTTTGAAATGCCCACGCGCGCCTTTGATCGATCACAGTAGGCACGAATCGGCACGATCTAGCAGCTGATAGTCTGACCTCGGGAAGGGCAAAATCTACTAGTAGTAGCGTCACACGCTCCCCCGCCACCCCCGCCTCTCCCGTTGTGCAGTACTGACGTAATTAAATTAATTGAAAGTTAATGAGTATTAAAAAAAAAGTTTATTTGGGAAAGTTATTCGTATTCATGAGTACAATCACGTGTTTAAGTATCGTTCACTAATTACCAGTCACCATATATACCCAAAAAAAAGTTTAAATCTTTTCTCATACTCACTGTAGTATTCAACAAATAAGCTATCCGATTGTTACCGATTCCTTCTTGCTTTAGTGTAATTATCCGCTGTTTCAAATCGTCATGAAGGGCTTGACTCTCACTGAAATAACAATACATAATTATACTATGGGAGTTATTATTATTATTATATTTATTAATCAGACAACAAAAGAGTCCATTTTGTTAGTAAGAATATAACTTAGCCTATGTTAGTACTTCCTTCTCAGAGATTGCAACTGTACAGTAGGAATGCTAGTTGTATGACTATAAAAATTTATAATAAACTACCAGCTGCCCTAAGAATGTTACCAATAAATAAATTTAAATCTGTATTGTTTGCTTGGCTCTTAGATATGTGTTTTTATTCCGTGAATGAATATTTAAATCATAATTTTTGACATTATAATTAATTTTTTGACATTGGAGCATATTTTTAACATTACTTATTATATTTTGACTATGATTGTATTCTTTTGACATAATATTAATTAATTAATATTCTGACATTACAAATAATATATTATTCTGAAATCTCAATTTGCTATAATTCTTGTAATGTCTCTATAATATTTCTACACCAGTAATGGTAGTATGTGTGATGCAATATATAATTTAAGACCTAAATGTACCATATACTTGGAAATAAATATTATCTTATCTTATCTTACTTAATAACTAAAACAGATCGGGTGCGATTCGTTCGCGCCCACACTAGCGGGCTATCTGCCCGAGCGGCTATCGATTGCAGGATACTGTTGGGACTGCCACGTAGCCTGAAGAGTAGCGAGGCAGATTTTTACGCCACAACGCATCAAAACCGTCAGTGCGTGCGTTGGTAAACATTGTTGACGCACTACAGAAGCGTGGCAGTCATGTGACACAGCATAACATTCCATTTGCCGCCCCAACAGACGACGTTGGCGCCTTGGAAACAAATACAAACTAACGAGGTGTGTTTTTTTTTCTTGTGGGTTATCTCGCTATCGTGTCCTAGAAGAGGACGTGTATAGCTTAACCGGGCAATCCTGGGGAGATGGCTTAACTAAAAAATAATTAAGACCTCCAGCCAGGTTATAAAAACTTAAAAACTAAGTGACTACGCTAAGGGCGCCCCCTTCGGGGTACGGGCCTCGGTTTATATGTCTTGTTTGACATAAGATATGTCATTTTTTTCATTAGATATGTCTTGTTTGACATTATGGTTTTCATCTTAAAAATTAGCTTGCTTACGCAAAGGTAACCACCTCCTTCCACCGTGTAAGTGACGTCACCGCATGTTCTGTTTGGTTTTTTTTTATCAGAAACTAAGCAAAAAAAAAAAATAAAAAAAATATATTTGAACTCAGCATACAAAAATTAACAAAAGGTATTTTTGTTTTAGGGTCATGTCAATTTTGAAATGCTGTCAATTGTTGTTACCACATCATCTTTTAAACCACAACGTTGTTTTATCACATTTATCATCATCATCATCATCATTTCAGCCATAGGAAGTCCACTGCTGGACATAGGCCTCCCCTATAGATCTCCAATAAGACTGGTTGGAAGCGGCTCGCATCCAGCGCGTTCCCGCGGCCTTAATGAGGTCGTCTGTCCACCTTGTGGGTGGACGTCCTACCACACACACACACACAAACATACCACACACACACACACACACACACACATCACACACATCACATTATTCCTAATAATTCCTGCTTTCCTGCCTATGCATACCTGCATAGGCAGGATTAATTTTATATTCTTAGTTTACATTATTTATAAGTATACTAAGTTTAGCCATTTATATTAGGCTTAGTTAATGGTTTATATGTATTGTGTCTATATTTGTATGAGTGTTTATGCTTATTCATTAGTTTAAGCAACATTAGTTTACTGCCAACTGTGGAGGCTTGTAAATGGCTTGTCGTTGAACAACTCGCTAATAATTTTGTATTGTTAGCTGTAAGCCATCCAAAGAAAAGAAAATTTAAAATTTAAAAAACCCCCACCGCAAAAAAGTAAAACATATAAAAAGTTAAAAATAACACTTTAGCCATGAAATTTTACGTAACGTCGGGGTACCGTTAAAATAAGTACCTACATACCTACAAGTACTAGGAACATTGCTTACTTAAGCAGTACCCCGACGTGAAGTGAAATTTCATGGCTAAAGTGTTATTTTTAACTTTTTATATGTTTTACTTTTTTGCGCTGGAGGTTTTTTAAATTTTTAATTTAATTTTTATTTTATAATTTTTAAACGCATTAATTTTGTTTTATAGAGTTTACAGTCATGAGAATTTTTCTGTTAGCCTGGCTGCAGCATCAGCTCATCCTGTTGCCATCAGTGCATCGTGTTTAGAATCAAATGCTGGTTGAAATGAATCCAAACACGACATATCTGCTATTATTTTGTCAAGAGTCTACCTACTGGTGTGCTGGATAGCCTGGCTGCAGCATCAGCTCATCCTGTTGCCATCAGGGCATGGTGTGCAGAATCAAATGCTGGTTAAAATGAATCCAAACACGACATATTTGCTATTATTTTGTCAAGAGTCTACCTACTGGTGTGCTGGATAGCCTGGCTGCAGCATCAGCTCATCCTGTTGCCATCAGTGCATTGTGTGCAGAATCAAATGCTGGTTAAAATGAATCCAAACACGACATATCTGCTGTTATTTTCCCAAGACCGTTTGAGCCTGCTAGATATCCTGGCTGCATCAGACCAAATCCACCATAATGTTGCTTATTAATATTACACACATGGGTGTTTAAAATTGTAAGACACAAATATGTTTTTAAGTAAAGTTAATACCCAAAGACGTCTAAAATAGCAACGGCAACTAACACAAAAGAGCTGATAAACTTGAAACGGCTGAACCGATTTTGATGAATTATCTCTAAGAACCATCGCAAAAAACCCTGCTTTCAAATAAAAAAACCGCATCTAAATCGGTTCACCCGTTTGGGCGCTACGGTGCCACAGACAGACAGACAGACAGACAGACAGACAGACAGACAGACAGACAGACAGACAGACACACACACATAGCGGTGAAACTTATAACACCCCTCTTTTTGCGTCGGGGGTTAAAAAGAAAAGAAAAGAATAATAATAATATTCTGAAATAATTACCTAACAGCTATTTTCTCCTTGATCACTGCTCTTTCAGGCTTCTTCATGAGTATGTGTTCAAGTCCTGCTTCGTAGAGCCTCTGCCTCACTACTGGTGGGCAGTCCTCCATTTCTTTGCCCGGCTCCGGTTGGGCATTTCGATAGTTGTGTTGCACGTATTTCATGTCTTTGCGGTATCCAAGTCTTCGGTTCAAGTTGCAGCTTTTACGATAGCGGTACCACCAACAGTCAATTGATGCTCTCTAAAAATAATTAAATATTAATATTTTTTTTTATTTTTTTTTTTAATACATGGTAGTTTACAGGGTTGACAAATTTAGTGTACTAAAAACTACAACTGAAATAGTAAAGTAAAAGTAAAAATTCATTTATTTTCCACACTAATTGAAAACAGTACAGTTATTATCAAATAAATGGAGTGGACTGGAGCCTAAACTAGGGCAGCCCTGTATTTCAGGACTCCAGGTCCTTCTCCCACGGCGAGTGAGTTTGTATAATATTAATGAATTACAACTAGAGATGTAATTAACATGTTAGTATTGTGTGTTTTTGTGTGAGAGCGTGTGTGTATTGCGAGTGTGTTAATATATGTGCGTGTGTGCGTGTAAGTGTGTGGTGTATGTGATGAGTGAGCGCACAGTGTTGTTATGGATGACGATTATTAATCATGAGAAGTTATTTAGGAATTACAAGTAAGGATTCCGTGTCATTGTAATTTAAATTAAGAAGATATTTTTGGATAACAGCTTTACACTCTCGCAAGATTTTTGGAAATATATTTAAAAGCGAGTTGAGTTTATTATATAAATAAGGAGCAAGGAAGCATGAGTGTCTCCTGAAAAAAGCAGTGTTGTGTTTAGTTACCTTGCATATTCTGTTATTTCTTCGTGTAGGATATGTTAACTTGGCATCATAAGTGAGTTCTTTATGCTTGCGTAGTGTAGTCTGTAGTATGAATAGTTGTCTCACTGTCAAGACATTGCAGTCCTTATATAGAATATTTGTGGGATAACGAAAGGGTTTTCTGAGCATTACTTTGAGTAATGACCTTTGAGCGCGTTCAACTTTTATAATTTTAGTCTTGCAGGTTCCACCCCATACCGGGATACAGTAACCCAAGATTGACTGAACCAAGGCAAAGTAGACCGTTTTTAACATCTTCAATTTAAGCACGTTTCTGAGCTTTCTAAAAATCCAAATCATTTTACGTGTGCGTGCAGACAGAAGATCTAGTTGTGCATGCCACGAAAGGGTGTCGTCTATTTGAGTGCCGAGATATCTTATATTAGTAGTTTTTACTAGTGGTGCGCAGGAGCATGTTGTTGACTGGGTAATAGTGGTGAGGTGCTGCATTCCCAGCTAGGTTATAGAATGACCTGTATAAGGGAGTACAGTGCCAGTCCCCATTGGGTATTAAATATAACAGAATTGTACACGGATGTGGCTTAACACTAGTCTTTTACTACAATTTTACTATTGGTGTCATAGTGAACTATAAGTAAAAAAAAATACATTGTAAAACCTTTAAGAGGGAAGTCTGCGAGCGTGGGAACTTATTTTTGAACGCATACATTGACATTTTTCACTTACACAGTAGCAACGCGCTATACACCTTACACACACATTAACACTTGCCCAGAAACAAACGACAAACAGTACGACACAACGGGAAAATTATTTTTTCAATGCGTGTTAGAAATAAAAGAGCTAGTAATTATGTGTCAGTAAACAAGAAATGTAATAACAATTGACTTATTGCATCGCGATGCTCGCTTGCTTATGATATTCTTTGGTAGCCACGAAAGGGTGGGGTCACAGTGTTCAACAGAGATTTACAATTTAATTGATAAAATTATTATTTCTTTTAGTTGTGTATTAATAACTTCGTAATTTAAATTTTTATTTTATTATAATAATACTATAATTGATTGTTTAAACTGTTATAAGTACATGCATACTCAATATAGTTCATTGATATTGTGTGGTAAATATATGAATGGCGTAAGGGAACAAAAAGACTAACTCAAAAACAACAAATAATTGTATTTCTTTACCTTATATATAAATATTATAAATGCAAAAGAAACTTTGCATGTCTTTCTGTCTGTCTCGCTTTTACGCCAAAACTACTGCACCGGTAAAATTTGGGACACAGATAGTCTAAAACCTGAGAAAGGACACAGGCTACTTTTTGATTCGCGAAAAGGCTTGTAAGGGATAGAAAAGGGGGATGAAAGGATGTATGAAAGTATTATCATTTTCAAAGCTAAAAGCATGCAATTTATATTTTGGGCAGTTGATTACATATAAATAAGTATGGCATTAAAAATTTGTAATAATGTTACCCTTAAGGGTGTAAAATAAATATAAGGAATAATAGGTATATATGAAGGAATTCGATATTTTTGTAGCTAGAACGATAAATCTTCGGCTATTGATTCAAATAGATACCTATAATTAAATTTTGTAACAATTTGATAAGGGAGTAATTAATAAACGAACAAAACGTGTCAAACGTTGAAGGAGTTGTTGTCGAGATCTCAGTGAACAATATCATGGACTCTGAACAAGTTACAGCATACCCATAGGGTATTTTCAGACTCTCTACTCAAGAGGCTAAAAGTTGGTGTTCTAGTCCTGTACATCAGAAATCTTGACGCGCCGGTGCAACGGTACACGACTACAAATTACACATATGGGGCACAACATTATAAAGGCTACAATCATGGCTGGAATGGCAAAAGGAGAAAACGTCTTGATTACCCGTATTCCAATAATTCCGACAGATTTGCCATTTCAATTTAAAAGAGTCCCTGCACGGTAAAACAAACAAAAGTAATTTATAAAAATGTACTTTAAACATAGGCTCATATTTTATTATTCCTACTACTTTAATATTTAAGGTGTTTGCAGTGCAACACTGCCAAAAGCTTCTTATTTCATTAAACCCCAAGCGTTTGAGCTGTCATTGTCTTTCTATCGTGTCTCTAATTGTCACGATTGAAAGGTTAAAGTATTTATACGTACAATGAGTATTATTCTTCAAACATACTTTTACACGCGGACGTAATCGTGGGCACATAGCAATGCTCACGCTATAGCCTGAAACAATAATTTGGTTTATAAACGTAGCATCATATAATATCACACCTGTATTCCCCGAAGGATTAGACAGTGGTGTATACCCTTATTTCACCAGTTATGTTTTAAGTCTTATGTAATAGGGGGTGATCTTATTGCCATCAACTAGGTACAAATCCTAACTCCGGGTTGCTACTGAGAAATTTAAGATTAAAAAACCCGATAACACTTTGTCTAACCCAGGAATTGATCCCAGGACCTCGTGCTCTAGAATTAGTGCTAGCATTTTAACCATTAACATTAAACTAAACGGCTAGTTTTAGTAGCTATTCATTTATATTTTATGACAATAACACTCTCACAGTAGCTGGACGCAAACTAAAAATAAACATGTAATCATTATGGAACAGTCTGTGTGTTTTAAACATGTCACCGATATAAATATATGCTTTGAAATATCAACTTAATACTCTATTAATAAAAAAAACATATTTGATTTTTAAATGGTTGCCATTTTCGTAATTACGGGTTATGACACCCTTATTTCATTACGAAAAGAAAGTGTTGTCCGCCATCCTGGAGGGAACGGGTCAAATGAGCTTGATTCCAAAAGGTTAATAACCCACGTTTTATCATCGGCAAAATATCTTAAATAAAAGATACGTACTATTTTTTTTAATTTTCTGGCTGTTTGCCCATTTTATAAAAGATGATGAAGTATTTAAATTATGGAAATTTTATTTATCCATCAATTATTATCACACCTTTGGTTTGGGCTTTACCCCGTTATTACCATTCATGTGTGAATGTTAAATTTATCATTAAAATATCAATCAATAAACAATAAAAAAAACTAATGCCATCTCTCAAAAATGACGGAATCTAGTTATTAGTTAAAAATCCTCTAAAGTTATATTATTTATTAAAATAAATATCTAAAAGCAAAATAATTTCAATACTTCCATAGCTAGAGCAATAATTCTAGTGCAAAAATTGGCAGATACACCGTGTAACTTGCACCCCACCCTATGACTTGTGTCGATGTATGAGTTGACGTTTATCGAGCTCGGAGCGGATTACAAACTGACGTGCTCTCACCTTGGTTTTCAGGGCGGCACTGATTTGTTTTCAGACGCATGTTCGAATATAAAACAAAATATGAAACGGGGGACGCTCCATACTAGAATGTATGGCAAACGGAAAACATTTTGCGCAAAAATATTAAGAATGTTATGACGTAAATTACTAGTGTATGATTTTATTTTATTAGAAATTAAAAAGGGTTAACCTCATAATCATACACTTGTGTCATGAATTAACGAAAAATATCTATAAACATTGCTTTACATTTTAAGAAAACGTGCAAATAGTAAGTGCCGATTTCGATGTAAATATGAAATATTGACATTTTTTTAGCAGACATTTTAGGATAATTTAAAAAAATATCACACGGTGTCACTGGTGATACATCTAATAAGTATCTTATTTAATTTTTTGATAATATTTGGTGTGTTAGATGTTTAGATACCTTGCAAACCGTAACTTATGTTTTGGCGCTTTGAAGGACTGTCCCCTTAAGATTAATATTAATAATAAGTGCGATTTTTTTGGGCAATTAATTATAATACTAGTCGGAATGTCGTGATGGCCCAGAGGTTAAGGCCTGTCATGCACGAGGTTGTGGTTCAAATCCGGGCAAGTACCAATGTGACTTTTTCAATTCAAAAATTTAAGATAAACTTAGAAAGTATTCTAATTTTATCCTAAATGTTTGTGTGATGTAATTTATCTATAATACGTATGTATTTAGAAATATATAAGTATGTTTATCAGCTGTTTAGTACCCATAACACAAGCTCACAATCGTAACTTGGGACTAAATGGCGTTGTGTGAAAAGTTGTGGAATATTTTTTTTTTTCCCAAGATCCGGAACTCGAAGGTTCCGTAAATAGAAATAATAAGAAAAGAAAATATTCCAAAACTTTAACACAACACTTTTTTTTTACACCACGACGGTGGCAAACAAGCTTACGGCCCGCCTGATGGTAAGCGGTTACCGTAGCCTATGGACACTTGCAACACCAGAGGCGCCACACGCGCGTTGCCGACCCTTTAAAAACCTATTTACTCCCCTTTTGAAGAACCACATACTGTAGCCCTCAGAGAAAACCTCGGCAGGGAGCTCACCACAATCCAAGTGTACGCGGGAGGAAATTCCTCTGAAACCGCACTGTACGGGACCATTTCGGCTCCAGTGTGTGAGCATGGAACTCCCTGTCGACGGCGAGCGGTGCGATGATCATCTAGTCCCAAGCTAAGCAGAGCTTGTGTTATGGGTACTAAATACTAAACGATAGAATAGAACAGAATAGAATACTCTTTATTGTATACCATTAAAAATTACAAATTATAATTTTAAGGGCTACAAGCGGTGATTCAATGGGCGGCCTTATCGCTAAAAGCGATCTCTTACAGACAACCTTTGGATGGACTTGATAGTGGAGGAAAAAAGATGAGTAGGCAGTGTGTGGTGTACTATTTACATAAATATATACCATACAAGACTGAATGAATAGACATAGGGGATCCACACAGGCTTGTAACGAAGGATAATCCTAAATCAGCCAAATATGCTAAAAGCTGCCGTGTGATAAGTGTACGTATTTTCAACAAAACTCCGAAAGAACTCAAATGTGTAAATAATTGTAACCCATTTAAAAATAAGCTGTATAAGTGGCTGATTGAACATAATTTCTATGACATTAAAGATTTTTTTAAACTTTTTTTTATATTATATATTTTGTCATCTAATAATTTGAATGATTTAATTAATATTTAGTGTTTTTCTGAAATGATAATTAATTTGTATGCAATTGATATTCTGTATACAGGGTGTCTCATTCAAATCGGTCAGTATGGGAAAGTCTGAAACTATAAGACATACGAAGATTCGAACCCGGTTATTTTGAAAAAAAAAAAACATACACTATTTCTATTTAGATATCGATTGTGGAGGTCTTAAGCAGTAAATGTCTGTATGAAACATGATGTCTAAAATGAATAAAATGCATTGTTTCCACATACTTTAATTAATTTAAGTAGATGCTCAAAATAACCGGGTTCGATTCCCGAACGGAGTACAGATGTTTTTTTAAAATGTATGAATGCAGTTTCTCTTTTTATTAAAATCGATGACATGGTTCCTCAGAACAGATCTTCGTATGTCTTATAGTTTCAGACTTTCCCATACTGACCGATTTGAATGAGACACCCTGTATAGCTAAACATGTGGACATTGTATAAGACTGTAACACCTTTATACCATGTTTAAAGCAAATAAAGACTTATCTTATCTTATCTTATAGAAGAGGTTTTTTATAAACGATATTGTGGATATGGTAAACGTGTAGGAATTGAACCAACCCAAGACCCGTCAAAAGAAAGAAAGAAAATATTTTATTTGGACGCACAGAACATAAAACAAAAGAACAGATAAAAAAAGAAAGATTAAAAAAGTAAAGACAAAAATAAAAAAAAATAATAATAAAAAGACCTGTGCGAGACCAAAAAGGCGCCTATCTCAGCATTAGCTGCGACATTTAAAAATATAACAGACTCGGTAGACTCAGCAGTGGCGCTTACGAACAGCCGGGGCTATGGGTACCCGTTTCATTGCAAGGGACGGTTTCAGTTGCACACCGAACTTAAAAAGAGTATTGTACTTGAAGTGGACTTCAAGTTACGGCGACTATCAGACGGGGTACTGTGCGCTTCGTCACATCTCTGCGAGTGCGCATGACGTCATCCTAGATACACCCTGATGATAGCCAATACGAAACTAGCTGTTTGACAGTTAATTGTTGAACACTTTGGCCAGCGATCATCACCATTAACCGTCAACTGAGATACGCCAAAGCCCTGCCTGCGTAGCATGAACACATTGAACACCGAAGAAACGGCCTTTGTCTACAGAGGAATCGGCAAAGTGACAGATTATATATTATATTATTTATTACAGTTGTGGAATATTTATTTATTTATTTATTTATTTATATAGACAGGAACCTCAATCTGTCAAATTTCTTTTAATACACCCTGCCTGCGTAGCATTAACACTTAATTTCTTTTCTTCCGAGACACGACAAATTTCTTTCTGTCCAACTTGACATTTCTTGTACCCGAGCATGAGGCGACTCGTTGACAAGCGTTTGTACGTAGTAGAGAAAGAAATTTACATGCTGTCTATAGCAACTGTCAAGTTGCTCTTGTCTAGGTCTCATTTGATGTAGACTGTTTGACAGTTGTTGACAGGAAATGTTTCGAAAAGAACTGTCAAAAGTCGGTTAAAAAGTGGAGAAAATACGTACGCACTTCATGCTCGGCATTGTTGATTCTTGTATACTGACAAACGACATATAACTTCTCATCTTTCTTGACATTGTCATGCTCGAGACGAAAGAAATGTCTATATAATCTGTCACTTTGCCGATTCGTCTGTAGACAAAGGCCGTTTCTTCGGTGTTCAATGTGTTCATGCTACGCAGGCTGCAAACGCAAACTGTAACAATTTACGACTTACCGACATTCCTGTCTCCTTGGTTATTTCGCAACCAGGGACACCTGATTGCTTCAACTCAATTATTTTCTGTTTCATCTTTTCGTTCATTCTGTAACGACAACATCAAATCGTTATACAATGTATCTATATATAGGGTGACTGGTAATTAGTGACCGATACTTAAACACGATTATAAAACGCGATTATAAAAAATAATACTTTTTTATAATCGAACTGATGGATCATTTTGATGTTCATATTCTGTCAAGTACAGACGCCACCACATCAAGTTACCTAATGTGTCAAATTTCTTTGATCGTTTACCGTATTGAATGCCTTGGAAAAATCGCAAAAGGTGCCTAAAGCATCGAATTTATCTTCCTACTAGGCATTCCTTTTGCTTCACATACGCTCTGGTGGTTACCAGTACTACGCACCTGAACATTGTAAAGAACAGCAATAGGGAATATGCATGTAATTTAGATATGGTTCTAATATTTTTTTCCGAATCTTTAATAGCAGAAAATATGAACAAAATCATTGTTTTACTTTTTAATAGCGTCATAATTATTTAAAATTAAAAATAAAAGTGCGAATTAAGCGCGGGAAATTCAAATTTGTGAAACGCATCACCATTGGTTATAACTAAATTGACGTCAAATACTACGACAACAACTCAACGTCTACAAAACATCAATGTGTAAGTATGATATTAAGTATTGGAATGGACTTTTTATTGGAAAACATAATTATTGCCGTGTGTGTTGTGAACTAATTTAATGTTCAAGTGTAATTTTAGCTTCATAGTGAGGTTATTTAACATTTAAGAAAAATGACTGAAAGTGGTTTTGTAAAAGCACAATCTGACAATGTTTATTGCATTCGGGTACAAGCAATACCGGTAAACTGGTTTTTGAGCTTTTTTCATGGTGAAATGGTTAGAAGAACGAAAATACCCAAAGTAATAGTAATAGGATCATAGTAAATGACGTAATCGAAATGGCGCGCGAAAATGGCGGCGTTTAAACCGCTCAAATTTATTCTGTATTTTAAATATTTTTTTTAAGCTTCATTACTGCATTTTTAAATATGTTTATATTTTTTTACTAGAATTAAAATTATAAAAAAAATACATGCATATACCCTATTGTGTCTGTTTCTCATATTCCCTAATAATTTATGACAGAATTTGTTCCTTACCTGATAACTCTCATTTTCTTCTTAGGCTTAATATCAGGAGCTTCTTCTGCTGTACTGCGTTTGTCTTCTTCACTTGAAGTCTCGTTCCCCATATTACCGGCGAAATTAAGCATCGATTTACTATCTCTAACATTTATACGACCGCCTTCATTTATTGTCGGTTCGTTAGTTACTTTGATATTTTCACGTTTAATGTTAGATTTCATAATAATTTGTGCGTTAGTATTTCTTACTTCATCCTCTGTAGGTACAAATTGCAAACTATCTTCTGTATGTGCGTATTGCAAGCTGTCCTCTCTAGGTGAAAACATATCAAAATGGGGAGTATGGCTTTTACTAGCTTCAATGCTGAAGCCATTTTCACCAATAGGGTCTGATTCTATTTCAGTTTTAATAGGAACGTTAATCCAAGGTTCGTATTCCTCAAATCCTACTGCTTTATTTTGCTCCGTCATTCTTATTTTAGTTTTTCTGTCTACCGCTTCTGTCTCAACGTTAATTAAGACTTCTATTTCTTTGCTTTGGCAGATAGTTTGTTCAGCATCTATATCTAATGAGGAGGACGTTGTTTTAATGGTAAGAGGGGATTTTAAGGAACTGTGCTTTTCTTTCAGTAATGCAATGTCGCTTTGGTTGACGTCAGCAAGGTTTTTTAGCAGTGCATCGCTGAGCAGCGCTTTGTTTCTAAACGCTGCAGCTGCTGCAAGTCGCGCTGCGCATTCCCAACATATGAGATGGAGAATGCTCTCTGTTGTGTCACACGCCTGAGGAATTGAAGACATTTTTTTGTAAAGAAGTATCTATAGTACAAAGTGGAATAAAACAATGATTAAACGAAATGGAGAAGTAGATTTTTCCAGCTCACAGGTTAAGGCGGGTTGATGTTCAAATCCTCTCATGCACGAGGTTGATGTTCAAATCCGGGCAAGTACCAATGTGACTTACTCAACTAATATGTACTTTCTAAGTTAATCTTAGACATCATTGACGTCGTTGAAGGAAAACCTCGTGAGGAAACCTAAACTTATAGTTGATATGAGTTTGAAATCGCCAAAGCGATTTAAGATAAGTACTAAGAAGTACTCATCTTAAATCGCTTTGGCATGCAATGAAATGTCATAGAAAAACCGTGATCCCATGTGTGGCGACAGATCTTGCAACCCTGTTGCTAGGGGCTAGTTTTGTTTTTTGGCTAGCGACGGGGCGGCTTGCGTGTTTTCTATTCTTTTCATTCTATTTTTCTTAATATTGTTTCCTACTTCTTTTGTGATCGAATTATTATACCCAATTACACCTTTAACGCGTTTCCTGCTGAATTTTTAGCAAACTTTGCGCAAATGCTAATTAATAGCTCACTAACCCTGTGCGGCAAACGCTCATACGCGTTCAATAAATATTTCATGTAGTGCTATAAACGCTTCTGCGCGGTTGAAGGAAGTCTACCCTGTGCGGCGGGCCGCATTAGTGCAGCCTTCAATACTTTGTCCAAGTGCGGCACGACCCTTATATGAGTTTGAAATTTTTAGAGTTTTATGACAGTCATAAAATAATTAGGGTACATGTAAAGGTTGTATCACACTGTAGTATTTTTTTGTAACATTTTTTTCTCGAGTTCGGATCAAGTTACCTTTCAGTTTCATCATTAATATTTTGTTGTTCGTTTTTTCGTAAGTTCGTAACAGTGAATGAATGAATGAAATTAAAAAACTTAGTGTTGCTATTTCATGGTCTATCAAGTATGATTTTATGAATTGTCTGGTTAGCAGAACAGAATTATTACCCGACTGCCGAAAGGAGGCTTATTTTTTTTGAGAGTATGTATCATAATGAATGTATGTCTCATTCTTTGGTACGCTCTACAGCCCAAACCGTTTAACGGATTTCGACATAATATGAGGTGTTATAGAATTCGTCTCAGTTGTGGAGTGGCATAGGGTATATTATCGTATGTAACAATTGAAATATACACCTTTCTAACACCTTAGTTAGTAGACACCTTTATTGACCCTTATTTTATGATGTTTCCGAAACAAGAAATGAACAATAGACGCACAGGTGCGGCGCGCCGCACTTGAAGAAAGTTAGGTAAATTGGGTGGACGCGCATACGCGTCGCAAGCACATGGCAAAAGTCCGAAAAACGCGCATGCGCGTCGTCGGCACTGAATGCGTTAACTGCTTTTGATTTGGTGTTTAACACCATGTCTCAGTAACGCCATCTAGCATAATAAAGCAATATTAGAGCGGCAGCGGAGTGTACTAAACTAGACTTACTGACTTGTGTCCACTAGGACACGCAAGTATCGTTATAGATTATGCTCTTATTGCCATCATTATCCCCACGCAATAAATAAAATGATGAAATGATATTTTCGTACCACTTGCTCAAAAAAGTGACATTCTATGCCACAAAAAGCGAACAAAACAATAGTCATTTTTAATCTGTTAAAAACAGGGAAAGAAAATTGTACTGGATTTCATTCATCCCCTAGGGAGACAATGTGATTTAAATTTGGAATACTTACCGAAATGTATACTGAACTACATTTAATTTTACACCATTGAGTTTGTTTACAAAGCATTATACCTACATCTTTTTGAAAAAGGAATACACATTTATTACGCAGTTATGATTAATTAAATAAAATTACGAAAACCGACGAGGCCGTATGAGCTTGATGCCTTTGCTTTTCCGACAAAAAAATATTAATCTAGGAATTTGCCGCGTTTTTATTTTCTTCAAGTATATAAACGTTAAGTTTATTTTAATTTATTTTTATAAATAAGTTAATATTCTAAAAATACGTTTACTTTTAATTGTCATTATCTATATATATAAAAGAAAGTCGTGTTAGTTACTTCACTTATAACTCAAGAACGGCTGAACCGATTTAGCTGAAAATTGGCAGGGAGGTAGTTTAGAGCCAGGAGAAGGACATAGGATACTTTTTATCCCGTTCGACATCATAAAAATAAATATCAAGAATATCGGTTGTCTCAAACATTTTTCAAACGCAGCGCCATCTTGGATGACATGACAGGAGTCAAACTTCCCAGTTCATTATCAGGTGACAATTTGAAATTGACAAGTCTTAAGCTAAACCCAAGAAGGTAAGGTTGTCAATTTATAATACGCACCTACGTTCTGAAATTTATTTTGTTACTAAACTTAGAGGTTTTATGTAGCATAAAAAAGTCTTATATTTCAGAAATCAATTTACGTAACTAGCAATGATGACAGAGACGAACTTTAATAATTCTTTGCAAATATAACTTATTTTACTGTTAGGACTTTAATTAAAGTAGACCGGGAAAACTATAGGCATAAATTATTGTATGTAACATAGAGGCAATAGTTCAGATTAAAATTATGAATTTAGTATTTTTTAGTAAGGTAGTTAGGTTAGATAGTTGGGTTAGCTATAGGATAGGTATGGTCAGTTAGGTTAGGGTATATATACATGTTGTAATTTAAAAGTAGTAGTAGTTATTATTGGTTTGGATTTATTTGTTGTCGTCTTATTCAACGTATGTATATCTAATATAAAAAAAAAATAAGAGCAATGAATTGACTCTAAGGCACAACGAAGTTTGCCGGGGCAGCTAGTTTTTAATAAATGCTTATCTCATATTATTATTGTGTTAATTTTTTCGCAAATGGTACGAAAAGTAGAGTATTTTCCTCGGTGATAAAGCTGTCTTAGTCTTGGGTGAACTTAAATCCCTCGCTACACTCAGGACTCGTCTTAAATCCCTCGCTTCGCTCGTGATTTAAGTTTTTAACACCCTCGCTACGCTCGGGAGTAAACCTCGAGTCTTTCGTTACGCTCGCGATTTAAATCGTCACCCGCGACAGAAGACACTGCTTTATCCCCTTGGTTAATAATCTACTATTATTTCTGCAAGTACATCTCAGATACTTTTACATGTCTTTTTTTCTAACTAAATGGCATTTCCAAAGTGACAGATCCCTGAGAAGAAATGCCGAAAGAAACTCAGGGGTCATGGTCTCTTTTAAAGTCCAGACATAAGATTATATTCATTTACTATACAAGTCTCACGATGCAGGGCGAAGTCTGGAAAAGCCTTTTGAAGAAAGAATCAATTCAGCTTTGAGTTGACCTGTCCCGACAGACGGCATGCATGCTTCAGTCATCGTGTAGCTCAAACATATTTTAGGGAGCTCTACGACACACCACACGACGCTATCTGCCGGTCATTTGCGTAGGCCACGATAGGAATATAACTCAAAATCGGATGAACTGACTGTTTATAGGTTTATTTGAGTAAGTGACTTACCGATATCCCGGTGACATCTTGAAACATTTCACTAATTTTATGATTCACCATTTCATACATTTTGACATCCATAGCCAGACACACTCTGCATACCTAAGAAAAAAGGTTAACATTACATTAATTCAAATCAATATTCACAGATAAGATCACGCCTGTAATCACAGAAGGGCTGGGCAGAGGGGTGTACCTGGTATAGTTTGACCAATACCGCTGTACCGCGCCTTAGGAACGCGCGGCGAGGTGGGGGCCGAGAAAAGAAAAGCATGAGTTCACATGAAATCGATATTGTCGGATAGATCTTACTATATCAGTATACAGTTCTAAAGCACGTTTTAAATTATTTAATTGAATAGGAAATTAATTAAATAAGAACACCCAAATATTTCATTTAAATTAACTAAACAGGGCAATATTCGAATCACTTTTAAATTCAAAGCTTTCTTTTCTTAGAATATTCGGCCACCTTAAAAATGACGGTCTTAACATCACGAGATAACGCACGACCCATCTTTGAATAATTATCTCATGTGCTTTTCACATAGACAGTCAGGTTGTGACACTAGCGACCGCCATGAGCGTTGACGGCAGACTGACAAAGCGCAACAGCCGATGCTCCCCCCCGTCTCGCCGCGCGCCTTCCTAAGGCGCGGTACAGCAGTGTTGGTCAGACTATAGTACACCCACATTTCTTCAGTTATGTTTAAGTCCTATGTAATAGGGGGCGAGCCTATTGCCATCAATCGGGCGAGAATCCAGACTGGCTACTACTGAGAAATTCTAGATGGAAAAACTCAATAACACTTTCCCTGACAGCTGTTAAATCAATATCCATTTATTCATAATAGACAAACAATTAGCACCATCATAGATAATGCCTGAGCATTGCGTTATACTCCCGAACGGGTGCTGTTTGTGGTAACTGGTCGTCTTAATGGCCTTTCGATATTGTTTTTGACTTTTCGCATTCTTGTGCGAATTGTATAATTATCACTTGCTTCAAAACCGGTAAAGGAGAACATCGTGAGGAAACCGGCATAGATAGATTAATAAAATAATTTTCTTTCTTCCAACTATGCTTTAATTTCATCACAATCACACTAAAAACTCAGTACAAAGCGAGTCTCTAATGCTCTAGAGCAGTGGTTCCCAAAGTTGACTGGGCTACGACTCATCTGATTTAAGTTTACAAACTCGGGACCCACCTCTAGGAAATTTAAGCGTTAGCAATATTAATAAAGGACTTTTGAAATAACAAACTGTTTTAATACAATCTTTTATTACTTAATTATATGTATAAATTTAATGGGAAGGATGAAATTGTTTCCTATGTTTCGCCATTACAGTTTTGACATCAACTTCAACTTTAGTTACTTTTAATCGCAGTGAGTTTGATAAGTCCAATTTATTTCGGTATTTAGTTTTAATGTTCACCATATTCGAAAACCCAGCCTCACATAAGTATGAGGTAGTAAAGGGGAGGAGGACTTTCATAGCTTCATCAAACAGGCATGGATGACTACCAGCAACCGAGAGCCAGAATTTCGTTAATTGCTTACGATTGAAACTATTTTTTTTGTGACGAATCTTCTGATAAATCAATTAGTTCTTCACTTGCTTTTGTTGACATACCAGTTGGTAGGGGTCTTGAAATGGGTTACAAATCCAATTCATCAAGTCGAGCTTTTTCATCTCCTCGCCAAAATAGTCGTCAATTTTTTTTTAACAATGATAAATGTGCGGAAATTGCAAATACTACGATCACGACGATCTACGGTCGATACTATTCATCTATGGCTGCACTTGGTTTTCAACAATAAACGTTTCAAGTGTTTCAAAACAATCATACTTCCCATTCTCAATACAACTCTTCCACAGCAAAAGCTTTTTCATAAACGCCCGAATTTTATCGTGAACTGCAAAAATATCTGATCCGTTTGAACCTTGCAAATACAAATTGAGTTCATTTGCATAGACCGCCCGTCCCGCTCCCCTCAGCACGCGCGCCGATCGCGCGTCGTCAGTCAAGTCAGTCGTCAGTCGCCCTCGCCCGCCGCCCGGCCGCTGGCTCGGACGGATGGTACTATAGGCAGGGCCCACTCAATATTCGCTCGCGACCCACCAGTGGGTCGCGACCCATAGTTTGGGAAACCCTGCTCTAGAGCAATAAAAATGTATGAAATTTCATTATTGCACAGTTCATTTTTTAATCGCACCAAAAGGTGCGCCAATCTCAATGGATTAGCTCTATTCAGCCAGCCGACATCAATACTTTTTTTTTATGTACGTATTATTCGTTTCTATCCTACTTGTTCCAAATTTAAAAAATGATTGCTGCTAACTCTGATTTAAAAATGAAAGAAATTTAAAAAAGTGATTTGGCAGGAACTTTGTTAATTTTGCTTGGCAATATTTTTGGAGTTTTGAATTTGCCCAACAAAACTCATATAACTTTTAATTTCAATAATTTAACTTCTATTTTAACTGTTTGATTTGAGTTTCTTTTATCTACTATTCCTATAGGTAATAGTTGAAAGAAAAGCAGATTATGCACCTCGCTTTAAGTAATTTATATTGCCCTCGTGCCTGTTAGATTAGAGCTCTCGCTGACGCTCGGGCTCTAAATCAGGCACTCGGTGCAATAATAAATTACTTTGTGCTCGATGCAATAATCTACTATTACACGTCTTTTTTCTAACTAGTAGATAAGATCGGAGTTTCACTACCTGACTACTCTGAGAAGAAACACCGAAAGAAACTCAGAGGTCATAGTCTCTTTTTTAAAGTCATTATCTTGGTCAAATCATGTAAGATCCATGCAGA
Organism: Euplexia lucipara; assembly: GCA_921972225.1. Taxonomy (NCBI): domain Eukaryota; kingdom Metazoa; phylum Arthropoda; class Insecta; order Lepidoptera; family Noctuidae; genus Euplexia; species Euplexia lucipara. The sequence goes on along the minus strand of OV179172.1, from coordinate 5,094,679 downwards.
TTAGTGTCTGAGATGGTCTTTTGAGGAAAGAACCACACAGAATGAGGGGACCAGATCAGTCAGTGCATGCATTTGTCAGTAATCGCGAGCTCAACTCGTAACTTACAACAATAACTCAGGATCTCAGCATCTGTCTGGCATTACCGCTGAAATTAACCTTTTAGCGCAAACGTGAGACATGCCATTTTTGTCTCTTTTTTTTTGTGTTATTGTGTTTACGCTGTGCGTGTATCCAGCTGTTGCCAATAAATGTATTTTCTGTCTTGCTTTCTTTCTTTCTTTGCTAACTACAAAAGTATACAAATAAATGACTCACCTTTACTTTAGCCTGATTGTTTGATGCCATCTGAAAATATATTTTCTTTTTAAAATTTTACATAAGTAAGTATTTACTTTCACAAAACACCATCTATATGTATATATATACTCCATTTACAATCTATATATATTTATTAAAATGTTATGTTGGTTTGTGCACGCTTCAAAAACTCAAAAAGTTCTGCACCGAGCTGAAATTTTAGCATGATATATAATCCGCATCAAGGATTGTTTTTATCTATTTTATTTTTTTTTAACCATTCAATCACAATGTGCCACAGCCATACGAGGCAGGGTACAGCTAGTAGCATTATAAAAAGAAGCTCGTAGAAGCAGGAATGCAGAACATTTTATTTTAAAGATAAGTGAAAACAATTATAATTTAAATTGTTTTATTTCAAATTTAGAAGAATAAAAGTGCAACGAAGAACGTGCCCATGTATTGTTCATCCCTCCTTCTTTTAGGTTTTTATCATTGACACTATAATTTTCAACTTAAATGAAATAATATAACTAAATGAAATCCACATCATTTTTAAAGTAAATTGCTGCAAAGCTTACAACTAAGTGGGACAGCTGCTGTGAATATACACAATAATAAATTCGGTGTCTATCGTAAGAGCGCCTTCAAATTTGCCGCCAGGTGCCACGCGGCGGCTGCGCGGCTGCAGCGCTACCATCGCGCTGCTTTGTTAATCCATATAAATAAAAAACGCGCGACTGCAGCGGTACACCCGCGCTGTGGCCGTATCGAAATACATTTTTTGACGCTCCCAAGTGTGCAGCCTGCATCACACAGTGTCATGAACTGAACTAGCCCGTGCGTGGCAACCGCGCGTGGCCCCGCGTGTGGTACCACGCGTGCGCTCGCCTGCCCGCGACGGATGCCCGCGCGTGATGTCCCCGGAACGTAGCACTTTTGTATGGGGCCGCGCGGGCGTCCTTTTAATGCAATTTCAGCCCTAAAAGTTAGTAAAAATATTTTACCTTGTTTGTATAATAGTTGCAAGAGCTACTGCTGAGTATAATGAGGGCTCTCAGTAGCAGCCCGGAGTCTGGGTTCGTTCCCGGTTGCCAGCAACAGGTTTGCCCACTATTACTCGGGACTTAAATAGGTACACTTCTGCCTGGGCATGATGTCAGTAGCGGATGCAGGGACGCTAGAGTACGGTAGTAGTCTGGATCCTTCGGAACCTGAAGTATATTTTAAATGTTTTCAATTATTTGTTAAACAATCACTTTTCATTATATAACTAGCAGACGTAACACACTTTCAGCTGCGTAGTTCCCGTTCCCGTAGGAATACAGGAATATAACGTAGCCTATGTCACCCGGTGGCAGTGTAGCTTCCCAACATTGAAAGAATTTTTCAAGTCGGTCCAGCAGTTTCGGAGCCTACTTCAAACCAAACAAATATTTCCTCTTTATAATTTCAGTGAAGATGATATTGATAATAACATTAATCACCTTATTTCTGACAGCAGTGATAGCCTAGTGATGTGACCGGTGGATTGCCAATTTACAGGTCTCGAGTTCGAACCCAAGGCATGCACCTCTGACTTTTCGGATTCATGTGTGTATTGTATAATTACCACTTTCTTCATAAACGGTGAAGGAAAACATCGTGAGGAAACCGGCATGACAGAGAGATATTTCTCGACGACGAACCGTGGTTCGTTGGATAGTACATATGTACAGACGCCAGCACATAAAGTTACCCCAATGTGTAAAAAATTCTTTGATCGTTTTTCAACTTTATGTCAAACACAATAAGGTTCATATTCAATTGGGAAAATTTGGGGTACACATTGGGGTAACTTGATGTGCTGGCGTCTGTACATATTATAGTTAAATGACACCCAGGCACAACAAATGATTGAGCTCATCACACTAACATTAGTCCTGGGTGGGAATCAAACCTCTAACCTCCAGAATAGCAGTTAAAGCCACACCCAGACTCCAGACCAACAGGCCAGTCAAATGCCAGGACATTCAAGAAAAAACATTAAAAGGAGAATAAAGGCTATACAATTAAGACAATGTATAGTAATGTATGCCAATAAACACACATATACACATATTTCTTTCTTTCTGCAAAATTTAAGAAATTATTATAGGGGTGAAAGAGAATTTGGGGGCACCGGAGTGCCCCCGCGAAGACGAGCCAAGCGAAGCGCAAGGGCACTACCTACCTTTTCTCGAAGTGTTTCGTCGTTTTTTTAACCCTCATAGAGTTGGTTTCGGATGTACCAGATAATTCATATTCTCAGGATATGATGTCAATAATAGACTAATTAAACATACCAAGTCACAATTGAAGAGCTCTAATACTTTAGATTTTATTGATATCTAAAATACGCCGATTTCGTCACTGACACACTGACACACTGATGATCATCAAAATGTTTGGCTACTTAATAATTTATTAAAAAAAATCTTTTCGACATTTTTAAGAGTGGCGAAAACATCGATTGCGCCTTTTTCAAACAAAATCGGAGACACCTGGCCTAGAAGACTTGATCAACCACTTTTTTCTTGATTACTATATCTTGAGTTGGAAGACGCCGTTACTTACCAGAAGAACCACCGAAAGAAACTAAGAGGTCTCTTTAAAAGTCCAGATATTATCTTTGCCAGATCATGTAAGATGCAGATATGAGGGGGACCAGATCAGTCAATGCAAGCATTTGTCAGTAATTTGACATTTGTCGTTGAACAAACTTTGTGATTACTTCACACCGCTTTCTAGATAGAATACAAGTATGTGGTTTACTTCTAATGAGTTCATACAGCTCGCTGTGAAAACTAAGCTTTAGAGTTGTCGATACAGCAAGAAAATTGTGAGTGCAGTACATACCTACTCGCAGATGTAATTTGCTAAGATGACCCACAGAGCCCGATTTTTCACGTATTATTTCGTCTACAGCGCACAGATTTATCTAATACATACGGATTACAAATGTTTTTCACCGTAAATTAAAATTATTTGTTTCAGCTGCCAAACAAACACAACTATAAACATGACAGAACAAACAGTGAGTGACAGTCCATCGGCCATAGATAATCTTGATTTTTTTACTTTTTATTCCTGACCATCGATTCAGAGTCGTAGAGATGGACTCATCATAAATCATAAAAACCTTTGTTTCAACCCTAACAAAACTTTATATTTTATAGTCATTTTCTGAAAGTTACGGAAAGGCAAATGTTGCTTATTTTTTTTAATTAAAGGGTTTTTCTCAATAGTTGCTTGCTGTGTTTTTATCGCAGAAAGAACGTGGAGGGCAAATGTTTTTAGGAGTTAGTAACACTGAACAAAATTATTAATATTAGGTCAGTCTGTATCTGTATATACAGCTTGGCAAAAACGAGTAGAAAATAATGGAGGCGCCACTGTGCTGTTCGTATGGCAACCCGTTGCAACCGAATAGCGTACTGACTTAATCTTGATACTTAGCAATTTTTTTTTAGACAAAGTAACAATATATTCGTAACCTGCATAAGTATATTTTTTTAAATCAGTAAGTAATTAGTAGTAGTTTCATTGAACAAGGACGTGTTCTCGACACGCAACTGATTACTTACCTAAAAATAAATATTTGGGTAAATACTCCTGACTTTACAACATTGTTTAGGAATTATAAAAATAAAACATCATATTGTTTGACCTAATTCTTTATTCCATACTTTAATCTAGTAAATCGTCGTCCTCCAAATAGTCCACCCTAACCACATCCATGTCATGGCTAGAGCTGGCCGCAAACTCACCTGAGTCATGTTCGGGTTCAGAGGTGCTGCTTCTATCATTTTCTAGATTTATGACTAATCGCTCTATTTCCTCGTTCACAGTTAGTTTTTTTCCCAGTAATCCTTTTCTATTTTTATTACATGTTAGCACGAGTTCTTACTATCCTCTTCGGTAATAGCTTCGAATGCACGTTTAGCTGCTTCCTGTAAAGACGAAATATTTCATTTATGTCTAACAGTATTAAAAGTAAAACATTTTGTTTACATGCTGTTAATAAGCCAGATGTAGAAAATAACCTTTTGTTTATTTACTTCCAGCACGAGTTTTCTTAGAAAACGCTAACAGATTTCCCTAAATTAAATAATAGATTTAGATTTATTTTTTAGACTATGACACATATATAAAATAATTTATTTTACATTTCTAATGCAAACAATAAAACAAATAATTCTAGACCTTGATATCACACATAAAGTATAAGTTGAGTAGATATTGAATTTTCATTCAATTAAAAATCAAGTCACCAAAGTATCAATTAATCTCGGCGCGCTATACCAGAGTAATGCAGAAAAAATGTAAACATAACCTATGTGCTCGACATTTATTGTTTTAAATTTCTAGTTATTCCTTATGCCAGCAAATGAATATAGCTTTGTATTCATCAATTAACACTTGATTTACCTAAAATCAACAAAACAAACTCTTACATACCTGTATTATAAGCAGAACTTTAGAAAACATTGTTACCTTTAGAAAGAATAGTTTGGGCCTCATGTTCCGCCAGACATCACCTGTACACCTTATAAATAACCTCCCTGCCAGCACTCCGAATCGTTATATTCATTTTTATTCACTTTTTACGTTTATTAATCAACGTTTGGTGGACGAAATTAAAATTTTACGAAATCGTGAACTTTGTTTATTATGAGATGTCATTATTTTGAAAATGTTGCCAACAGACAAAAATTTAGTTCCGTTTCTACACTTTTTTGCCAAGCTGTAGCTTAGATAATATTAGTATTTAAAGGTATATAGTCTAAGGTATCTGTAGTCTCTGCTCTAGTCTGTCAGCTAGACAAGTACACAACACAACACTAGGAACACTAAATGTCAACAATTTATTTGATGTTGTGATTGTTGTAGGAAATTTAGGAAAACGTATTTATTAAAATGTGTTACCCTTTTCTAATGTAGGTACATAATTAAAAGCCGGTTTCAAGTTTTGTGTTAAAATATGAAGTGTTGCATTCAAAACTGTGGCAATAATGGAAAATTGAAGAAAGTATGCCAGTCAAGCACTTCTACCTCTGAAAAGATTACCTTTCATTTGTAAGTAAATTATATTAAACGACTTGATTCCGCCATCACCTTTCCACCATCGGACGACCGTACGCCGCAATAATATAATTCGAATCTTTATAAATCCCTCCTGTCCCGTCTGTTGTAAGTGTTGAAGGAATGTATTTGGTATCATCTCTTTCTTTGATTCCAGGTTCCCCAAGGACCCGAAACAGCGTGTCTCCTGGCTGGAATCCCTTTCCATACCAAACTGGATACCGACAAATAGAACAGTAATTTGCTCAGATCATTTCAACGAAGACGACTTTTACTTCACCAAACAAGGAATCAGAAGAATCAAATATGGCGTTGTACCAGTCATTAAAGTAAGATTTTACTTATAAGAAGATGACGTACATCGTCATCATTATTTAAGCAGTAAGACATCCACTGCCGGACATAGGCTTCCCCCAAATGTAGTCACAACGACCAGCCCTGTGCATCTCTCATCGATCGGATTCCCGCGACTCTCACCAGCTCAAACATTGCCATCATTCAAAATTAATACCTCTCTCCTAACACATCTTAATATAACAGTTTCTACTCTGTAAATGATTAGTATTTATGTAAGTGTCGTATTTTCTTTACATACTGATACCGCGATGTAGGATATCGGTCATTAGTTCGTATGTGTCGAGATAGATGCCGCTACGTATGTATTGTACAGACGCCAGCACGTCAAGTTACCCCAATGTGTCAAACTTCTTTGATCGTTTTTCAACTTTATGTCAAACATAGTAAGGTTCATATTCAATTGGGAAAATATGACACATTGGGGTAACTTGATGTGCTGGCGTCTGTACTTATAACTCGAAATATTTTCTATCTGCGGTTTCGCCCGCATACAAAGTCAATTTCCCAAAGCCTTGCAATCAATGGATTATGCTTGATTGAGTAAAACCAAAGAGAATTAATATACTATAAAGGATATGCAAAGAAATGTCATATAAAAACTGTAATCCTGATCCCATGTCTCAGTAACGCCATCTAGCATAATACAGTAATATTAGAGTGGCAGCAAGCCTATCAAACTAGACTAACAGGCTTGTTGGTTTGACACCACCTCACAGCCATCTCCGTCACCGCGCGCGCTCATTGGTAAAATCAAATATAGCGCGCGCTTCCCCAGTTTCTTTCCACGGAACCACTCACATAAAATATTTCCACTAAAAGATGTTATTTAAAAAATCGTGACCCTCCTAAAAAATTATGTAAATCATTAATTTTAACAAAATCTTGTTTTATGTTTTTGCAGGATGACTGTTATGGGCCAGCTGCGTTACGGGTAAGAATATTTACTTTAAATGGGGTTTTTTTTTTTTTTTGAACATATTATTTTGCGATCGGCTTTCCAAGCCCTTAGCAGATTTGTTGTGAGGGTTATTGTCAGGTAAGAACTGTTCCTCCAGTGAAGAAGCTGTCTTTTATTTTAATTCCGGCTTTGGTTGGGTAAAAAGTCCCATATGTGTTGCCTTTTAAGTCTTCTGTAACTTAGTGGCTCACATAACGTAGTGGCTAGGGTATTTGTGTGTGTTTTTATTCGGTTTTGGTATGCTAATGCTCCGTGTTCCACTTCTTCTTTAACTGTTTTCATTACTGTGTACTCATGCAGTTCACTGATTTTGATGAACAAAGGTGCATTAAATGGGGTTTAACTATTTATTTATTCATCTAGCCCTAGTGTAAACTTATTATTATACTTTATTTAGTTTTATTTCTCGGAACCCTCTGGTTCTGGACCTTTGGAAGGCGTACGAGGGGCCGAAGCCAACTCGCAGATTCCCATTGTCGTCTTTAATGAAATGAGACACCAACCGCAGATTTTCCCTGTGACTATGGTAATAAAAGTGCTGGACTATAGGCTAGGGTGGCTAAGATAGACTGGATCTGAACTTTGAAGGACTATGGCCCCTGCCTCACCAATGTTATATATGTATATACACAGATTAAATGGCAGGGGGTGACTTGCACACTCAATAATGGGCCCTCTAAAACGGCCGCTAGCACGTAGTGATGTAGCGACAAGAAAGCAACATGTCCTGAGGTGCTAAAGGAGTGGAGAGGCATTCCACGGCTATCAGGACAATCCCGGAAGTACGGTCAAGATCCCTACCAGCGTTTTACTGAAATGCTTCCTTCCTCCGAGCACGTTTGCTCTTGCGAATCTCCACTCTTGCCGGCCAACTAAGGCAAGAAAGAGGTGGGAGCTCCTATCCTCGTCAGAGTTTACTTTGGCCGGCTAATTAAGGCAAGCCAGAGATGAGGAACAAGATATCACCCGGGAGATCAGGGGCTCGAGTCTGCTATTGCAATCGTGTTTCAATGACCGGTCAATGATCGATTTTTGACGTATAACGTCAAACTTATGACACATTTCCCATACAAAAACTGTCAAAGTTGTCAAATATTCGATCAATGACCGGTCATTGAGACACGATTGCAATAGCAGACTCGAGCCCCAGGTCCGTGGAGTCGCTACTGCCCTGCAGCTCGCCACAAGCTGCCCTGCGGGGTTATTATTATTATTATAAAGACATTTTTTTTTGTTTTCTAGATTTGCAAGCTATGTCTTTCGTTGGACGGCAAGATGTATCAGTTAAAGGATTACAGTTTGGACGTAATGTATCAAGACGTAATGGGATTTGCAGTAAGTTTATACATTAATGTTCTTCCTTTGGTATTGTTCGTCAGCACGTGGAGCTCCTCAAGTTCCGAGTTGAGCTCACGATTACTGACAAATGCTTGCACTGACTGATCCGGTCGCCTCATAACTGTTTGGCTCTTTCCTCAAAAGACCATTTCAGACACTAACCTGCTTGGTTCTTAAATGATCAGACCAAGATAATTTCTGGACTTTAAAAGAGACTGTGACCTCTGAGTTTCTTTTGGTGTTTCTTCTCAGAGTAGTCAGATAGTGAAACTCCGATCTCATCTACTAGTTAAAAAAATGACGTGTAAAAGTGTTTGTCTGTACCTGTTTACGGAAATAAATATGATTTGTTTTGATGGGCACGAACGCAGACTCCGGCTCTTACTGAGAAATCCAGATGGAAAACTCAATATGACTTTGCCTGACTCCTGGAACGCTCTAAGTCATAGTTCAGTCAAGTTCTTTCACCGTTAGGAAGCTACACTATCCCCGGGTGACAGGCTACTTTTTATCCCTGTATTCCCACGGGAACGGAAACTACGCGGGTGGAACTGCGTGACGTCTGCAAGTAGTTGGGCTGCATCCGTACCCGTTACTGGTCATATTGGCGTAATCAAAAGTAAAAATTAAAAATTTTAAAAACCCCCATCGCAAAAAAGTAAAACATTTAAAAAGTTAAAAATAACACTAGCCATGAAATTTTACTTCACGTCGGGGTACCGCTTAAGTAAGGAATGTTCCTAGTACTTGTAGGTATGTAGGTACTTATTTTATCGGTACCCCGACGTTACGTAAAATTTCATGGCTAAAGTGTTATTTTTAACTTTTTAAATGTTTTACTTTTTTGCGATGGGGGTTTTTTAAATTTTTAATTTAACTTTTATTTTAAAATTTTTAGAGATATAGTTTACAGTTATGAGAATTTTTCAGTGCATAGTATGTAGAGTCAAATGCTGGTTAAAACGAATCCAAACACGACATATCTGCTATTATTTTGTCAAGACTCTACCCACTGGTGTGCTGGATAGCCTGGCTGCAGCATCAGCTCATCCTGTTGCCATCAGTGTATTGTGTTTAGAATCAAATGGGGTTGAAATGAATCCACACACGACATATCTGCTAATATACCATAATGTTGCTTATTAATATTACACACATGGGTGTTTGAAATTTTAAGACACACATATGTTTGTAAGTAAAGTTAATACCCATAGACGTCTAAAATACCAACGGTAGCTAACACAAAAGAGCTGATAACCCTGAAATGGCTGAACCGATTTTGATGAATTATGTCTAAGAACCATCGCAAAAAACCCTGCTTTCAAATAAAAAAAACCGCATCTAATTCGGTTCACCCGTTTGGGCGCTACGGTGCCACAGACAGACAGACAGACACACACACATAGCGGTGAAACTTATAACACCCCTCTTTTTGCGTCGGGGGTTAAAAAACAAACGAAATTCAATTTTTAAATTATGCTACTATTTAGTTAAACTTAAATAACGAAAACAGCTGTTGGAGGCGGGGCATGCTTGAGCGGGATCACGCGAACGTGAGCGAGAGATGACGATTAATGAATACTACTATGTCATGAATAGTCTGTACAATATTTCCATAAATTGGGTGACTTTCTGGGATATAAACAAACGCTAATAACTTTGCAGAGGACCGTCTAGAATAAGCCCTTTAGGTATTTGTCCTAATTAAAAATTTGTGGTGTATGTATAAGTTTGAAATCGCCTATCCGGCTTGAGCAAGCGTGGTGATCAATGCTCGTGCCATCTCTGTATGATGAGAAGAGTCCTTTGCCCTGCAGTGGCTGGTATTATTATTATTAATTTATTTTTGTTGTCATTTCAGCCGAAAGTAGATGCAAAGAACAGACTACCCATGGGAATATGTTGGGAGTGCACGGCAAGGCTGCAGTCAGCCGCTTCATTCAGATCGAAATCGCTATTCAGCGATGCTTTGCTGCAAGATCATTTGAAGAACAACCCAGATGTGAGTATACGCTGTCTCTTATATAGTTGTAATAAGGTTTACATTGAAGTGATTCCAATACCTTAGAGTTTACTTATCTTTGGAACCTTGCTATTCAAGAGCGGGCGTGCCTAATATGTCTGATAAGTATAGTAGTGTCTGTTATAATAAAAAAAAACAAAATCAGAAGTCATTTATTAAAATTAGGCTGAGGTTCAGCACTTTTTGACCTTCAAAATAAAGTAAGACGACTGTCTTACTTTATTTTGAAGTTCAAAAATTACACTAGGAAGTGGCGAACAAACTCCCCAGCAACACGTCTGTCTGATATAATGTCCCATAGAAGTAGGCAGAAATTACAGAGCGCCATATGCTACGATTCTTAATTTTTTTTTGCTTTGTTACATTCATACATGTTGTCGTACACACTACCCACACGCTGGTTCCGAGTACTACGCATCTGACCTTTCTGAAGATCCTTCTAGGGCGTCCCCTCTTGTCGTTTCTCCTTGAATTCATCCTTTCAACGTGACCGTTTTATGTTTATGTTTTATTAATTTTAGCTCAAAGTTTCCGACATAATAAACCTACATAGAAAACAAACGAATCTTAAAACAACACTAGCAGTTCAAGAAGTATTCAAATTCAACAGTCATAATGCCGAAGAACACGCACCCAATACAATAATAAAAACCGAAGTAATCGGTATACCGCATAACGAAGAAGTAGAGATTGAAGTACATAACTTAGTAACAGACAAATTAACGATAAAAGATGAAAGAAAAAACGTAATTATCGAAGAGAATTACACAGACAATGATGTCAAAACTGAAATAGATCTAATACCTATAACTGAAATCGAAGTAGTCGATAGAGATACCGATTCTGAACAAGAAAACGATATCATAACTGAAAACGTATACGTTAACGATACGAAAGTTAATTTTGATGATATCGTTCTCTTTAAAAGTGAAGAATACAAGTTTGTTGATGGTGAACAATTGAATCTGTCTAAAGATCTGGGTAGTTGTGATGGTGAGGACGCTAACAGTAATGTTGGTGCTGATGGAACTATTGTTGATGATGAAATAGACACTAGTTTCGCTGATGAAGGAGTCGGGTGTATGGAAAAGAAAACTGTTGATGTAACTGAAAAGAAAGAAGCTGTTAAAAGGACGTCAAAAAAGAAAAATAGTGGAACAATGTGGGTTATGGGAAGGTAATGCAATGGAATACTACACAAAATTTTAGTTTTAAGTCCCTCATCTAGATTACAAGAAAATATCCGACACATATTTTTTCTTTTTTTACGTAATCAAAAAATAACGACGATACATCGAGTCTAAATGTCGCATGACGTCACTAGCCAGTACAGTTTATACTAGATAATGTTGTTACAAGCCCTCCTCAACTTTAATGCGCTTAATCCATAGATATAGAGAATGGACTGAGCAATTTCCGCACAAAATTTACCACTCCGTAGAAAAAGACAGAGGGACTGTGCGGCCAATACCTGTCCCTTTTATGTCGGTCTGTGGTTAAAGAAAGAGAGAGACAACTATTGGCCGCACGTTCGTTTCTCTCTCACACTTTCTTACCAGATTTTACTTCACAGCTGGATAAGGAACATCTCCATTCTCTATGTCTATGGCTTAATCTAAGCAGTTTTCCATCAATTTGAAAAAAAAAAAACTTGTGTATTATTTTTATAATCTAACTGATGGATTAATTATATTTTGATGTTCATATTCTATCAAACACCTTATTTAAATATTTTTATTTAAAATTATAGTCCATTTGAAATAAGATAAATGTAATAGCTGTCCGTTCTACTCATTTTGAGCTCTATTTGACTGGTTTATTGGTCTAGTAGTTAGTGGTTCTGACTGCTATTAAAAAAAAAAAAAAATGCCGGCTATGCCGGAGGGTTGCGTCCGGTTCAAAAACTTCGGTTTGTACAACTTAAATGGGTGTAATTTAGGTGTGTTTGATCGTCACACAAACATTTGTCCTGGGTGGGAATTGACCACGACCTTCAGCGTAGCAGTCAGGGTCACTAACTACTAGACCAACAGGCCAGTCTTCGTGTTAGGAGAGAAGTAATAATTACTACCTACTTTTTACTTTCTAGGCCGATGAAGAAGAAACAGCCCTACGTCAAACCCTGCATACCTATTGACGAAGACATATTCACAACGAAAGCCTTAAACCACGATGATTTGAGACGAGAGATACTGGCGCGCCGATCTTCTGACAAGTTCATAAAGGCGCCTTACAAATGTGACGTGTGTTTCAGAGGGTTTCCGACCAAAGATAAGAGGGGACGACATGTACTGAAACATAGTGAGGTAAATCTAACTGGTAAAATTTGTGTGCATTTCAACACGAAATCAGTATACCGCATCGCATACGTAATTTTTAGAAAAAAAAATTGCTTTGTGTTTGTAAGTAACTTTTTATTCAAGTCATAAAGTTAATCTACAGTTGCAACTGTAATCATAACTTTGTTTTTTGATAGATTTTTTGAGAATCACCATGTAATACAAACATATTTTTACAGTCGGTTCTATCAATAATGTTAATTCGTAAACATTTTTACAGGCATTATTGTTTAAACTTTCAGAAAAGCGGTCCGATAAAGTGCAACGTGTGTTATGTACGAATGAAGAAAAGTAGAGATTTACGCGCGCATATGAAAAGTCAACACACCTCGGAGTTTATATGTAAACTATGTCCTTTAGTTACTCGGAATAGGTAAACCATAATCATTCATACTAGTGGTCGTCCCTATTTGCTGAGCAGCAAGCGTAGCATAAGCACTGAAGAAACGGATTATGTCTACAGAACCTTCGACATCGTGGCAGATTGTAGAATTATTTCTTGTATTTTGAACACGCACGACAATGTCAAGAATGTTTCCGACGATAGTTCGTAGTGATGGCGAAGAAATTAATTAATTTATATTTATTTATATTTAACTGCCAATCTTCTTATCGTGTGGTTAATAACTAACCAGGGGCTCGAGTCTGCTATTGCAATCGTATCTCAGTGACCGGTCATTGATCGAATATTTGACAACTTTGACAGTTTGTGTATGGGTAATGTGTCGTAAGTTTGACGTTATACGTCAAAAATCGACCATTGACCGGTCATTGAGACACGATTGCAATAGCAGACTCGACCCCCTGGTGTCAGAGTTTTAATGCCGCCCATAGGCCTCTGACTTGGCATCACATGCCGTCGAGAATAGTCTCTAAGGCATGCCGGTTTCCTCACGATGTTTTCCTTCACCGTTTTTGAAGCAAGTGATTATTTAACAATACGCACATAAATCCGAAAAGTCAGAGGTGCGTGCCTTGGGTTTGAACACGAGACCTGTGATTTGGCAATCCGCCACTCACACCACTAGGCTATCACTGCCAATGGAGATGCGCAATAGCTCTGCAGGACGATGTAGAGATCTCTTGGTATCCAGATCGGCGTGTTTATGTTATGTTTTGTTTCAGGAATGTTGCGTTAGGACATATGAAGTACCATGCCGGCAGCAAATATAAATGTCCGCAGTGTTTCGTGGAATTCGAGTAAGTATTCTCTTTTATTTATTACCTACACAATTCCAGAATCCGGGTTGCTACTGAGAAATTCCATATTATGGAAAAACTCACCAACGCTTTGCCCGACCCGGGGATCGAAGCTGGGACCTCGTGGTCAGCAGTAGCGCTTGCAACTAACGAGGCAGTTAACTTTTTGTAAAACGTTCAAAAGTGCCTTCTAATGGCCTTATCACACTAATATTATAAAGGCAAAAGTTTGTGAGTGTGTATGTTTGTTACTTCTTCACTTCTAAACGGCTGAAGCGATTTTAATAAAATTCATTATGGAATGTAGCGACATCTATCTCGCCACATACGAACTAATGACCGATATCCTACATCGCGGTATCAGAGTTATCCGCGCAACATGAACATATACAAGTTCCCGACTACAGCCGTCGGGCAGTAGTTAGCCCACCAGACACAACACCCGTCTGCGAGGAGGATCCTCCCTTTTCAATGGTGGATGAGGAACTTTACACCCTTTTTCTCACATCTCCAAAGGAGTTAGATGACACCCTGGATAAACACATAGGTTGCTTTTTTTCCTGTATTCCCACGGGAACGGGACCTACGCGGGTGAAACCGCGTGACGGTTGCTAGTTAAAAATAATTATTAGGCCTTGACGTTTACTTTATGTTTCAGGAAACAAACGACCCTTTTGAATCATTTACGTCTAAAACACATGTCATCATGTGTGTGCGAATTGTGCGGTTATACGTTCGTCAGTAAGGCTGGCGTTGAGGTCCACAAGAGAATGAAACACAAACTCTTTGATCAAAGTGTAAGTATTTTTAACAGATTTACAAAAAATACAAACTGTTTTACATTACATAAAAAATACGACCAACTTCATAAAACAATGGACTATTTGATAAAAGAACACCGGCGAACTCCCAAACAAATTTTTGTTGATATTGTTTTTTTGCGCCTGCCTATGAAAAATATCTAAAAGAATAGAGTTCGAATTTCTGGACAGTTTTTTCTTTGGTTATACTTTTATAGGAAGTCAGGAATTAAAGATATTTTATTTTTAAGTTTTAGAGGTTAAGACTATTTAAAAGGATATGTCAGCTATAATCTTAGCACAAACAATCGTGTTTATTTTAACATTTGTATTCTGATGCAGACATGTATTTCCTAAGTATATTAATGCATTATGTAAAGCCAATCATTTTAAGCAACTTGACTTAGATTTATATTACATGGCAACATTAGAAGTATAGCTAATCCAAAAGCCATGAAGTCAAGCCAGAAAGAAAAAAACACAAAGCTATGATTATTTATTTCATCAATAATCTAGTCAATTAAGCTCTTAATTATAAAGACTTTTTTCCAGAATTTGATAGGCCTTATGATTGATTTGATAAAACTTAGTAAATTATTTCGTTGGTATCTATTACGGTGACATACGTAGACGCTTAATAATTTCATCAACAATTCCCTCGCCGGTGTTCTTTTAGTTTTAAGTCCCTCATGCAGATTACAAGAAAATATCCGACACGTATTTTTTCTTTTTTCACATATTCAAAAAATAACGGCGATACATCATCCCACCGACAGACTGTTACGCAGTTTGGTGGGTGTAAATGTATAGCTTGGCTGTTTCGTTACTTACTTCAGAAACTAAATACTCGCATCACCTCCACGATGGTGGCGAAACGGCGAAGCCATACATTTTTACTGATATGTAGAATTTGTGAAGTTAGGGTCGGTAGGTTAGGCCGTGTAGATTCAGAAGTTTGGCTCTACATGAGATCTGGGGCTCAAGTCTGCTATTGCAATAGTGTCTCAATGACCGGTCATTGATCGAATATTTGACAACTTTGACAGTTTTTGTATGGGAAATGTGTCATAAGTTTGACGTTATACGTCAAAAATCGATCATTGACCGGTCATTGAGACACGATTGCAATAGCAGACTCGACCCCCTGGTTATCTTTTTCACAGGGCAAACCTTATGTTTTGGTAGGATACATTATTATAAAATAATTAACACCCAAACACAGAACAAATGATCGTGCTCATCACTCAAACAAAAAAAAAAAAAAATATTTATGCTGTCTTAGTTTATCTCTGTATTTATTTATCGTTGCTAGTGTCACTCTCTAACACAATATATATTTCTTTTTTACTTTTATGTATAACCGACCTCTTCACATTACACACTGAACTAATTTACTTACTCGTTTTATATTTATTTATTTCCTTCCGTTACTGGGTACCCCTCAAGGTTCATTGGAAGACCAGCGTCAGACAGCATCACCTGTCTGGCATGAATGCTGAAATGGACCTTTTTGGCGCAGCCGTGAGGCACACAGCACATGATATGTACCTACTATTGTATATTTTCTATTGTTTTATAAATTATTGTGTGTATGTGTGTTTTGATGACTGATGTCAAATAAACATTTTTCTTTCTTTCTTTCTTTCTTTCTCAAACATTTGTCTTTAGTGAGAAATGAAACCACGGCCTCCGGCATAGCAGTCAGGGTCACTAACTACTAGACCAACAGGCCAGTCAAATTTAAATGATTTTTAATGTGTTGTTACAGACAGAGTTTAAAGGTCCAAACTGTGATGTATGCGAAGTAAAGTTCTTGACTGAGAAGGCGTACGATAGACATCTGAGATTATCTTCAAAACATATCAGGGAGGACGACCCGTAAGTACTTAAGAATATCTTTTTATTTTACTCCGACCGCTTATGTAAATAAAATATGTATACTAATATTACAAATACCTTTTACACAATGCCATCTAGTCCCAAGCTAAGCAGAGCTTGTGTTATGGGTATTAGATAACTGATAAACTTAGTTAACTAAAAATACATACACATTATAAATAATAATAATAATAAATCCTTTATTTACAGACTACATAGGCCCACATTGTGTTAGTGTCTAAAATTATCTTATAAACAATGTTAGTAAAATACATAAAAAACAACGTGATAATATAACGAAACACAGATAGATTCATCAAGGCCCATGTAATACATGAAGCTTGATAAACCTACCCATGGAAGGCCCATCCAGCCTTTCAGCAAACACCCTCAAGATGCTGTTGGTGCTTCCTCCCACTCTGCGTGTCATCGACGCCACCGTCGATAAATAAATTACATCTAGACACAGAAAAACTTTTTTACAAAAAAAAAAACAACCGACTTCTTAAAAAAAAAACACTAACAGGTGAAAGGAACTCTAGTTTCGGTGGTTTTGTTACGTTCATTATTGGCCACCGACTTCCGAAACTGGAGTTATTTTTCACCTGTTAGTTTTTTTTAAGAAGTCGGTTGTTTTTTTTTTTGTATAAAAAGTTTTTATTTTGCAATTTTTAGAGTCTTTGTATGTAAAGAAAGTCTTTCAAACTTGAAAGAATCATTGAAATTGGTTAATAATTACTAAAGAAGTTCTATCTAAACATTAATCTGTACATCTCTGCCGGGCCCCTTTTAAAATAGAAGGGCATAATGTTATTTTATGGAAAAACAAAAGATCAGCATAGACATCTGACTATTAGCAATCGCAAATAATTTGCTGTTATGCGTTGAAGAGTTCCGTCGCCTGTCTTCTTCATCAGTTTTTCTTCACCAAATGATACTTTCTAAATAAAAATGCTTGATATGTTACAAAAATTGTAAAATTCGGTGCGTGTGTACCTATATTTTTTGAGGAGTTCCCTCGATTCCTCGAGGATCCCTCATCAGATATGAGTTTTGATACAAATGAGACCAATCTGTTAGTATACCCTATCGAATAAAAGAAGAATTTTGAAAATCGGTCCATAAATGACGGAGTACTGAGGTAACAAACCCTAAAAAAAAATACAACCGAATTGAGAACCTCCTCCTTTTTTTGAAGTCGGTTAACAAATGATCGTGCTCAAAATGTAAGAAGCACGAATGTAAGTGACTCGTGGCGTACTTCATACCTTTTCATATTTTGAATCTTACCGCTAGCCGCCCCGCGCTTTACCGCTGCTTGCAGCGGCAAAGTCGTGAACGGGACTTTACTATTGCGAAGTACTCCTAGTGCAACGATTTAAAAGACTATAGAGCGGACATGGGAGGAAATGTCATAGAAAAACTTTGATCCTATGTCTCAGTAACGCCATCTAGAATAATATATGAATATTGGAGCGGCAGCGGAGCGTACTAAAAAAAACTCATAGACTTGTGTCAGGACACACTTTTTCGGACGAAAGTTTTGTTCGTGATGTCCGGTCTATAGGTATTGAATGTCTTTGTCCTAGTGTAGTTTTTACCATAGTCGTGTATTATATCTTTTCCGCAGTAATCGCATGAGCAACGATCCTTCAATAAAACAAAGACGACTGGGCTCAACATGGGTTAACGCAGTCAGAAGACCTGTGATACATCGCAAAGATGTCAACGCTACCCCTGCAACCAACGGCCCAGTGATCTGTGAACAGGTACGTCTAAATAAGACTATTGTCAGGAATAGTGATGGTAATTAATGCGATTTCGCATAAATTTCATTAGCATGTGAATTCTTCAGTCTTAGCATGTTAATTGCTATTGCTAAACTATTTGCTTAAATAACGACAATTTATAATTTATTCAATATACGACGTTAAATACGAGCAAATCAAAGATCATAAGGTAATAAATTGCTCAATCTCATTTTTCGCACCACCCTGCTAATAATTTAACGAATTAAACGATCAGATGCATTCATACAATTTACGTGTACGAGCAATTTAAAGATAATAATTGTATAACGTCATTCTTCGCATCACATGCACCTGCTATTTGCTAAAAGTCAGTGGAACGCGAAACAGATAGATATAGTATTCCCGTGGGTGCGACGGAGAGCGCACGCTGCCGCTGAGTGCCGCTGCATCAGCATGAAAGAAATACAAAGTAATGAATTC
Source organism: Euplexia lucipara (assembly GCA_921972225.1). Taxonomy (NCBI): domain Eukaryota; kingdom Metazoa; phylum Arthropoda; class Insecta; order Lepidoptera; family Noctuidae; genus Euplexia; species Euplexia lucipara. The sequence goes on along the minus strand of OV179172.1, from coordinate 5,076,154 downwards.
ACTTCGCACTTCACAGAATTTCGCAACTACATTTCATTTGCTAAATGCTAAATGAGCATTCGCATGTTAAAAATGAATGCGAATGCTAATTAATCTATCACTAGTCAGGAAGGATTTATTTTATTATTATTATTATTTATTTAATATTTTCTTGATTTGTTAAATAATAATCCGTGATTTCAATATTTGTAAATGTGAGAGTACCGTGTATCTATCCACATAATTATGTACTTATCTACTAAAATGCTTAATCTATCTTAGTATAGTATGTTATTTTTTTATTTTACTTTGTTTATTCTAGGTAATATCTTTGATCGTTTTCCAACTTTATGTCAAACAGAATAAGGTTCATATTCAATTGGGAAAATTTGACACATTGGGGTAACTTGATGTGCTGGCGTCTGTACATCGTATTCACATAATTATAATGTATTTGTTTTATTGTATGCAAAATATTATAAAAACTATTTTAAAAGAGTAAGTATGGAGTTCCTTGTCCATTCTTCTCCATACAAAACTACCTTTTGGAAGGGGCAACTAGAATCATTTTATTTTATTTAACTTGTAAGTTTAACGTTCAAAAGTGCCTTTTTAATGGCCTAATTGAAATAAATGATTTGACTTTGACTTTGAAGAAGTTAATTTTCTTGTGTCTTTAGGGCTCCGTACAAAATCAAAATCAAAAGTCATCTATTCAAATTAGGCTGAAGGCACTTTTTGAACGTCAAAAACGCCTACCCTTCGCCACTTCCTAGTTTTTTTTGCTGGGAAGAAGAAGTGGCGGAACAAATTCCCCAGGAAGCAGTCGGTCTAAAATGTTAGAAGAACAGTTTAAACCGCATTGGTAATAATGTACATAATCATTTAAATTAAATAATTTGCTTCATTTTAGCTAGCACACACCGAATACAAGGTATAGTAGTAAAAATAATAGTAGGTACCAACGTTGAAAAATGCCCCAGCAAAAAAATTCATAACTAACTGACTAAAATTTTAAAAAATACCGTCTATTTTCAGGAAAAGCTCGGAAAAAAGACTGCGCGATTCGATAATTGAACTATGTTTGTTACGCGGTTGTTTGTTGTTGTTGTTGATATTTGTTTTTGTTTTCATCACCCTGACTGCTCGAAAATGTGTGAACGAGGCGCTCTTTTGCATGGGCTCGAGAGATTATCTCCAATGTAGACAAATACTTTGAAAGTACATTTTAGAAAATCGTTCATTCACAATTTGTAAATAAATTATACATACACATACATACATACATAAACTCACGCCTTTTTCCCATGGGGGTAGGCAGAAACTACAGAGCGCCATATGCTACGATTCTTACATACTTCTTTTGCTTCGTTTACATTCATACATGTTGTCATACACACACGCCGGTTGCGAGTACTACGCACCTGACCTTTCTGAAGAACATCACCAATAAGGTCTATGTATGTCCTTCTTGGGCGTCCCCTCCCGGCGTTCCTACTTACATCTGCCTTGTAAATACCTAAAAAAAAAAATAAAAAAAAAAAAAATAAAAAAAAAAAAAAAAATAAAAAAAATAAAAAAAAAAAAAAAAAATTATACATATTTACAAAAAAACCTTCTTTTGCTGATCTTTCCCAATTTCTTCGAATTGACAGCTACGACGTCACAACATGGCGCTAACTCATTCCTATTCTCATTTGAAACGCATCGTGTGTTGAACGAAATACGATTTGCGACCTATTTTCACTTGCATCAAAAACGGATTAGATAATGAGTTATGGTATTTTTTTGTTCCCCACCAGTGTGAAGTGAACCTGGACAGCCTCCGCTCGTACGCTGCGCACTTCAAGTATACTCACCCTGGAATTAATCGCACCCAATTCACGGCCACGACAACGCCATACATGTGCGAGCATTGCGGCAAACTGTTTTTGGTAAGTCATTTTTGTCTGCAGCATTACCCGTACTATAATAAATAATAATAAATATTCCACAACTTTTCACACAACGCCATTTCACTTTCCCAAAGAAACGTTTTTTTATAACACAATAACTCATAACACAATGAAATAACAAAAACGCTGTTTGAAATTCCCGCGCTACTGTGATCGATCAGAGGTGCGCACCTCTGATCGATCACAGTAGGCACGATCTATCAGCTGATAGTCTGACCTCGGGAAGGGCAAAATCTACTAGTAGTAGCGTCACACGCTCCCCTGCCACCCCCACCGCTCCCGTTGTGCAGTACTGACGTAATTGAATTAATTGAAAATTAATGTGTATATGAAAAGTTTCTTCAGGAAAGTTATTCGTATTCATGAGTACAATCACGTGTTTAAGTATCGGTCACTAATTACCAGTCACCCTATATATTACTTATAGATAAATTACACCCAGGCTCAGAACAAATTATCGTGCTCATCACACAAACATTTGCCCTGGGTGGGAATCGAACCCACGACCTCCGGTTATGTATGTTTATCAGCTGTTTAGTACCAATAACACAAGCTCTGCTTAGTTTGGGACTAGATGGCGCTGTGTAAGAGATGTGAAATGTTTATTTATTTATTACTAGCTTTTGCCCGCGGCTTCGCCCGCGTGGATGTCGAACTTCCGTCCCCTATGTTTTCCCTTTAAGGGTTGAATTTCCAAAAGTCGTTTTATAGTGGATACTTTTCACTAAGAACACCCTTTCAAGTTTCATGTCTCTAATACCAGAGGTTTGGGTTGTGCGTTGATATATAAACGTAATCATTTTAGCAGAATACTTCCGGATAGACTACTTTCAAAGTTGATCCTTCCGGTATGTATGCATAAAGATTTCTGGAACTACTGACCCGGGAAAGAGCGACCTACAACCGACCATGTGTAAAACAACTGAGACTAAGATCAACCTGTCCAGGCGTATTGATTACAACCGTACCAAGTTTGGTTAAAATCCCTATAATGGTTTTTGAACTATGTGTGTACCATACAGACAGACAGACAGACAAAACATTTACTGATTGCATTTTTGGCATCAGTATCGATCACCAATAATCCTCCAATATTAATTTTGAATATTTATTATCTTAGTAGTGTGTGATAGTCCTATATTGTATCTTAAGATAAAATATTATACTATCTTAGCCGTGTGCAGCGCCCCTTGGTAAACTCCACTGCGGGTGACGTAACCTACGACAAACTTATAATTTGCGGTTGGTACAGTAGTCAGGTCTAGGGGTCGAACCGCAAAATTAAGTTTGTTTTTTATTGTATATACTTTTCCGGGATAAAAAGTACCCAGTGTTGTGCCCAGGATATTAAAGAATATGTACACCAAGTTTCATCGTAATCGAACCGGTAGTTTTTGCGTGATACCTGAACATACAGACAGACAGACAGACTGACAGACAGACAGACAAAAATTTTTTTAATCATATTTTTGGGTTCGGTGTCGGTCTAGTAACACCCCCTGCTATTTATTTTTTTTATATTTTCAATGTACAGAAATTTTACTTCTACAGATTTATTATATGTATAGATAATACTAGCAGACGTCTCGCGGTTTCACCCGCGTAGGTCCCATTCCCGTGGGAATACAGGGATAAAAAGTAGCCTATGTGTTAATCCAGGGTGTCAGCTAGCTCCATACCAAATTTTATTAAAATCCATTCAGTAGTTTTTACGTGAAAGAGTAACAAACATCCCTCCATCCATCCTCACAAACTTTCGCGTTTATAATATTAGTAGGATTATCTACTAGATAAATTTTGATGGGTATTCATAATTTTCGCTACAGTCAATTCCCAATTGCCCCTAAGCATAGACACTGGCATCTTCTTTAAAAACCTCTCTTCTTCCCCCAGAATACAACCACCCTAGCAGGCCACATGTGGGTCCACACAGGTCAAAAGCGTTTTCAATGCGACCACTGCAACAAAACGTTTAGTATGAAATCTAACCTCGCGGGTCACATGCGTCAACACGAGGCAGTACGACGCACGTACGACTGTCGCGTCTGCGGAAAACACTTCACATTCAGCTACAACCTCACCAGGCATATGTTTGTAAGTAATTCTACTGTTGCATTAAGTAAGGTCTAGACAGGTCAGTAGCGTTTCCTGTGTGATTAGTGCAACTAAGTAAACCTTTGCCAGTCAAATCTCATCTGGGCGAGGTCGTACGACGCTCGTAAGACCGTCACGTCTGCGAAAAACACTTCACATTCAGCTACAACCTCACCAAGCATATGTTTGTAAGTAATTCTACTGTTCCATTAAGTAAGGTATAGACAGGTCAGTAGCATTGCCTGTGTGATTAGTGCAACTAAGTGAACCTTGCGAGTCAAATGCCGTCTGGGTAAAGTCGTACGACGCTCCTAAGACTGTCACGTCTGCGAAAAACACTTCACATTCAGCTACAACCTCACCAGGCATATTTTTGTAAGTAATTCTACTGTTCCATAAGTAAGGTCTAGATAGGTCAGTAGTGTTCTTAATGTGATTACTGCAACTAAGTGAACCTTGCGAGTCAAATGCCGTCTGGGCGAGGTCGTACGACGCTCGTAAGACTGTTTAGTGTTCAGCAAACACATTCTGCTACAACCTCACCAGGCATATGTTTGTGCGAGTATATCTTCAGTTTTATTGAGGCCTGTGTCCCAGCTGGTAAGGTCTATCAGGTCAGTAGTGTTTTCAATGTGGTCTATGCAACAAAGTGAAGTTTGCGCGTAAGCACGAAGTCGTATGACGCTCGTACAACTGTAGTGTTATTTTATATTTTTTATGTTTTTACATATACACCACTAATTTTTAATTAGTACAAATACTTAAAGGGCTTATTCTAGACGGTCTTCTCATTATATTTGTAAAGTATCAATAAATAATATTCATAAACAGCAAAATTATTAGCGTTTGTTTATATCCCAAAAAGTCACCCAATTTATTTATGAATCATGACATAGTATTCATTAATCGTCATCTCTCGCTCACGTTCGCGTGATCTCGCACAAGCATGCCCCGCCTCCAACAGCTGTTTTCGTTATTTAAGTTTAACTAAATAGTGGCATATTTATAAATTAAATTTCGTTTTTTTTTTACTTTTGATTACGCAAATATGATCAGTAACAGGTATGCGGATCCAGCGCATTTTTTTTTGTACTAATAAAAAAATAGTGGTGTATTAATTTTGCTATTTTGAAGGTATAACTGAATTAGATCTCCTCTCCAGGGTTTCCAGCACACAATACATACTATAGCATGTAGACTGGTTCTCCCCTCTTAGTTCACTCACGCGCCCAATTTAATGGCTTGGAACTGGAACCCTATATAGGGTGACTGGTAATTAGTGACCGATACTTAAACACGTGATTGTGTTCATGATTTCAATAAACTTTCCCAAATAAACTTTTTTTTTTATAAACATTAACTTATAACACAATAAAATAACAAAAATGCTGTTGGAAATTTCTGCGCGCGCGCCTGTGATCCATCACAGTAGGCACTAATCGGCACGATCTATCAGCTGATAGTCTGACCTCGGAAAGGGCAAAATCTACTAGTAGTAATAGCGTCACACGCTTTCTCGCCACCCCCACAGCTCTGACGTAATTGAATTAATTGAAAATTAATGTGTATAAAAAAAAGTTTCTTTGGGAAAGTTATTCGTATTCAAGAGTACAATCAAGTGTTTAAGTATCGGTCACTAATTACCAGTCACCCTATATATGTTATCGATATTAAAGTTCAAAATTAACCGCTCTGTATATCTTCCCTTTAGCTCCACACAGGCCTAAGACCGTTCAAATGCGACGCCTGCGAGAAGACGTTCCGCACGTCCGGCGAACTGCGATCCCACGTAGACTACGTTCATCTCAAGAAACCTCGACCTAAACGTGTCAGACGGAGGGTTAAGAAGTGTGATATGTCTACTTTAGAATATTGAGAAGGATCACTCTGATTGTATAGCACAAAAATGGCGACTGCACGCGTAACCGGCGTAACTTGATCGCCTTATAGAAACGGATTTTGAGTGACCGACCCATGGTACAACTGCGATGTCCAACTGGTTGTACTACGGAGAAGTAAATTTACCCATGGGTCAACTCTTTTTTCTGATATTTATGATTATGACCCGCTTTGGTACAACGGTGGAATTATGTCCAACTGGTTGGACCACGGGGAAAGGATGATCGTGTAAAACAAATGAACGTCTAAAACACAGGACTTGGGGCATCCCGACGTTAGGTTAGTTAGGTTCCTTTAAACCCTGCTGACAGAAATAGGAGCTCCGTCGTCTACGCTCTTTAAATTTCTTCGTTGTTATGGCACTTCAGCATTGATAGATAACCTTTTCCTGTTTATTACCAGTAGTTGTTCCATAGATACAATCAATTCCCAGAAGTACAACTAGTTGGACCAAGGAAAGAACAACTCATTCGAGTTTAACCATTGGTAAAGATATTTCCCCATAGAACAACCAGTTGAACCATGGGTAAATTTACTTCTCCGTAGTACAACCGGACATCGCAGTTGTACCACGGGTCGGAAGTGGGATTTTGTCTAAAGAAGATTCGACAAAGCTGACAAGATGGTAACATTGGTGTTTAAGTAAAAAGGTGTAGATAGGTTATACGCGCTCAGCAAGAGACAAGTTAAAATATGGCTAACTAGCCACACTTCACCTCAGTGTGGCGTTGCGCCGTCAACGGACGCGTGCGTGCGTTAGTGTGCCGTTTTTGAAGATCGAATGTTGTTTAACTAACCTATCTACCTACACCTTTTTATTTATAATATCATTGGATGGTAGGAACATTTCTGCCGATTGTAGAAGATATAATCCTCGATATTGTAGACCATTGTTGACTGAAAAATCTACACTTTGCTTCTCTTCATACTTGACATTGTCGCGCTCAAAACAAAATAAATGTTTGAACAACAATGAACTACAGCTGTAGCTCGCTTACCTCCAAGACAACCAATGTAAGGTGGAAACGCTAGGGTAGCTTGTTATTTTTAAGCCGTTGTTATTTTATAATTTTGAAGGAATTTTATTGCAATTATCTTTTTAATTTAACCGATTAAGGCCCGGCTAAGGGCCCAATCGGTTAAGTATTTCAATATTATAAATCCAATGAATGATATAGTACAAAGGTGTAAATAGGTTACCCAAACAACATTCGATCTTCAAAAACGGCACACTAACGCACGCACGCGTCCGTTGACAGCGCGACGCGACACTGAGGTCAAGAGTGGCTAGTTAGCCACAGTTACAAATAAACACTTTTTAATTTTTTTTTTTTTTTAACGTGTCGCTTGCTGAGCTGAGCGCCTATAACACAATATCTACACCTTTTTACTTAAAACATTGTATAAATCATTGTGATTAGGAGATCTATAAAGTTTGTAAATATATGTTACTTTGCGGGTGAAAATCTTTAAATTGTCTTCCATTTTGGTTTATATTTGGACATTAATCATTTTACATGCTACAGTAATTAAGTTTTATATTATTATTCGTAGATTTTAAACATTATTTATTGGCTTATTACATAATTATTTATTTGATTTTCTTATCATGACATATTAGAAATTAATTTATAAGACGACAGTTATACTTACGACATATTATACACTAAAAATGCTGACTTCAGCGCCATCTAGCGGGGAAATGGGAGACAGCAGATCGTGTTTCACCATTTTTGTTTGATGTTATATAGATACATTGTTGAGTTATTAGTAAAAGGGTTAGGCCACACTTGGGAATCACTGGCTCGGTCATTAACCGTTTCATCGCCGTAGTCATGTGTAGATGAGAAACCAAAATGTGCCAAGCACGCCAGGCGTCACGACTAAGTGACGAACTCAAAGGATTTATTCGTAGCACGTAAAAAAGTGGCGCGTTTTTGACGCAGTCAAGAGGTTAAGAAAATAAGTTGAACAATAAATTTTGTGCAAATTTTAAAGTCGACTAAATTATAAATAATAAAGTGTATTTATTAAAAAAAATATAGGCACACACGGCTATACATTTTCTGATTATGCTGATCTTGCACTGTGCGGAAATCCTACACAATGCGAGACCAGGTTATACTGGAAATGTATAGCTTGATGTGTAGCCGTGCGTACACACTGTATACCGATTTTTATATTTTTAGTAACAAATCAAGCATTTTTATTTAGAAAGTATCATTTTGTGAAAAATAACTGATGAAGAAGACAGACGAAGAAACTCTTCAACGCATAACAGCAAATTATTCGCGATTGCTACAGTCAGATGTCTTAGCAGAGTGTTTGTATTTCCATAACGTAACATTACGCCCTTCTAGTTTAAAAGGGGCCCGGCAGAGATGTACAGATTAATGTTTAGAAAGAACTTCTTTAGCAATTATTAACGAATTTCAATGATTCTTTGGTTTTGAAAGATTTTCTTTACATACAAAAAAAACTAAAAATTGCAAAATAAAAACTTTTTACTAAATTAAACAACCGACTTCTCAAAAAAACACTAACAGGTGAAAAATAACTCCAGTTTTGGAAGTCGGTGGCCAATAATGAACGAAACAAAACCACCAAAGCCACAGACTTCCGAAACTTTAGTTACCTAGTGTTTTTGTGAGAAGTCGGTTGTTTTTTTTTTGTAAAAAAGTTTTTCTATGACATTGACATATCTTCGCATGTCCTCTTTATAGCACATATCCTAAGTCTTTTTGCTCATTATACACGGTTAAATTTAAGTCGTTTTAATCCTCTACATTTATGTGCGTTAAAATGTAGGGAACACCTGATTTTTTTTCCGCGATTTCGGGTTTGGTCCCATAGTAAAAGTTGTTTACAATGATGAGTACCTATACCTACAATGACCCCTGAAGAGGATTAAAACGACTTCAATTTACCCGAGTACAACTCTTGGATATAATGATAGTAGGTACCTCTTTGTGTTTTTACGTCGCCCAAGTGTGTGCCCGCACAACATTAAGAAATAAACGTAAATTTGAAGAAGTATGTATTTAGTAACATTGTTATATAACACAACAATAAATTTACAAACAAAAACCTAAGTAATTAAGTATTTTATTATTTCCCAATACCTTCCTTCTTAAGTTTTAAACACCGAGGGTAAGTCAATATTTCCCTTCGCCCTACATACAAAATGTACCTACCTACAAATATTAAAATTAAAGAATTATTTTCATTTGAACAAGGTGGTCTTTTTATAAAAAATACCTAGAAAGCAGTGTCTATGATTCCACAAATCTTTCAATTTTTAACAATTAGTCTAAAAACCTACAGTCATCCGACGAAGCCGTCTAGACTGGGCATCGTGCGGGGTGTAAGGGGCGAGAAAGCAGCTCCCGAACTGCAAACAAAACGATGTTCGTAGTTCGGGAGGTATTATTCAGGGCCAACACGTAGGTAGACGTTGTCTGCATTTTTCTAGAGATCAAAGGCGTCGTCCTACTGTATTAATATGTAAACTGTGGTATTACTGAATGATTATCTTTGGCTTTTTAAACAATTGTGGATTTATAAAGGGTGTCAAAAGACCGATTACATAGCCGATAACTACATATGATTGAGTAACCTAAACCAAAAGATGTTGCTGGAAAAAAACTTTTTTTTCCAACTTTAAAAAATAGATGTTTTTTATAGCGTGCAACTTTCGATCAGCTGAGCGTACGGAAGCCCGCGGCCGCTCGCGCTTGGTCGTTGAACCGACCTCACGCTTGTGTTTAGTATCTATTTATTGCATTTTTGTAGCTTCAAATGCGGAATTTGTTTCGAAAAATCGATAATTTTGATAATATTTGTTCGGAAGAAAGTTTACTAATGAATATGATACTGGAATACGATTTTGAAAAAAAATATATGTTACTTTGACCTTCAATATCTCGAGAACCAGTGAATTCCCAGGTATGTTCTAGAAGAAAAAAAACTAACCCAGTCATGGGTAGAATGGTAGAATATGTAGTTTTCGTTTACGTTAAGGAACTCTCTACACCCTGGACCTAGTTGTTTCACTCGGAAAAAAATTAGAATCTTCCTTTGGGGGGGGCTTTGCCCGGATAACTAGATCTCTAGTGAGGTTGAGAGAGTATGTATCACAAATATGATTTTGGACAAAATGACTTTTGACTCACGAAAAATGTCAAACATACACTCCAGTGTATGTATGACATTTTTCGTGAGTCAAAAGATACTAGCGACACCCGTAGCCGAAGTTCAATTTTTTTTCTCGTTGGTTAGAGATCCCTTGTCTTCTTCATAATAACGAACGACGAAGGGTAGTGATATGACAAGATTGTTCGTTCTCTCATGAAGATTTCATTCATTTAGGTAAATATTCTCTCATCTTGCTCACGAACTTAGCAATTTGTTGTTCTGAAGTTAATTAGTTTCATTTACATGGCCAACTCTATAAAGCTACTAAAGCTTTGAATTCTGCTTCTCTTTCAGGCTGCGCTTTGTCAGTTGAAGTGTGAGCGAGACAAAGCTCCAATGTATAGTTATGTTTACATACATTGTTATTGTAACGCTCCCTAAATTCAGAAGCCGGCACAATGACAGCCAGTATTTTCTATCTCTCTCTAGTGTGCACGTTTTGTAGCTAGTGGGAAGAGCGTAGTGAATACGATATTCATGTTGACGTTTACATCTCTATTTGTTAATTTACTACTTGTCGGCTAGAACTATGACAGTCAATTATATTACGAATTTTTGCTAAATATTATCTAATCGTCTTGAAATATACAAAAATCTGTCGTGAAATGTGTTTATTGATTAAAGACTACAGGTGTCCGTCCATAAAGCTTTCATAGAAATGGGTTTTCCGCCTAAAAAAATATGTCTATAGTTCGGTTCTTCTGTTGTGGTTTCAGTCGCTTATTTGTGTTTATTGTGATAATTATGTGTTAAAAATGCGGTGCTGTGTGCCGAACTGTAAAAATGATTCCAGACACATATCCAAGTTACAGGGAATCACGTTTCATGTGTAAGTTTATGTGGATTTTTTTCTACTTAATTTTTTAGTGATGCTTTTCGCCTACGCACGTTAAACATGGATATTTAGATAAAATTAACTAACTACAGTCTTCAAACTTCTTTAGCAACTATTTCCACTTCTTATAGAACTAAATAAATTTGCAATATTTTAAGTAACACAATGTTTTTTTTTTTTAAATCGTCTTTTTTTGTTGTTTACTTCTAGAAATAGTCTTAATTTTAGGCATTTTTTTCCAGCTTCCCCAATGAGACATCTCTCCGCAAGGTCTGGCTCAAGGCTCTTGGCAAAGAGTCATGGGAGCCAAGAGAAAGAAGCGCCGTGTGTTCTGAACATTTTTTATGTGAGGACCTGTATGAGACCAAGAGTGGGTTGCGGAAGGTTCGGACAGGAGCTGTGCCATTGATAGTCCAGGTAAAATATATTGTCACTGTCACTACATAATCTCTCTGTCTGTCCCTATATGTATATGCTTAGACCTTTAAAGATAGAGTTTTTTTTTATAGATAGAGTGAATCAAGAGAAATGTTTATATGTATATAGGGTGACTGGTAATTAGTGACCGATACTTAAACACGTGATTGTACTCATGAATGTGAATAACTTTCCCATAGAAACTTTTTTTTATACTCATTATATTTCAACAGTACTGCATAACGGGAGCGGTGGGGGTGGCGGGGGAGCGTGTGACGCTACTACTACTAGTAGATTTGGCCCTTCCCGAGGTCAGACTATCAGCTGATAGATTGTGCCGTTTCTTGCCTACTGTGGTCGATCACAGGGGCGCGCGCGGGAAGTTCAAATAGCGTTTGTGTTATTTATTGTGTTATAAATTATTGTGTATAAAAAAAAAGTTTTTTTGGGAAAGTTTATTAAAATCATGAATCCAATCACGTGTTTAAGTATTGGTCACTAATTACCAGTCACCCTATATAAACACAACATAGTTGAGAAAAGACAGGCAGGTGGTATTATGTTTATTCTCTGTCACCATATTTATTTTATACTTACCAACACCACTTACACAAAGTAACATAAAAATAAATTGCTGAACTGTTACAATTACAATAAAAACGAAATCAAAAAAAAAAACCTCAAAACCAACGTATTTATTTATTTTTTTATTTTAAACTAGTTAAAATTAAATTGTTCTTAAAATAAACAAGGCACAGTTAGACCTCTGGGGTCTGTCTTAGCATGCCAAGGCCTGGGATTTTATGAACGCCCTTGATTTTATGAACGCCCTTATTGACAGTTGAATAGAACAGTAGATTCCCTGACAAACACTGTTGCCCACAGAACATTAGGCATATAAACGCCTGTCTTATTGATTTGATTGGTCAATAAATTTTCTTATTAATGTTATAGGATTCATCAAATTGCGACTATGGAGAACCTGCCAGTTTGAAGGTATATACATTTCTTTAACTTTAATTTTTGGAGAGCAGGGGTGGCCCAGTGGTGGCAAACCAGCGGTAGGTTCGAACCGAGGCAGGCGCATTACTTTGTGTAATTTATTTCATCACCACTGCTCTCAAAAACGGTGAAGGAAAACATCGTGAGGAAACCGGCATGTCCTAGAACCAAAAATTCGAAGACATGTGACATCTACCAATTCGCACTGGGGCCGAGTGGTAGATTATGGGCCCATACGCAAAATATGCGCTTTGACGTGAAGTTGTTGCGGATACCAGCCCGGAATCTTAATCTTTTTTAAACTTTATTTTTTAGAACAATAAAACTAATTAAAATAAATTAAATATTGACTCTAAAACTTACTACAAATAAAATAATAGTAAGGAAAAAAAAACCCCTAAAGAAAAGCAAAGCCGGAACACTCAGGTGTCAAAGTTCTTTTCCTCATCACTGTCATCTGGAAACATGCCCAGAAGACTGGCAGCATTGCCACGTTAGATGGCAATGCTAATTCTTTGGCCAAAGAATAAGCCAGCCCTCTGGTCACCCAAAGTGTCGACCAATCGGCGAGAAATCTTAATCTTATTTCTTTAATAAGTAAAAAAATACAGATTAAAACCTTTTAATTATTTTATTGTCAAGTGACCATAAACAATGTGTTAGTAATATGTGTGTGTTTTAACTGGCCTAGTGTTGGCCTCGAGTGCTATGGACGGAGGTTGTGGGTTCGATTCCCACCCAAGACAATTTTTTTGTGATGACTGTGCTAAGCACAATCATTTGTTTGGTGACTGGCTGTAATTTATCTGTAACGTGTATGTTTTTAGACATATACAGGGTGTAAAAAGACCGTCACATAGCCGATAACTACACATTCTGTACATACTTATGTATAATTAAGTAACTTTAACCAAAAAATATTGCTGGATTGCATCTTTAAAAAAGATATGGTTTTCATTGCGCGCAATGAAAAGCGCGAAACTTTCGATCATCTTTCGTTCGCGCTTGGGCGCTAACCAGACCGCACACTTGTGTTTAGAATCTATTGCATTTTAGTAACAAATGCGCAATTTGTTTTGAAAAATCGAAAATTTTGATAATGTTTGTTCGGAAGTAAGTTTACTAATGATACTTGAAAACGATTTAGAAAAAAAGACGAGAAAAAAAACACGTTAACCTTCATATATCTCCAGAACCAGTGAATTCCCAGGTACCACTGTTATAAAAAAAAAAAACTATCCCAGTGATAAGTAAAATATGTACTTTTCGTTTACGTTAAAGGCCTTTTTACACCCTGTATAAATAATAATAATAATAAATTTTTATTGTTCATAAATAGTTAACATCCATCATTTACATGATACTGAACCCCACACTAGGATACCCTGTGTCGTGGGATTCAGCCTCTTTCGTCTAAAAACAGGATATACTAAGCTACAATAACAAAAAAAATAAAAAGTAAAACATAATAAAAATGTATGGAGCGGTTTTTGTTACATAGATGAGTTTGTGTGAGGTGTGAGTATATGTATGTGTGTATGCGTGTGCGTGTGTGTGTGTGTCTGAGTGAGTGTGTGTGAGTGTGCGTAAGTGTGTGTGTGTGTGTGTGTGTGTGTGTAAGGTTTTAGTTAACTATTAGATTGAAATTACATGTTCAGTTTCATTATAGTTTAAACCTTGAAGCCATTCCGTTACTAGTTTTTTGCATGAAAATTTGGTCCTGGAAATAAGGTAAAATATGTTTATCACTGGTACTCACAGCACACGCTCGTACTTGATGGCGTTGTGTAAAAGTAATGGTTTTTTTTTTGAAATTTCAGGCTTGCAGAATATGCCTTGTCATGGACGCGAAGTTAGTGCCAATAAGGATCTATAAACTGGAACAGGCTTATGAAAGTCTGACAGGAATATCGGTAAGCTCTTAAGTAAATAAATAATTAAATAATTCTTCCCCGATGTGTCGAATTGATAGTGTTTCACTTTATTGCAAACAGAATAATGTTTATGGTAGATTGATGTTCTGGCGTCTTTAACATTGTTTGTAGGTCCATTTTTAACCCCCGACGCAAAAAGAGGGGTGTTATAAGTTTGACCGCTATGTGTGTGTGTCTGTCTGTCTGTCTGTCTGTGGCACCGTAGCGCCTTAACGGGTGAACCGATATAGATGCGGTTTTTTTTATTTGAAAGCAGGGTTTCTGGCCATGGTTCTTAGACATGATTTATCAAAATCGGTTCAGCCGGTTCAAGGTTATCAGCTCTTTTGTGTAAGCTACTGTTGCTATTTTAGAAGTCTATGGGTATTAACTTTACTAACAAACATATTTGTGGCTTAAAATTTCAAACACCCATGTGCGTTATATTAATAAGCAAGATTATGGTGATTATGGTGTAAGTATTTGGTCTGATGCAGCCAGGATATCTAGCAGACTAATACACTCTTGGAAAAATAATAGCAGATATGTCGTATGTAGATTAATTTTAACCAGCATTTGATTCTGCACACAATGCCCTAATGGCAACAGGATGAGCTGATGCTGCTGCCAGGCTATCCACCTCACCAGTAGGTAGACTCTTGATAAAAAATAGCAGATATGTCGTGTTTGGGTTCGTTTTAACCAGCATTTGATTCTACATACAATGCACTGAAAAATTCTCATATCTGTAAAGTCTGTAAAACAAAATTAATGTGTTTAAAAATTTTAAAATAAAAATTAAATTAAAATTTTAAAATACCCCCACCGCATTACGTAACGTCGGGGTACCGCTAAAATAAGTACATACCTACATTAATACCTACGAGTAGGTACTAGGAACATTCCTTACTTAAGTGGTACCCCGACGTTACGTAAAATTTCATGGCTCAACGATAGGAAATTACTATTTATAACTTTTTAAATTTATTACTTTTTTTGCGGTGGGGGTATTATAATTTTTTTATTATTTTTGAATAAACTCAAAAACTACTGTGCCAATTTCATAAATGCATAAATTCTTTCATCATTGGAAAGCTACATTCACCCTAAGTAACATAGGCTACTTTGTATCCCTGTATTCCCACGGGAACGGGAACTACACTGGTGAAACAGCGAGACGTCTGCTAGTTTGTTATAAAGTTGAAAAACTATCAAAATAATTTGACACATTGGGGTAACACTGTCTAATATTCATGTCTAAAATTCAGAATAGGTTGTACATTTTTTCGTGTTACTTTAGTGAACTTGCAAAAGTAACTCTGTATATAATATGTTACGAAAGCACCAATTTGTAATTTTATGTCTATGTTTCTTTATTGTTTTATTATTTTTTTATTTTTGGAGATTACATTGTTAATATAAAAATGTATGTTTTTAGTTTTATGTATTAAATTTTGTTTTATTGTATAGTGTAAATAGATGTTATTTAAAATAGTCAATATTATAAGTAGTCTTAGCTATCGCATTAGGTTTCAAAACCTGTAATGATAGTTTAAGAGTTTTAAATAAATGAATAAATAAACAGTAAATTGGCTCTTTTATAGCGTCTATGCAAAATGTTATGAATTTAAGTCATTGTTACAGCTATGTGAAGAAGACAAACTACCGCAGAAGCTATGTATAGAGTGCGTACAGAGGTTAATGAACTGCAGCCGATTTAGACTCAAATGTTTAAGAGCCAACTCATTGATGTTGGAGGTCATTAAAAAACAGAATTGTGTAAGTACTATTATTATTGTTTCCTAGTTTGGAGGTATGAGGAACAGGGTGTAAAGTTCCTCATCCAACATTGAAAAGGGAGGATCCTCCGACCAGACCGGTGTTGTGTCTGGTGGGCTAACTACTGCCTAACGGCGGTTGTAGTCGGGAACTTATACGTTCAAGTTGCGCGGATAACTCTTATAGCGCGATGTAGGATAGTTCATATGTGGCGAGATATATAGGGTGACTGGTAATTAGTGACGGATACTTAAACACGTGATTGTATTCATGATTTCAATAAACTTTCCCAAATAAACTTTTTTTTTATACATAATAAAATAACATTAACGCTGTTTGAAATTACTGCGCGCGCGTTTGTGATCGATCACAGTAGGCACGGATCGGCACGATCTATCAGCTGATAGTCTGACCTCGGGAAGGTCAAAATCTACTACTAGTCACACGCGCCCCCGCCACCCCCACCGCTCCCGTTGTGCAGTACTGCCGTAATTGAATTATTATTAATTGAAAGTTAATGAGTATTGGGAAAGTTTATTCGTATTCATGAGTACAATCACGTGTTTAAGTATCGGTCACTAATTACCAGTCACCCTATATGTCGCTACCAGTAACCACACGATGAGAATAACATATCAAAACTATTTGTCATTATATTTGTGACTGTTTAGCTCTTTATTTTAATTACTCTTAGAATGTCGAATATTAATTTTATACTGTTAACATAATAGGGTATATGCATGTATTTTTTTAATATTTTAATTCACTGTTTACAACGTTTTAACATATAGTAAAAAAAATATATAAACATGTTTAAAAATGCAGTAATGAAGCTTAAAAAAATATTTATATACAGAATAAATTTGAGCTGTGTAAACGCCGCCATTTACGCGCGCCATTTCGATGACGTCATTTACTATCATCCTATTACTATTACTTTGGGTGTTTTCGTTCTAACTATTTCACCACGAAAGAAACTTAGAAGCGGGTACAAGCAATACCTGTAAACCAGTTTACAGGTATTGCTTGTACCCGAATGCAAAAACATTATCAGAGCATTATCATAACCTCACTATGAAGCTAAAATTACACTTGAACAAATTAATTCACAACACACACGGCAATAATTTTGTTTTCCTATAATAAGTCCATTCCAATACTTAATGTTCTACTTACACATTGTATGTTTTGTAGGCATAACTTGTTGTGGTAGTATTTGACGTCATGTTTCGTTAAAAACTTATAACCAATGGTGATGCGTTTCACAAATTTGAATTTCCCGCGCTTAATTCGCACTTTTATTTTTAATTTTAAATAATTATGACGCTATTAAAAAGTAAAATAATGATTTAGTTCATATTTTCTGCAATTAAAGATTCGGAAAAAAAATATTCGAACCAAATTTCAATTACATGCATATTCCCTATTATGGTGTTATTAATATTTTCTTAAGTAACGTTACCCCACACTAGGAATTTCTCCTGTATCAGCGGTGTATTTACCCAACATTCTACTTGAATGTATTAGTTGTAACTTTTCCTAGAATTAATAAAATAAATACGATAATTTCTAATTTAACTTTTCACCATTTCAGCTAACAGTACACAATCTAAAGTCTATCAATCGACTTAATAACCAATTGACGTCACAATTAATAACCAAACATTACGATGCGAACCACTTTGATTCCTACATAGATTACGACGAAGAGCCAATCAAAGTTGCTGAAAAACCTTCAACATGCGATATCGACATAAAAGATGAAAACGAAATCTTTCTCACGGACGAAAAGAGCGATACAGAACTAGACAATGACGTCATACATGTCGTAAACGACAAAGATGACGTATCAATAAAAGATGGCGTGTTATCTGACAAAGATAATTATTCGTCAGATGACAGTCTACCTTTAGAGAAGTGTAAAACGAAAAAGACTAGGAAAAGAAAGGTTAAGGAAAAGAAGCCAGTTGAAACAGTGAAGAGAGTTAAAAAGATAAAAGATCCCACTGAACCGAAGATTGATAGGCGAAGGAAACCGTTCCTGAACGATGATTTGAATGAAACTCTATTTACGATCACTGATTTGACGTATGACGAGCAAATCGCCGAGATTGTCAAGAGACAGGACAGTGCAAATTATAAGAATTCTGTTTTTAAATGCACCGCTTGTTTCAAGGGATTTCTGGACGAAGACGCTTATAACAGTCACATGTCTAGGCATACTGATGTAAGTATTTCTTATTTAATGAAATAATGTAATCATTTATGTAATTAATTTGGAGTTCAGTGAGCTTTGTTTATTTTTAAGCTATTGCATAGCTTCTATCGCGGGCCTTTAGCGCGGGGACCGAATCCAGAAATTCCGTAACGAAAAAACCTCACGCTCCCCACTCCGACGGGCAAGGAGGTGTGGCTTGAAGGCCGTGCATCGTCTAACGTCGTTTCAGTTCGGCAGTCTTCGACACGGCGTTGTGTGCGATTAGACGTATTGTATAGACGTATTGGATAGTGGGGAGGGGAAAGGGGAGGGAAGAGGCAGGGGACGGGAGGGGAAGTTAGGGAGGGGCGGGGGAGGTGTGGGGGAGAGGGAGGGAGGGGGAGAGGGGGAGGAGAGGAGTTGATAAAAATGCTATGCAATAGCTTTACCGCGGCAGTCTCCGAGTGCCACACGTCATTTTATTATTATTTCGTTTATTCATTTTAATTTATTAAATTTAAAAAATATAAAAAATAGCAGGCCACCGATGGCGGGAACAGGGTCCAAGCTACCGGTGGTTAGGGCCTCTTATTATTATTTGTTTTCATTACTTGCTAAGTGTAAAAATTTTAATTATTTATTTTTGTATGCCCATAGTAGGCAGATCATAGCGAACTTTAATTTCAAATATGACCAATCTCTGCACCTATGTTTCACAAATGAAATGTTTCTGATTTCTGATTTCTAAATGAAGTTTCAATACTTCTTTTGACGCGTTAGGGAAAACTTATGAGAGTAAATTTTAACGATGCGCGCTCGTACGCGATCACTTTCAACTGTAATCGGAGTTATGCAGATACGCCCCGCTGTTGGTTAAGTAGGTAGTGGCCCTGACAGCTATGGCGGAGGTTGTGGGTTAAATTCCCACCACGATCATTTGTTCTGTGTCTGGCTGTCTGTTGGCGCGCACAGGCGTCTCAACCACAACCGAGCGGGACGAGGGCGGTAAAGAATAGCTACGCGTCTCGCTCACACACTCGCTGTTATTATGATTATCACATAGAGGCTCGCTGTTGCGTACCATTAGGGTGCGTTTCCACAGAAGCGGAGTTGGGTGGAGCGGAGTAAAGTCGTGCAGAAATCGTCCTATCACTGACGAAACCGAGTGACGCGATGAGAAACTCAACCATTGTGATTGGTCGATTGCTGCACGTCTCCTTTCCGCTCCACCCAGCTCCTCTTCAGTGGAAACGCACCCTTAAGGTGTACCATATTTTTACAGTTTATAGTTGTGAGTCAAAGTCCATTCATCTATCATGTTCATTCATTCATTGATCAATCATTCATTTTTTTTTAAATTTCCTTTTTCTTCCGAAACCTCTTCCAGACTTTGCCGTGCATCATTAGATTCGCATAATGTATTAATACAATCTTATGTCAGGACTTGAAAGTTTCTTTTGGCATTTCTCCTCAGGGATCAGCCATTTTGGAAATGCCAGCCCCATTTCGTTTTCAAGATTTACTTAGAAAAACAAATATCATTTCATTTTTTTTATTTTTTTTATTACTGATAGGCACGCGTTTGACCACTATCTCACCTGATGGTAAGCGATGATGTGGTCGACGATGAAGCACGCTTGCCTAGAAGCAACCTGTTCACTCTTGACTTGAAGACCCCTAGGTTGTAGCTATCAGGAGACACCGACACCGGCAGGGAATTCCACTCTTTGGCTGTTCGCACAATGAATGTGTTTCCATAGCGTTTAGTACGTATGGTTGGGATATCTACCATGTACCGGTGGCGCAGTGCTGTACGTCTGGTGGTCCGATGATGGAAAGGGCTTGGTGGAATTTAATCGTGCAATTCCGATGCAAAAGATTTCAAGAACTAATTTTCGTTTTCTCCTAGCAATGCGGTGAACACGAATGCGAGATCTGCAAGACGCATTTCAAACATCCGCATGCGCTCCGAAAGCACATCACGGCGCACCACACGCAGAGGTTCAGCTGCAAACAGTGCACCTACGTCACGACCCATAGACAAACGGCGCGGTTACACGAGCGATGGCATAAAGGCACCAAGTACAGATGTCCGCATTGTCAAGATGAGTTTGTGTAAGTCATATTTTATTAATAACTTCGTTCTTCCCTTACTAAGAAGAAAGCAAGGCGGAACCACTAAACAAAAAAAAAAACTTCTTATTTCGGAAACTGCAGGATCCATAAAATTGTTAGTAACATGTATACACTTAAAAACTATTGTTAGCAACTTAAACTACAGACGAATTATTATTAAGAAGACCGCCCTTGCCCAAGTTCCTTGTTCTGGTTGATACCAGAACAAAGAACTCGAAATAGGGAATAAATCTTCTCACAAACTGCCTTATAAATATATAGGGTGACTGGTAATTAGTGACCGATACTTAAACAGAAGACTGTATTCATGATTTCAATAAACTTTCCCAAAGAAACTTTTTTTTTATACACAATAACTTAGAACACAATAAAATAACAAAAACACTGTTTGAAATTCCCGCGCGCGGGCCTGTGATCGATCAGGCACGAATCGGCACGATCTATCAGTTGATAGTCCGACCTCGGGAAGGGCAAACCTACTAGTAGTAGTAGCGTCACACGCTCCCCCGCCACCCCCACCGCTCCCGTTGTGCAGTACTGTCGTAATTAAATTAATTGAAAGTTATTGAGTATGAAAAGAAAGTTTCTTTGGGAAATTTATTCGGATTCATGAGTACAATCACGTATTTAAGTATCGGTCACTAATTACCAGTCACCTTATAGAGGACGTATCGGCCGCCACAGCCTTCAGGATGCTATTGTGACTGCCTCTTATTCTTCTCAGGAGCGAGGCCGTTTTCTTGCGGATGATGGCATGAAACCCATTAATGTGGGATTAAAAAAAAAAAGATTAAAGATACCGGGCTGGTATCCGCAACTCCACGTCTAAGCGCGTATTTTGCGTATGGGCTATAATCTACCACGCGGGCCCAGTGCGAATTGGTAGATGTCACATGTCTTCGAATATTAAGTTCTAGGACATGCCGGTTTCATCACGATGTTTTCCTTCACCGTTTTTGAGAGCAGTGGTGATGAAATAAATTACACAAAGTAATGCGCCTGACTGGGTTCGAACCCACGACTTACTGTTCGTAAGTTGGGGTCGCCACCACTGGGCCACCGCTGCTCTCCATTAATGTGGGATACAGCAAACATTCCTGAGTCACTACAGACACGAGGCAATCGCAATAGCATCCTAAAAACATTATTGTATTGGACGCATATAGGACATCTAGCGATCTCTTCGAGTAGCTGACCTTTGGGTCAGCTTCTCGAAGAGATCGCTAGATGTCCTAATCTTTGGATTACCGGTGCAAAAACTCTGACAATAAGCCTTAAAAAGCGTTATCGAAACAACAAACACAGCGCGCCGCTAACAACTAAAGTGAAGTAATCTTTTATTCTATGTGTGTCTCGAAGAGTTGCCTTTTGTTAAACTTTCTCCTTTTATCTTGGGGAATAATATTTTATGCGGAAGCCAATATCGTACAATTCAATACAGTTAAGTAACGTACAGTAAGATATGAAACTAGGAAGTGGCGAAGGGTGGGCTTTTTGGGGGGCTGTCTTATGTAATTTCGACGTTCAAAAAGTGCTGATCCTCAGACTAATTTGAATAAATGACTTTTGATTTTGATTTTATAAAAGAAAACATATCTCGAAGACAGATTTTTTTTTTAAATTTAATTGAATGGAGAAAATATAAATTATGTCATGGCAACCCTCGCACTTAACTGCCGTACGAAGAACGACGCGCATGGTTTTAGCGTAGTTGTGTGCGTGAGTGTGTATTTTACTTGCCGGAGCACGGTATTTTTACTCTACTTTAGATGTTCACGGCGCGCCGTCTTTCTCTTGCTGAGGTTCTGTCTTAGAATCAATTATATTTTATGTTGCGTTCTTCTTAGTTTTAACAAAATCCCTTTTTTTCTTTTGGACATAGGTATATGTTTACCTACAAGCATCAAATTTATGTAACAATAATTTATGAAATTAAGCGTTGGCTATTCAAGAGGGCAAAACCAAATAAGTAACTATTAAAATCGACACATTCAAAAAAAAAATTGCACCATCTGATTTTACAAGCCTACCCCTATGTGTTAATCCAGGAATTAGGAAATAGTTTATCTATTTAAATTTTCCCATTATTATTATTATTCAATCCCAAATCTGTTCAACCGTTTACGAGGGATTGTGTAAAAAACACCTAAACATCTTCATAAGCTTTCACATAAATCACAATAACAAAATATCAGTTGGATTAAATTTATTTTGTCTTAGTTAAGTCGCGGAAAATCTTAATAGCGCGATTCAGTAACCATTTCGCTCCACTAACAACGCCATCTATTGGCACGGAAGTAAACAACTTTGTACAAACATGATGTATCTGTTTATTTTACAGTAAATTCACGACATACATGGGACATATACGTATCAAGCATCCGTCAGACTTCGTGTGTGAGTTATGTGGGTACTCCTTCGTTAGCGCAAAGGGCATTGAACTTCACAAAAAGCTTAAACATCGACTGGAGAACTCGCAGGTATGTGTCTCTTGACTTAATCATCAATGGTTAAGTTTAAGCAACACTTCAATGGGTAAAACTGAAGACCTATTATGACATTGAATTGTTTTTAAAAGCATCGCAAATATGTGTTGAGACTGAAAGCCCTAATATGCACACACACACACACACACACACACACACACACACACACACACACACACACACACACACACACACACACACACACACCCTATTTTACTAAAAATGTAATGTCTCAATCTTTAGTTATAGTTTAGTCAAGTAAGTTGGTAAAAAATCTGTTATCTCCGAGCTATCATGGCGTAAACTGTTAAGTTTCGCAAAGGGTATTTCGTAAGGGTAACAGTGGATCCGCGCTTGCGTCGCGGCCATTTGTCTGTCTGCCGGTCTGTCTGTCTGTCTGTTCGTTCGCGGATTGAGTGGTTCCCAAGGAAGCTTTTAGTATTTATAGTTTGTCAAGTTTTTGTGTACATTGGCATGCTTGACACCGAGTTGGGCGGGATAACCGACATTATTGTGGGCGAAGCCGCGGGCATCATCTAGTATATACATATAAGTATAACCTGACCTAACTCATGATACCTATCGTATAGCGAACCTAACTACCTAACCTAACTACCTTACTAAAATGCATTGATTTTGAAAGATACAGAATACATAATTTTAAACTGAACTACTGCGCTGCTTGTCTTTATGTTACATACAATACTAGAGTATTTGAAGTAGTAGTAGTAGGAGGTAATAATTTAACTCGATTGGTATATCATCCATACATAAAGAACTAGTTTGATTGGCCAACCAACAGGTCTAGTCGTTAGTGACCCTGGCTTCTATGCCGGAGGTCGTGGGTTCGATGCCCACCTAGGACAAATGTTTGTGTGATGAGCACGATCATTTGTTCTGTGTCCGAGTGTAATTTATCTAAATTTAATATTTGTGTGGCATTGAGGTTTTTTTTTTTCTAATTATAAGTTTTGTTTGTATAAGTATTGTTTTAATAGCCTAAAATATAGCCTATGTCCGTCTCTGTTCAGCCGTTTAGTCGTGAAAAGACGACAAACAAACAAACGAGAGTTGTTTTGTCCATTTCTAATATTAGTATGGACTAGCATACGTCACGCGGCTCCGCCGGCGTAGTTACCTAGCCTATGTCATCCGGGAACAGTGTAGCTTTCCACCAGTGCATTTCTTTTTTTAAATTGGATCTTTAGTTCCGAAGATTACCCCCTACATACAAACTTACAAACATACAAACTTACAAACAAACACATTTTACCTCTTTATAATATTAGTATGGATAAGTCATTTCTTTTAGTATATTTCTGACTGGGTTAGATAGTAATTCTGTTTTTTTTTTTTACAGTTTAAAGTCAAAAAATGTCTTTAACAGATAGCCACCCATCCACGAACCGACTTCGTCAAGCTTAGCTTAACCTTTGATCGACCCCTGCTTTATTTGTTTCAGATACCAGAAGATGGTCCGTTATGTGAACTGTGCAACGTCAGATTCGTGTCATCGGAAGCTCACAAGCGACATTTGAGTGTGTCTGCTAGACATAATACAGGTAACATACATTCCATTGCACTTACAATCGAATGCACTTACAATCCAATGCACTTACAATCCAATGCACACACAATTTAATGCACAGTACACTGCAATGCACATACAATCCAATGCACATACAATCCAATGCAATTACAATCCAATGCACAGTACAATGCAATGCAAATACAATCCAGTGCACTCACAATACAATGTACAGTACAATGCAATCCACATACAATCCAATGCACGTACAATCTAATGCACTTACAATCCATTGTAATCCAATGCACGTACAATCTAATGCACTTACAATCCAATGTAATCCAATGCACGTACAATCTAATGCACTGACAATCCAATGCACGTATAATCCAGTGCACTTACAATCCAATGTGTACAGTACAATGCAATCCACATACAATCCAATGCACGGCACGTATAATCCAGTGCACTTACAATCCAATGTGTACAGTACAATGCAATCCACATACAATCCAATGCACGGCACGTATAATCCAGTGCACTTACAATCCAATGTGTACAGTACAATGCAATCCACATACAATCCAATGCACGGCACGTATAATCCAGTGCACTTACAATTCAATGTACAGTACAATGCATTCCACATACAATGCAATGCACGTATAATCCAGTGCACTTACAATCCAATGTGTACAGTACAATGCAATCCACATACAATTCAATGCACGTATAATCCAGTGCACTTACAATCCAATGCACTTACAATCCAATGCACAGTAACTACAGGTCGTTTGCACACAGTCTTTATTTAATGCAGGCTTTTTTATGGACAAAGTATTTCTATTACTGCTAACCTGCATCATCCCACTGTTGGGCAAACGCCTCTGCCCTTGACCAGTTCTTTCAATTAAGAGCTAAAGTGGGCCACTGGTCGTTGAATTTGTCCAGGTCATCCTGCCATATTCTTCAGGGGTCTCAGGGTTTGCCAACATGCCAAATTAACAGATCACATTCGCAACACCACGCTTACAAACGCAAACTTACTATGCGTTTCAAATGAGAATAGGAACGTCAATGACCTCTATCTGTCAAATGTCGCTCTAAAAGTACGGTCTGCAACGAAACCTTGATCGCGTATCAATTATTTTCTTTTTTTTTTGTTTTACTGAGTCGGAAGTTATTCCAAAAATAAAAAAAAGGTCTCGAAGGTCTCAAAGTAGTCTTGTGGAGTGCTTACGTTTTATTTATTAATTCTATTTGTAACACGGTTGTTTGTTGTTGTAAAAACTTGTGTATTTTTTTATAATCTAATTGATGGTCTAATTATATTTTGATGTTTATATTCTGTACCCTATATACCTATAAACACTCTATATTGTTATAATTTTTTTTTTATTACATACATACATACATAAACACACGCCTTTTTCCCATGGGGGTAGGCAGAAACTACAGAGCGCCATTAGCTACTTACGATTCTTACTTCTTTTGCTTCGTTTACATTCATACATGTTGTCATACACACACGCCGGTTGCGAGTACTACGCACCTGACCTTTCTGAAGAACCTCACCAATGAGGTCTATGTATGTCCTTCTAGTGCGTCCCCTCCCGGCGTTCCCACTTACATCTGCCTTGTAAATACCTTTCGTTAGTCGCCTTTCATCCATCCTTTCAACGTGACCAAACCATCGAAGCATACTCTTTTCAATTTTTGTTACTACATCCTCTTTTAAACCACAACGTTGCTTTATGACATCATTCCTCAGTCTGTCATTCATTGTTACACCACACATACTTCGCAAGGAACGCATTTCTACAGTATTTATTCTACTTTCAGGTCTCTTTTGCCACGCCCAACATTCACTTCCATACGTTAGTGTAGGCACCAGCACACCATTGTGAACAGCCAGTCGTGCCTCGTGTCGTGCGTATCGTAATTTTTTTTTATTGTACGCTATAAAGTGTATTCTTTTCTACTAACAGGCACAGATAAAGATTCTAGAGAGTCTAATAAACCGAAGAAAGGCAGGAAAACACACGAAGCGAAGGAGCTTGAACGAAGAGGGCGAGAGAAGGACAAAGAATTGGATGAAAAGAGACGGATATATCCCAGTCAGATGCGCAAAGCTGAAGGGCCAATAGCGTGCGAGCAGGTGAGCGACAGAAACAGTGCTTGGGACTTCGTAACGATATCTTTGACTGGCTGGGTCTAGTAGTTAGTGACCCTGACTGCTATGCTGGAGGTTGTGGGTTCGATTCCCACCCAGGACAAATGTTTAAAATAAAAAAAAATATATTCCACAACTTTCCACACAACGCCATTTAGTCCCAAGTTAAGCTTGAGAGCTTGTGTTATGGGTACTAAACAGCTGATGAACATACTTATATATTTCTAAATACATGCATATTATACATAAATTATTAGCTCTCAGAACTCTTCAACGCATAACAGCAAATTATTCGCGATTGCTACAGTCAGATATCTATGCTGAGCTTTTGTATTTCCATAACATAACATTACGCCCTTCTATTTTAAAAGAAGCCCGGCAGAGATGTACAGATTAATGTTTAGATAGAACTTCTTTAGCAATTGTTATCCAATTTCAATAATTGTTTCAAGTTTTGAAAGACTTTCTTTACATACAAAGAAACTAAAAATGACAAAATAAAACAACCGACTTCTTAAACAGAAAAAACTAACAGACCTGAAAAATAACTCGAGTTTCGGAAGTCGGTGGCCAATAATGAACAAAACAAAACCACAAAAGCCACAGACTTCCGCAACTGGAATTATTTTTCACCTGTTAGTTTTCTTTTAAGAATGCGGTTGTTTTTTTTGTAAAAAAGTTTTATCCAAATCCGTTCAGTAGTTTTTGCGTTCATAATATTAGTAAGATAAATATTTTAATAAAAAAATAGCTATATTATCATTGTTATTTTCGTCTTATTTCTTATTTCAGTGTGATCTTCAACTAGAAGACTCCCGCGCATACCACGCCCACTTCAGACGCATGCATCCGGACAAGAATCGAACCAACTATCCCTCCATGAAGTCACCTTGCATGTGTGAAGTTTGCGGACGAATATTCCAAGTAAGTCCTTTTAATAATTGTAGTGAACCTACTATGCGTTTCAAATAAGAAAAGGAATGTCAATGACCTCTATCTGTCAAATGTCGCTTGAAAAGTACGGCCTGCAACGAAACCTTAATCGCGTGTCAATTATTTTCTTTTTTTTTTGTTTTACAGAATCGAAGTTATTTAAAATTAAAAAACGTATTAATTTAATTAGCCATGTGGAGTGCTTACGTTTTATTTATTAACTCTGTTTGTTACACGGTTGTTTGTTGTTGTTGTTGATATTTGTTTTTGTTTTCATCTCCCCGACTGCTCAAAAATGTGTGAACGAGGCGCTGTTTTGCATGGAAGGGCTCGAGAGATTTTCTCCAATGTAGACAAATACTTTGAGAGTACAATTAAGAAAATTTTTCATTCATAATTCGTAAATAAATTATATTTAGAAAAAACTTGTTTTGCCGATCTTACCCAATTTATTCGAATTGACAGCTATGACGTCACAACGTATTCTCATTTGAAACGCATAGTAGGTACTTTATGAGAGGGTATTGGTACTGACCGTGTTATCTCATTTAAATTTAATCGAAAGCGATTCAGTAGCAAACCTCTGAACCGATTTCTATGAAATTCAAATAATAATAATGAAAATTTATTGTTAAACATAATGGGCTAGATGACAAAATTTTAGTTTTTATTCCCACATCTAGATTACAAGAACATAATAATATACTATACAGGGTGTCTCATTCAAATGGGTCAGTATGGGAAAGTCTGAAACTATAAGACATACGAAGATCTGTTCTGAGGAACCATGTCATCGATTTTAATAAAAAGAGAAACTGCATTAATCAGGATGGCAACCAGTTTGTTCACGTTTAAAGTAAAAGCACGCGAACACATTCACAAGGTGTTGGCAAACTTATCCCTAAGTTGTGTAAGCAGTTTAGTTTCTCCATTATTATGTCTTTTATTGCTATTTTTTTTTCTTTTCTCTTGACCTAGGTATCTCTGGATTTATATAATATGTATGTATATATGTATTTATCATAAATAATAATTAATTTTTCTTTCAAGTTTTAGTTACCTTCTTGCGCCTACCATGTTCTGTCTCTGCACCACCTTAAGGTAGACTGGTAGAAAATGCCTAAGGCATTAAGTCCGCCTTTGTACAGTTTATTTTACTAGTGCATAAAGTTTTAATAAATAAATAAATAAATTAATACATTTTAAAAAACATTTGTACTCCGCTCGGGAATCGAACCCGGTTATTTTGAAAAAAAAAAACCTACACTATTTCTATTTAGATATCGATTGTGTAGGTCTTAAGCAGTAAATGTCTGTATGAAACATGATGTCTAAAATGAATAAAATGCATTGTTTCCACATACTTTAATTTATTTTAGTAGGTGCTCGAAGTGACCACGTTTACAATATTACTACAATAGTACCGATGTTTTTTAAAATGTATGAATGCAGTTTCTCTTTTTATTAAAATCGATGACATGGTTCCTCAGAACAGATCTTCGTATGTCTTATAGTTTCAGACTTTCCCATACTGACCGATTTGAATGAGACACCCTGTATACGCCACATATTTTCACGTAATCAAAAAAAAAACAACGGCAAAACATGAAGTCAAAATGACACATGACGTCACTAACCTATACAGTTAAAACCTTAGATAATATACCTCTAGATCGAGCTACCGCGTGGCCGCACATGCGACAGCAATATAAAAGTTCAGTGTTGCTATTCCCTAAAAAAGTCCCAAAATACGACGTATTCAACGTGGTAATAAGAGTGTAAAAGTATCCATGTGTGAGAAAATATAATTTCACGTAAAATACCTACTTTCAATCTTACCTTGATTCTCACAAATAAAATACACTACTACCAGGTGAAGCTTGTTTTGATTTTTTCGCGTGTTATTTATCATTAAAATATATTGAGGTATGGCTGACATCCAGTGTGACATTGACATTGCTGTATAATAACTATTGTCCTTTAGACAAAACCAACTTATTTTGAAAATATCTAATTTTTTGTTTATACTTAACATTTATTTATAAAATGAATTCTTACTTCCAAATATCTTTAAGTACCTACGCGATTGCCTTCAAGAGTAAAACTTAATGATTGTCGAAAGGGCTCTGTTCGTTCGTACACATGTTCACTTAAACTTAAAAATAAGGGTTCGCCCACAAATTTGTGTGTTTAGCCACCATAGATTTATTTGATTATTATGCCTACCTTTTGAACATTAGGCCTGACAGTTAAGGGAAAAGATTTGAAACGTGTAGCAACACTGTAAGTAAGTATTACTAGGTTATGTGATATAAGAAATCAAGTTTATTTTAAGAAATCTTCCATATTTTGGTCTGAAAGCCATGACAATAAAAGCGCACAAATGTATAAATTCAATAATCATACAATAACACAAACAGTATTGAATACTTACGAATGAAAAGAGATTTTGTTATTGGCCTTTTCTGAGCGGCTTTTACAGCCTATTATACTGAATCCTCCCATCGTAGCGCATTCACCATACACTAAACACTTATCTAATGGAGTCTATTTCTCATTAAATGACTTAAACTATTACAAAAATTGCAAAAACCATCCGAAAACTTAAATTAAATCGAGCATAATAATATACGTGACAGTGACAGCTCTTTGTTTGGCTAACTTTCAAAAGTTAGCCATGCAAAAATCCGGCACGCCGTAAGGGACAGAAGATACGATGCTTTGTCTCAATTTTCCTACGAACTTTGTATTATTGCGTCTCACTTCCACACTTGACACTGTAAATTGGGCTACGTCTAGAGGTATATAGTCTAAGGTTAAAACTGAAAAATGACGTTTGTAACAAGCCCCCTCTCCTCAACTTTAATGCGCTTAATCTAAATAGTTTTCCATCAATTTGAAAAAAGAACAAAAATACTTGCCTCCAACAGCTGTTTTCGTTATTTAAGTTTAACTTAATAGTGGATAATTTAAAAATTGAATTTCGCAATAATTACGCAAATATGATCAGTCGAGTCGCTCGTGTAGCGTTCGTTGCAGGCTCGCGAACCCCGTACCCACTATGTATTTGGTAACAGTAACATTTATTTATTTATTGTTAATTAAAACGGTAACACCAATTACATTAATTAACATAGGGATTTAAAAAGTTTCAAATATTAACATAGTTATAATAGAGGACACCCTAGCATACTTTCTCTCACAAAACATCAGACACACACACATAATTCTACTCCATTCATCGGCAAACAGATCACATTCAGGATTGGAAGTCAGGAGGGCGTTAAGCATCCTTAAAGTACGACACACTGGGGATTCTGCTCTGGCGACAGTTTTAACGGTTACAGTAACGTGCAACGTTACGGGTTCACCAATGAGTATGTTGCAAACGTCGGCTCGCTGCAAACCGCAGGCGTACCGCTCGCAGCAAGTTAGCGCACCACGTACCCACTAAGTTTTGGTTACACTGCATGATCGTGTCATGACAAAATGACGTAACTATATGCATGTAATTTAGCTGTAACAGACTCTATTTCATTTACATAAGACTCATTATTGGAAATCAAGAAGATTTGAGTTACATCTTTATGTCGTGACGCGGCCTTGCATGCAACGGTTACAATTACAGCTCGCTAATGAGTACCCGGCTTCATCAGGCGCCGAATGAATAACAGATGAAAATGGTTGTTTTTAGAGCTTCGCACTTCTAAAAGACCACACGTGGGTGCACACAGGCGAGCGCCCGTTCAAGTGCGAGTCGTGCGGCAAGTCGTTCCGCATGAAGCAGCGCCTGGTCGCGCACCGGCGCGTGCACAGCCAGGTGCGCGCCAGCTACGTGTGCGCGCTGTGCGGGAAGCACTTCTCCACGCACAGCAACCGGCAGAGGCATATGTTTGTGAGTATACAGGGTGTAAAAACAATACTCAATACTCAAATCTTTATTGCATAGATGGTGTAATCAAAATAATAGACATCAATATGGACCCTGTCGGGCACAACAACATTAGGAGAGAGGAAGAGGGCTAAGTAGCAATTCAATAATATTATTTTAAGTTCTTATATGTGTAAAAATTATGAATAATTATGCAAATATATTTTAAAATTATTAGGTCTGTGTATTAGGTATAATAAATTATCTTAATAATTTTAATTATGTATTGTATTTGAATAATCTAGATAATTATTATTTATGCAATTATTAGAACTATGTTTCATTATTATTAAATTATATTATTATTTATGTATTTATAATTTTATATTTTCATAGTTATATTTGGTTTCCTACATTTAACGTGAGCGAATAATTTTATTTTGCAATACATTTGTCATCCATAAACTCCTTTACTGAGTAGTAAGCCTTGGATTCTAGAAATTGATTCAATTTATTAATAAATACATTTT
Source organism: Euplexia lucipara (assembly GCA_921972225.1). NCBI lineage: Eukaryota > Metazoa > Arthropoda > Insecta > Lepidoptera > Noctuidae > Euplexia > Euplexia lucipara. The sequence goes on along the minus strand of OV179172.1, from coordinate 5,044,233 downwards.
TTTTAACATTAACACCGATCACATAGCCGATAACAACACATTCTGTACATATAATCACAGTGTAAAAACATACAGTCGTCCGAAGAAGCTGTCTAGACAGGGCAATCGTGCGGGGTGTGAGGGGCGAGACGCGGGAAAGCCGCTCCCGCACTGCGAACAAAACGATGTTCGTAGTGCGGGAGGTATTATTCAAGGATAACGCGTGTAGACGTTGTCGGCATTTTTCCAGAGATCAAAGGCGTCGTAGCACTGTATTAATATTTATACTGTGATATAATTAAATAACTTTAACCAAAAAATAATGCTTCTTTCATCTTTAAAAAAGAGATGCTTTTTATTGCGCGCATTGCATAGCGCGACAACGCAACGCAACTTTCGATCAGCTGAGCGTATGGCCACTGGCGCTTGGTCGTTGACCCGACCGGCCTGCTTGTTTAGTATCCATTGCATTTTTGTAATTTCAAATGCGTAATTTTATTTTGAAAACTCGATAATTTTGATAATGTTTGTTCGGAAGAAAGTTTACTAATGATACTTGGATTTCAATTTTGAAAAAAAAAACGAAAATTAAAATTGCTCTTTGTCCTTCAATAACTCCAAAATCAATGAATTCCCTGGTATGTAGTGTTTGCGCCTGAAGCCTCAGTGACTTTAGTGTTCAGTACAAGTCTGAGGAATGCGTTACCTTTGCGTAAGCAAGCTAATTTTTAAGATAAAACCATAATATCAAACATGGCATATCTAGTGTTGTGATCCCTGACCCGACCACGACATGGAACGGAGATTTTACCATGGCACAAATTTGTTATTTTAATTGTGTTTAATTGTGCCACTCATCCCAGGAATTTGTGCCTTGTACTTTTTGAATAATAAGGGTACGACTGTGGTCGGGCTGGGGATCATGGTTCCTGACCCGACCAGAACCAGGTCTAATAAAATATCAATAGTGGGAAGTTACTGATTAGGCCAAAAATATGTGCCAAATTGTGCCTATGGCACACACAACGCATTAAGTCAAGTAGTCACACTATTTATGATTTAGTCTGCAATTAAACATTTCAATTCTCTTAGTTATGATTTAACCGAACTGATGTCGTAACAAAACTAGTCATATAGGGTTACAGAGTAAGAAATAGAGTTTATTTTGTCAGCTTTCTTATTATTTATTATGAATAATATTTTTTTACAAAACAAAAATAAAAAAAATAGTTAAGTAGGTATTTTGTGAAAATAAGCACAATAATCATGATTGGTGACACTTACGAAAAATTAAAAATTCAATGTATGACATTGCCAACTGCTAAATGACAGTGACATAATTATAAGTAACAGTTTTCTTTTACGTATCACAGTAAAGCAAAGGATGTATCGCCATTCCACCGTATGAATCACGTCATTTGGCGCTTACGTCTTTTTAAAATGCACCGAATTTCAAAGTTAAAATTATGAATGAAAAGTACATAATTTATGAAAAACCAAAAAATATGGGTCCTCTTGTTTTGGATTTACTTTTACAGCTTGGCAAAAAAGTGTAGAAACGGAACTAAATTTTTGTCTGTTGGCAACATTTTCAAAATAATGACATCTCATAATAAACAAAGTTCACGATTTCGTAAAATTTTAATTTCGACCACCAAACGTTGATTAATAAACGTAAAAAGTGAATAAAAACGAATAAAACTATTCGTAGTGCTGGCAGGAAAGTTATTTATAAGGTGTACAGGCGATATCTGGCGGAACATGAGGCCCAAACTATTCTTCCTGAACTTATCAATGTTTTCTAGAGTTCCGCTTGTAATACAGGTATGTAAGAGTTTGTTTTGTTGATTTTAGGTAAATCAAGTGTTAGTTGATGAATACAAAGCTATATTAATTTCATTGCATAAGGAATAACTAGAAATTTGAAACAATAAATGTCGAGCACATAGGTTATGTTTACATTTTTTCAGCATTACTCTGGTATAGTGCGCTGAGATAATTGATACTTTGGTGACTTGACTTTTAACTGAATGAAAATTCACTTTCTACGTAAATTATACTTTAAGTGCGATATCAAGGGAGAGAATTATTTGTTCTAGCGTTTGAATTAGAAATGTAAAAGAAATTGTCGTGCCATAGTCTAAATCTATTATTTAATTCAGGGAAGCCTGTTATCGTTCTAAGCAAAATCGTGCTGGAAGGAGATAAACAAAAGGGTATTTTCTACATCCGTCTTTTTAACAGTATGTGATAAAAGTGTTTTACTTTTAATATTGTTAGGGATAAATGAAATATTTCGTCTTTACAGGAAGCAGCTGAACGTGCATTACAAGCTATTATCGAGGAGGATTGGAAGAACTCGTGCTAACATGTAATAAAAATAGAAAATGATTATTGAGATTGATGATGATTTAGAGGAAGATTTACTAGAATAAAATATAGAAATTATGTTATACAATGTTATGTTTTCTTTTTTTATAATTCCTAAACAATGTTGTGAACTCAGGAGTATTTACTCAATTTGTTATTTTTAGGTAAGTAATCAGTTGCGTGTCGAGAACACGTCCTTGTTCATTTAATTCATTACACTACACCCCAGGAGGACACCGGTGTCCACGCTGTCATTGTCTTTCTATTGTGTCTCTAATTGCCACGATTAAAAGTGATTACTTACTGATTAAAAAAAATAATACATAATTAGATTAATTTGTCCAAAAAACAGCTAAGTATCAAGACTAGGTTGGTACGCTATGCGGTTGCCACGCGGGTTGCCATAGGAAGAGCACAGTGGCGCCTCCATTATTTTCTACTCTTTTTTGCCAAGCTGTATGTAACGTAAAAAACTTGCAGGTTAAAATTTTAAAATGTTGTCAATTGCTTTTCACATAATATAAACATTATCTTTATTTCTTCAGATTCACACCGGTCTAAAACCTTTTAAATGCGAAATGTGCGGAAAAGGTTTCAAACACGCCAGTGAGAAGAGAGCCCACATTACTTACGTGCATCTTAAGAAACCCTGGCCGAAGCGAGCTAGAGGCAAACGAAGACCGGACACCAGACAGGTAAGTTGTTCTAGATGAGGATGTGAAGATGACTTCGTCATCATCATCATCATTTCAGCCATAGAAAGTCTCTCTCTGCTGGACATAGGCCTCCCCTATAGATCTCCAATAAGATATGGATAAAACCACTTTCGTATGAAGATACCGAAGCACTCTTATAACATGATAACGTACACACATCAAACGCGTGCAGTTTTACACCCACACCAACCAACACCCACACACACACACACACACACACACACACACACACACACACACACACACACACACACACACACACACACACACACACACACATTTATGGAAGAGCTGAGTCTCCTACTACATGCGCTATTTGCTTAAGTTTCAAATGAGAATAGGAACGTCAATGACCTCTATCTGTCACATGTCATTTGAAAAGTACGGTCTGAAACGAAACCTTATTCGCGCAATCAATTATTCAAAAATATAGATTTAATTTTTCGTTTTAAAATACTTCAGAGTAAAATAGACTGTCCCCAGTTGCTCAGTAAGTTTAAATTTAACGTACCCCACAATAATCCGCGTCACCCTATTAAACTACTACGTCCCCCTTTTCGCAAAACTGTATCTGGATCCAATTCCCCCATCCCCAGAATTTGCAGGCTTCTTAATAATTGTCAAGATTCGCTCGATATTTTTTCCACAACACTTCAAAAATTTAAGTCCAAAAAGTCAAAGTCAAAGTCAAACCATTTATTTCAATTAGGCCCCTATAAGGCACTTTTGAACGTCGAACAAAAATTAACTTTAAAAAATGATTCTAGTTGCCCCTTCCAAAAAGTAGATTTGTATTAAAAAAAAATAGTATTTAAGTCCTTACGGATAAGCGTTGTTTCTGCACTATCTGTTACATTATTTTAATTGTTTTAATTTTGTTATTGCATGCTGTGTCTATCGCATCATATTGTACACTATGCTTGAGTAAATTGATTGTACTATGAAGTGTAACAGTGTAACAATTGTAGATAGGCCAATAAGTAAATAAAAAAAAAAAAAGTCCTAAATGAATTAGTCTTGTGAACCGTACTTTTTGCCATCTGACAGATAGATAGACTGATAAAACGCATAGTAATAATTTGTTTTAATTTTTTTTTTTTGTAAATAAAAATAGATAAATGAATGCAATTGTTTTATATTTAAAAACAAAACCAAACAAGTAGTAAAATAAAAATAAAATGAAGTCAAAATTAAACATTATATAAAAAATAAAAATAATATTAATATCTCCTCTCCGACACTGGTACAGCAATATGTTTGCTAGAACAATGCCGTATGAAGGGGCAGACCAGCCTTCGCAATCGTCGCCATAACCGTAGGTTTTAAACCAGTTTTGTTGCAAAAGACAATAATATATTTTTATCTTATAGGGCCAGTTATCCTCCCAAGATCAGGACATGGACATGCAGGCCCCCATGTGGCCCCCATGCGACCCCAAGATGGGAGAAATGGGCCCCATGATAGATGACAAACCGGTGTACTACAATTTGAAGATTTAACTATAAGATGTTAGAAGATGTAGTTACGAAAATCGAAAAGAGTGTGCTTAGATGGTTTGGTCACGTTTAAAGGATGAATGAAAGGCGACTAACGAAAGGTATTTACAAGGCAGATGTAAGTGGGAACGCCGGGAGGGGACGCCCTAGAAGGACATACATAGACCTTATTGGTGAGGTTCTTCAGAAAGGTCAGGTGCGTAGTACTCGCAACCGGCGTGTGTGTATGACAACATGTATGAATGTAAACGAAGCAAAAGAAGTATGTAAGAATCGTAGCATATGGCGCTCTGTAATTTCTGCCTACCCCCATGGGGAAAAGGTGTGAGTTTATGTATGTATGTAACTCTAAGATCTAAGATAGTTTAGCATTAAGTGAAATTATTTATGGTAATATTATATATTTTGTGATGTTTTAGTGAAATTATAATACACGCTGTGCGCTAATGTATTCTGCAATCTGGTAGACAGTTATGGAACTTATTGTAGGAAGACAAAAAATAGCCAGAAAATCTGAATAAGGTTCATGTTTAATTGGGAAAATTATACAGTTTCGGGTAGCCGGTAGGTAAATGTGCTGTCAGTACATGAAAAATAATTTATATTAATAAACATACAAAAATTGCAATCTATTGCTTCAAACGTAAATTTACTAATACACCCCTATTTTTTAATTAGTACAAGAAAAAATTGGGCTGTATCCGAAGCTGTACTGATCATATTTGCGTAATCAAAAGTAAAAAGAAAACGAAATTCAATTTTTGCACCTGCCACTATTTAGTTAAACTTAAATAACGAAAACAGCTGTTGGAGGCGGGGCATGCTTGAGCGAGATCACGCGAACGTGAGCGAGAGATGACGATTAATGAATACTACTATGTCATGAATAGCCTGTACAATATTTCCGTAAATTGGGTATTCCTTTTTGGGATATAAACAAACGCTAATAACTTTGCTGTTAATGAATATTATTTATTGATACTTTACAAATATAATGATAAGACCGTCTACAATAAGCCCTTTAAGTATTTGTACTAATTAAAAATTAGTGGTGCATACAGAAGTGTCGGTTACGGTAACGGTAACAGTTTAGTGAGTTCAAAAGTGGTTTTTCTATCTTTAAATGCCCCACACGCGAAGTAATTTTCAAAACAGATCTGAAATAATAATAATAATAAAAATATAATTAGTCCCATCAATTAGACTACAAAAAAAATAACACAGGTATTTTTTTTCTTTTTTACATTGATGGAAACCTACTTAGATTAAGCGCATTAAATTTGAAGAGAGGGTGCTTGTAAAGTCGCTATTCAGTATAAACTGTATAGGATAGTTACGTCATGCCACATTTTGACTCGATGTATCGCGGTTATTTTTATATTAAGTGAAAACAGAAAAAAAATATGTGTCGAATATTTTCTTGTAATCTAGATGAGGGACTTAAATTAAAGTTTAGTCATCTAGCCTATTGTATATAATGAAACGCCTTACATTTAAAAAGCTAGAAATTTAGGTTTAGACCACGAACAAATTTTTTTGTATTGTATAAAAACGCCTATATTAAAGGGTTTGTTTTACCAACTATTCGACTTCCAGTCTTATCGGATACAGTAAGATGTACCTAAGTAATTTTAAATATTTGTATGAAATTGAGGCCATAATAATTTTGTTCTGAAGCTATTGAAAGTATTTTTTTTCTTTATTGTTGTATAAATTAATTCTGAAAAAAAAGGTTTTATATTATAAGAATATTTATAAAGTAAAAATGAATTTAGGATAAGAAAAAGTTTCTATATTTTTTACAAATGGATAAAGTTCCAACATCAGCAGCTATTACGAATATATTCCTATTAACGCTAGTAGTTATATTATGATTTGGTTCGCTAACCCTGTTTTGGTTTACCCATTACGGTGGTACGCCGCGAAATTCAAATTTTATTGAGTTTTTTTTGCAATTTGCAGTTAGGTGTCGGATGGTATGTTGAACAAAATATGATTTCTGGCACACGTATGTATTCAGAATTATAATCATTTTTTTCATCAATACACCACTAGTTTTTAGTTAGTACAAAAAAAATGGGCTGTATCCGTATCTGTTACTAATCATATTTGCGTAATAAAAAGTATAAAAAACGAAAACCTATTTTTAAATATGCCACTATTTAGTTAAACTTAAATAACGAAAACAGCTGTTGGAGGCGGGGCATGCTTGAGCGAGATTACGCGAGAGATGACGATTAATGAATACTACTATGTCATGAACAGCCTGAAAAAAAAAATTGATAAATTGGGTGACTTTTTGTAAACAAACACTAGTAACTTTGCTGTTTATGAATATTATTTATTAATACTTTACAAATATAATGAGAAGACCGTCTAGAATAAGCCCTTTAAGTATTTGTACTAATTAAAAATTAGTGGTGTATAAAACTCTCCAGTGAAAGACTATTTTTAATTACAAAAAAACATTTAATGCCATTCAATTAACTTGAGAGGGTTGTATTGGTGATTTTAATTATCATAACTCAGATAAAGCCCCATTTGTTAGGGTCGCGAATAATATTTTAATCAACATACAATCGAACAATGAACGGCAAATTGCAAAACCACAAGAAAACTTGAATTTCGCGGGCTTCCCTGGCGCATTCACCTTAGCCGCATAAGACGGATTTATCCGACACCTATTTTCGAGTAATTTCCGCCTGATTCGTATTTATACGACCAAAAAAAGCTGTTCGTTCAATTTGATTTATCGGTTCTTCTTTACATTCTACCCAGAAATAGGCTTATTCAGATTTATAACGCACGACTATTTAAATAAAATTGGGCGGTTAAAAGGTTAAATTTGACAACTTTGACGTTAGTTAGTTCTATTTTCGTACGTAAGAGGCGCTGGCGTTGAATTTATCAAAATGGCGGCTAAATATCGTGTTTTGTAATCATGTTTGTAAATAAAAGTGTGTATTATATCGTAATGCGAATAAATAATGCATTTTTAGACAATATTTTATAATTTAAGTGAATGAATTGTTTAATAATAAACGCGCATAATTATAATATATTTCATTGTTTTATTTGACGGAATTCGAAGCGAAACACTTAATGAAATTGACCACAGCAGTTTGACTTAATAAAAAGCAAAGAGATTTAGAATAATAAATTTTCATGGAAAAATAATATATAATAATGAAAAATGGAAATGAAATGTGGAATAATATTTTTTTTTTTTCGAGTAGGACATGCGAACAAATTTCATAGAAAAACTGTGATCCCATATTCCTATGTCTCAGTAACGCCATCTAGCATAGTTAACAAAATCGAAAGAAGATAAAAAAAGCATAAAAAATAAACAAAGAATGATTATATAAATAAAGAATAAAGGGGATTAAGGGTTTTTTTTTAATATATGAATATTTAAATAAAGATTATTATTGTTTTTTATTACTTATTGGAGCGGCAGTTGAGCGTACTAACTAAACTTGAGTAATCGACTTGACTGTGTCCACTGAGACACAAGTATCGGATGAAAATTTTGTTCGTGATGTTCTATTGGCGAGAAAGTATTGAATGTGTATTGAATCTTATTACCATACCTTTTAGTACTGTACTCGAAGCTAGAAAAGAAGAAAAAAAAAGTACTGTAGTAAGTATTATTTTTAAACTGATGGTAAACTACTTACAGTAACCGCATTACTTAAATAAAATACCGTAAACTGTGACAACTTGACCATACTTGACCACATTTTTACTATTTTATCAAATAACTATTATATGATACTGATAGACTTTTGTTAGTTTCATGATTTGTTTGTGACCATACTATAGCAATAATTCATAGTAACTATAGAATTCGTTAAAATACCTTGAAATTAGCGTTCTAGACAAAGAAATATAGCAAAGGTCTAATTGACACCACTTTGGCATCTTGACCAAACCATCAGTTTTCATAGATAATTGCATATTATTTCCTGTTTTAGGTCAATTTGGCAATTTGACAATTTTCACACACCAGCAAAAACACGTCTTGTCACCATTTGACTTCTAAACGCCATATTTTATTAACCAACAGAGCTATTACAGTGGAAAAAGAATATGTGGCCAATGGTAATCATAAAAATCTACTACTGTTAAAATTATATGGAACACTACTTTAAATCCTATAAGTAAACAGGTTTGTTCGTAAGGATCATTTATGGGCAAGTTGCCCTGTATATGTCAAGTTGCCACAGTTGACCGGTACGGTATTTGACAAAATATGATCATCAAAATATAATTATTTAGTCCATCAGTTAGTTTACAATAATAATACACAAGTATTTTTTTTCTTTTTCAAAGTGATGGAAAACTGCTTAGATTAAGCGCATTGAAGTTGAGGCCAGGTTGGGCTTGTAACGTCATTATCTAGTACCTATAAACTGAGACGTCATGCAACATTTTGACTCGATGTGTCGCCGTTATTTATTGATCACGTGAAAAAAGAAAAAATGTGTGTCGAATATTTTCTTGTAATCTAGATGAGGGACTAAAAACTAAAATTTTGACAAATAGGTAGTCCATTAAGGAGAGGGGGCTTGTGACGTAATTATTCAGTATAAACTGTACGGCACAGTGGCGTAATGCGCCATTTCGACTCAATGTATCGCCGTTACTTTTCGATTACGTGAAAAAGTAAAAATATGTGTCGTATTTTTGAGTAATAAACCATCATTGTATAATTAAAATCTTGTTGTATTTTAGACGACACCATTTTAATTATTACTTAGGCATGTAATTATTGGTTAAATGACTTTAAATAAAAAAATAAAAAAAACAATTGAAGAATTCTAATTTTAATTGATTTCATGTTCAATATAACTACTTTGTCGAACAGCTTTGTACTTACATGATTATTTTAAATCAATTTATTTATGGTTACTTTAATAAGAATTTGTTATTTCGCGGTGGGACATCGGTGGAAAATCTCGAAATGTTTGGCTGTTTATTTTTATGTAAGTATTTTTTTTTTTTTTTATATCTGTAGCTGGGTATTTTTTTCTCGTGGTCCAAAGCGCTAATTCTGACTGCCGCATAGGTAAAAAATCCTAGGTACGATTGAAAGTTGTCGAATATTTATTAATTTTGGTTCTGTCAATTATATTTTAAGTAAAAAGGTGTAGATTTACAATAAGCGCTCAGCAAGCGACACGTTAAAATGTGGCTAACTAGCCACATTTGACCTCAGTGTCGCGTCGCGCCGTCAACGGACGCGTGCGTGCGTTAGTGTGCCGTTTTTGAAGATCGAATGTTGTTTAGGTAACCTATCTACACCTTTTACTTAAAATATTATTGTCCATACGCATGAACTTTTTTACTTTTATGTATGTATCTGTGTATTTATTTTGTTTCAGTATGTATGTATCTGTGTATTTTTTATTTCTTTCTTTTTTTTTTAGAGTCACCTTGTCCTTAATTTTTGCCCAGTTACTTCTGCACCACCTTAAGGTAGACTGGTAGAAAATGCCTAAGGCATTAAGTCCGCCTTTGTAGGTACAGTTTTTTTTACTTGTGCATAAAGTTTTAATAAATAAATAAATAAATAAATAACTTTTTGGAAGGAGCAACTTGAAACATAAAACAAAAGAACAACAATACAGATAATAAAAAAACAAGAAAATATTAAATAACTAGGTAAAGACACATAAAAAAATCGGCCAAGAGCGTGTCGGGCCACGCTTAGTGTAGGGTTCCGTAGTTTCCCGTCCGTCACAATAAGTGTGCAAAATGCTTGCATATACGATTATACTACAAACTTAGTCCAGAAATTATTTTGTACAACTTTTTGTCTATTTTGTACAAAAACTGTGGTTTCCATCCAAGTTCAAAATAAATTTCCTAGAAAGTCTTTATAAAGTTCTGCAGTTCAGATTTTTTTTTATACTTTCTAAACTTATGGTTCAAAAGTTAGAGGGGGGGGGGGGGGCACATTGTTTTTTACTTTTGGAGCGATTATTTCCAAAATTGCGCGTGATTTATAGGTACACATATTGGTACCAAATTTCAGCTTTCTAGTGCTAACGGTCACAGAGATTAAGCGAGGACGGACGGACGGACAGACAGACATGGCGAAACAAACTATAAGGGTTCCTAGTTGACTACGGAACCCTAAAAAGACCTGTGCGAGACCAAAAAGGCCCTATCTCAGCATCGATTAGCTGCGACATTTAAAAATATAAATATCGCAGCGCACACATGATGTTGAACCCCATGGCGTAGATTGTTTTTCGTCGGCGCTTCCTTATTTACAAGATAAGATTTTCATGCAGTGCTTTTGCTTAATAAAAAAAAAAACAACCGACAGGTGAAAATTAACTCTGTCTGTGGCTTTGGTGGTTTTGTTTCATTCATAATGGCCACCGACTAACGAACGAAACTAGAGTTATTTTACTATGCGTTTGAAATGAGAATAGGAACGTCAATGACCTCTATCTGTCATATGTCACTTCAAAAGTACGCTCTTTCATTTTGAATAACTGCGACTCGGTAAAACAAAAAAATAAATAAAATTGATACGCGATTAAGGGTTTCGTTGCAGACCGCACTTTTCAAGTGACATCTGACAGATAGAGGTCATTGACGTTCCTATTCTCATTTGAAACGCATAGTACACCTGTTAGCGTTTTTTTAAGAAGTCGATTGTTTATTTTTGGAAAAAAGTTTTATTTTGCAATTTTTAGTTCCTTTGTATGTAAATAAAGTCTTTTAACACTTGAAGGATCACTGGAATTGGTTAACAACTGCTAAAGACGGCGCCGGCAAAAAACCGGGCCGTGTTAAAACCGTGTCGTGGGCATGAGGCCTAAGGACTGACATTTAAGTAGATCTGTCGTAGTACTAACTTACTGGCTCGTGGCCGTCAAAAGGTTTTAGAATATTAAACCAATTATATATTTTTTTTCAGATACCCTCTGTCTGCTAGCGTTAACGCCAGTACTACCGACATCTGGCAAAAGACATCGGTTACACGGGCCTGAAAAGGAACTGCCAAATTCCTACGAATCTCCATACATTGCTTCGAGTTATGATGACACTATAACGTCGGAACAAATCGAGGATCCAAATAAGCTTCTTACGTTATTTACGAAAACTAAGAATGAGGTTGATGATTAAATTATATGATCTACTATTAAATCTCAGACCAACAATAAAACGAAAACAGCTAAACATGAAAAGTGAAGCCATAAACCCGTGCAAATAAAATACACACTTACGCACACACTTACCTAAAACCATGCTATAGCGTTCTTAGTAAGTCGCGATCCGAAGTCAAGCAGTGACATTAAGTGCGAGGGTTGCCATTGCCATACATTTTTGTTAATATTAATCAAATCTTCCTTTTTATAGAGGAAGATTTGATTGTTTGTTTGCATTGAATAGGCTCCGAAAGTACTGGACCAATTTGAAAAATTCTTTCATCGTTGGGAAGCTATACTATCCCCGGTGACAAAGGCTACTTTTTATCCCTGTATTCCCATGGGAATATGAAAAAAGTTTGGGGTCTATTAGTGATCTCGAGTTGGCTAGACATAAAGAATGATGCAATGAAATGTGCAGATGTGTCCGAAATGATTTTGATTTTTTAATATTCTTTAGATGAAACTGATATTTAATTTCCTGTATCCGACCGGTATACGGATAGTTATATCAATATCCGCGGATACCTAATGTTTTATTTAAATCTGTTTCAAATATAGTAATTGTAGTGTGTGCTTTTGGAAGTCGAGTAACTACTTGAAATTCTTATTAAAAAAACACATTTTTTTTTTAAAGTAAAGTTAAACGCGTTACCTAGGTACTTAAATCGAACTAGTTCAATTTTATTTCTTCCTTTTAAATTAAGAATAATAATGCCTTTCATAAGCATCTTGCGGGGCCTATCTCCGTTACGAGTCATAGTGAATAATGATCGCAGGGCAAAGTGTTCAACAATTAACTGTCAAACAACTAGTTTCGTATTGGCAGTCATCGGTGTGTACCTAGGATGACGTCATGCGCAGTCTCAGAGATGTGACGAAGCGCACAGTAGGTACCTACCCCGTCTGATAGTCACCGTACGTAACTTGAAGTGCAATGCCATTTTTTTTTTGTTAATACTCAGTTGTCATCAAATTTCGGTGCGCCATTTTGTCACCGGCAATGAAAAATTAGCGAGATTATTGACCTCGCTGTTCCTAGCATGAAATGTTTGACGTAATCACGTAAACATAACATCGAAACGAACTTATAAATCTCTTTAATGTTACAGGTGAAAGATGCGGAAGTTTTACTATCAGATATGCTGAGAGTTCTTCAGCGCCTATTAGTGAAGAAACCTCAGCAGGAGAATGTGAAGGAAGCGTCTAAACAAAATTACGGACAAAACATAGCTTGGTCCTATTATGACGATATTGGGAAATAAACCATTTAGTAAATGATTATAAAAATAAATTGAAGTGTGTTTATTATTGAGTAGGTATTTCTGGAGTGGAGCTCCTCAAGTTCCGAGCTGAGCTCACGATTACTGACAAATGCTTGCACTAACAGATCGGTCTCCTCATATCTGTGTGGCTGGTGGCGCCTCACACCAAATACTTGCGCGGAAATATAAATAGTTCTTTTTTAAATATAATTTTAATAATTATATATTTTTTTAATATATTATAAACCCGTGCTTGACTGTAATCCCACCTGATGGTAAGCAGTGATGCAATCAGTGATGGTGAAGCGCACTAGTTTATTAAGAGCCTATTCACTCTAGCCTTGAAGACACCTAAATTATAATCGGACGGGAAGGTGTCCGTTACCCCAGCCAGAAGTTGTCGAAAATTACCATTTGAATCTGATAGATAATTAGTTGTGCGGCTTCTGTAATTGTTGCGCACATTTTTAAATTTGTTGCGCTTATAGTTTTTTAATTATTTCACAAAAACATTTCCTGCTGCGGTAACGTTACCCCAGCCAGACCTTTTTCTTTCTAATGGGAATATTTAAAGAATTACTAGCTATAAAATTAGTTGTCTAGATGAAGTAAATGTTGTGCCTTATTTTGTATTTGTTCTTTCATGGGTTGCGAAGTTATTCGAGATTTTGCTGGGGTAACGTTTTTGGTTTTGCTAGATCTTTGAAATGGTTAAGCGGATTCATAACATATTTTGTACATGGCTTCTTAGGAATTAGTTTAAATTTGTTGTGCAATAAAAAAACCAAAATAATACATAGCTTAAAGGTTATTTCACGAAATAGAAAAACACTTCAATTGGTCCCAGCACTCTCAATAAGAGCTCTAAAGACTTACTTTAAACGTTATTTTAAAGCTTGTAACTGCTTTCAAATGTATGTGAAGTTTCTTGAGTATCCTGTAAGTATTTAACAAGTTATGATGATATTGAGTTCTTCACGAGCACGGTCTTGATGCACGCGGTGTTATTTGGCCACTGGATTGGATATATGAACCGAATGTTATGTCAATTATTAGTTGTTTAGTTCAGTTGTATATCAGTAAAATTTCAGCTCAGTACATTGGGTAATTAATGAGATAATACAATTAAAGTCATTAGGAACCGAATGACCGTGGTAACCCGACCAAGTTTAGGTGGTTACGAAAAAGCGAAAACGCAAAACATTATGGTACCTTCTAAAATATGTAGGATAGTGTTACAAATTTAGTACAGACTAATACACAAGTTTAAAAAAAAACTACGTGATTATTAAATAATTTTTATTGACAGGTAATATAATCATTTCAATTGAACTTTTAAAGTACCTATCTGTAATTTTAATCTGTGATTCTTTTAAGTAGGTATAAGTTAAATAATAGGTAAGTACATATTAATAAAAAAAATGCTACTATTTCTGTAGTTACATTATACAAGCTTACCTTGTTCGTGAATTCATCAAGCAGCCTGCACCATAACTACTAGGGTTTGCAATTCGAATATTCGAATATTCATTTTATTCGAATATCCGGTACAATTTCAAATTCGAATAATTCATTAAAATTATCTGAATATTCGAATACTTAATTAAGTAATTTAATTCTAAGTCCAACCGTGCCCTTGAGTCCCACTCTGTTGAGTCCTTGTACTCAATCGTTCACTCGGTCATCAGTCGTCCCTCGCCCACCGTCAAGGAAGGACAGTATGCATCCGCAAACGCATAATTATTTGAGAGTTGTGCGCGTGGCGACATTCACGTAAGTATTTCAGACAAACCTAATTAATTCCACAAACTGTTATTAAGTAGTGTAGAAACAGGAAATTCGGCTCAATAGTAGAAAAATAAAATAAAATAAATAAATAAAATAGGCATACCGACCTAAAACTTGAAAGTCGAGGCCTACGAAAAAGCACTATTGAATTAAAAATTTAAATATTTTAGAATTTATTAAGAATAAATAGGATAAGCCGAGTACTTACTGTCTTTTTTGCTATAGTTTAGGTTAGTAGATTATAGTATAGAATAATCCAACCTAACTACTGAGCCGAAATTTCTGTTTCTACACTACTACACTAAGGTTGAGATAAATAAACGTTACTAAGCAAGTGTTTTGGCTTAGCTTAGCTTAGCACCTGTAGTTTGCCCATTGCGCAACAGTGACAACCGATGCTAAGCCAAAGCAAGTGCTTAGTGACGTTTATTTATTTCGGCCTAGGTGTTTTACTTTGCAACGGTGTTTATTTATTTTATTTTTTTTATTACTTACTGATTTGGTTGGTTACGCGAGCCGGTGCATGGTTTGATCAGTTACGATTTTAAAAATATTAGATTGCTGTGTGTGCCTTTTTAAACTACTTGAATGTACATAAAGTAGGTATTACATTTATAATAATCTTATCTAAATAAAAGTTCTGATTTCAGTTCCTGCATTGAATGCTGTCTAAGACAAATAAATCTTAGTGATGACGAGTGGAAGTGTTGGTTGACAAAGTTGAATTTAAAGAGTACACCAAACGATCTAAAGACAAAAAATCTGTGTGGTAGGTAACACATTTTACGTGCTGAAGGTGGTTCGCAAGCAAAATGCAAAATCTGCAAAGTAGTATTGTCAAACTCTATGTCAACGACTCCTTTGGACATACATCTGCAAAAGATGCATTCCATATTTGTAAAAGGAAAGGTCAATTTATTCTGATGAGGTTACAATAACTGCAAGTGGAAGCTAAGAAAATTCCAATGAAGTACAGAAGAAGAAAAGGCGACTCACAGATTATTTCAAATCTGAAGATAGCTCTGAAGACATGATCTCCATGTTGGCAGCTTTAGATGGTCTGCCGTTATTCCTAAGCGTCATCACTCATCAGTATCATGTTATCATATTCCTAAGCCAAGACTTACCTATGTTTACTGTGTGAAATGATAATTAATGTGGTTTTTTTATTAAAAAACAATAAAACTAATTATAATACTTTATTTTATTTGAATAGAATTATGCGGCAATCAAACTAAACCCCCGTATTGCTGCTCATGTGTGTGTTGAATTGATTTTCAGTAATTGTTAAAAAAATATTCGAATATTTGGCTGTAGAAGTATTAATTTTATTCGAATAGTAAAATTAAACGAATAGTGCAAACCCTAATAACTACGAACATCAATAGAAGCACTCCACATTAGCAGTAACTCGCCACACTTATTATTTTATATCTTTAGGATCTCTTAATATCTACCACATACCTTCTCGTTTTAGCCACAACAAATTTTAAATAGTCCAATAATAATTTCATAAACACACACTCAAACACACATCACATACACACCCGCACTCACAAACAGCAACCACTCGTCCACACACAGTACACAAACATCATATATTCACGCATACTCAATCATGCATGACTCTCATAAAACTATCCCATTTGTACCTACTGTTACTTTAAACTTACTTTTTCGCCCAGATTTTGTAATCAACTTCAGTGTAAATGCAGACTTAATCTAGTAAACATTTTTACACGTAGTATAATAATAGTGTATTTAAGTAAACTAAGTACTTGACTCTGGAGAGAACCCGTAACACTATTGTTAATTACTATTTAAGATCTTTTTTAGGGAGGCAAACTGTCACTCCTTAACACAGGTTGCTCTACTACCTAGCTCGGAGAACAGTGGCTCACCCCAACTTATTATTTTTTAGTTTAAGTCCTACGATAATTTAACTCACTAACTCCAATATGTACGTACTACAAATATCTTTATTGCAATAAAAATATTATTATTATTATTATTATATATTAGCTCTCACGCACTCTGTAAATATTTGCAAAAACAGGAAACGGAACTGCCGAAACGCACGCGCACTCTACAAGATGAATTATGTGATTATGGAGCATGTTTAGTGCGATATGCAAACAATGCGCCCCTTCACCCCACCCCTTCCGCGTCCTACCGAACGACATGTTATATCAGTGATTTTTGATAAGTTTGTGCAACTGGAAGATAATAATAATGTTTTCATAGTACAGATATTATTATATTATTAATGTATTTAACAGTGTACGCGTCTGTACCGAAATTGTAAGGTGTATTATACTAAACATTTCAAAAGATAGTATAATGTTCTGCGTTTTCGCTTTTTCGTAACCACCTAAACTTGGTCGGGTTACCACGGTCATTCGGTTCCTAATGACTTTAATTGTATTATCTCATTAATTACCCTATGTACTGAGCTGAAATTTTACTGATATACAACTGAACTAAACAACTAATAATTGACATAACATTCGGTTCATATATCCAATCCAGTGGCGAAATAACACCGCGCGCATCAAGACAGTGCTCGTGAAGAACTCAATATCATCATAACTTGTTAAATACTTACAGGATACTAATGAAACTTCACATACATTTGAAGGCAGTTACAAGCTTTAAAATAACGTTTAAAGTAAGTCTTTAGAGATCTTATTGAGAGTGCTGGGACCAATTGAAGTGTTTTTCTATTTCGTGAAATAACCTTTAAGCTATGTATTATTTTGGTTTTTTTATTGCACAACAAATTTAAACTAATTCCTAAGAAGCCATGTACAAAATATGTTATGAATCCGCTTAACCATTTCAAAGATTTAGCAAAACCAAAAACGTTACCCCAGCAAAATCTCGAATAACTTCGCACCCATGAAAGAACAAATACAAAATAAGGCACAACATTTACTTCATCTAGACAACTAATTTTATAGCTAGTAATTCTTTAAATATTCCCATTAGAAAGAAAAAGGTCTGGCTGGGGTAACGTTACCGCAGCAGGAAATGTTTTTGTGAAATAATTAAAAAACTATAAGCGCAACAAATTTAAAAATGTGCGCAACAATTACAGAAGCCGCACAACTAATTATCTATCAGATTCAAATGGTAATTTTCGACAACTTCTGGCTGGGGTAACGGACACGACGGGAAGACCGCAGCAGGCCAGTTGTTCCAGTCCTTCGATGTACGCGGTATAAACGACGAAGCGAAACTCTTTGCCCGAATCGAGGGAGTGCCAACGATGTAAGGGTGGACACTCGCCGTACGCCGGATTCGCGTGTATCCCAGACGCAGGGAGCTGATTGGATTGGATAATGGACTGCATTATTACGGGGGTTGAAAAGTACGTTAGTAGGTAGGTCTGACCTCGCAAATGCGACACGAATTAGGACGACGAACATGTGAATATGGACAAAGGAATTTGGCAGGAAACATGCAGCAACACTGACCTGTAGATTCACCGTCTCCAATATCTATCCTCCGCGTCGGTCGACAGAGGGGTCGAGTCCTTGCTGGATTTAGGGCAGCATACGAGGAGGCGCGCAGACGCTTGTCACCACATAAACACGCACTTTCCGTAGTGTTTTAGACAATAGTTCGTATATAAATGCACTCGCGACAGTTCGCAACCGTAAACTAGTAATAAATTAATAACGGAGCATGTTCTTATAGTAACGCTACTCTCGTTCAAGAGAGCGAGGGTCTTCACACAGTCACCGCCACGGTGACAAGGGACAGCGATAGTCCAGGTGTGCATGCGGGAAAAGGATGGAATACGATAGGATAGTTACGCATTTTGCAATGTCATTTTTACTTCTACCCTACAATGAAAATTATGAACGAATACGAAATCCAACAGTGGTGTATTTTCCTCAAAAGACCATTTCAAACACTAATCTGCATGGTTATTACATGATCTGACCAAGATGATGTCAGCCCGCGTAGCATGAACACTTAATTTCTTTTCTTCCGAGACACGACAATTTTCTTTCTGTCCAACTTGACATTTCTTCTACCCGAGCATGAGGCGACTCGTCGACAAGCGTTTGTACATAGAGAAAGAAATTGACATGCTGTCTATAGCAACTGTCAAGTTACTAGAGGTGTAGGTAGATTGCTTGTCTAGGTCTCATTTGATGTAGACTGTTTGACACTTGTTGACAGGGAATGTTTCGAAAAGAACTGTCAAAAGTGGAGAAAATACGCACGCAGTTCATGCTCGGCATTGTAGATTCTTGTCTACTGACGAATCGACATATAACTTCTCATCTTTCTTGACATTGTCATGCTCGAGACGAAAGAAATGTCTATAATATAATCTGTCACTTTGCCGATTCGTCTGTAGACAAAGGCCGTTTCTTCGGTGTTCATGCTACGCAGGCTGGACCTTAAACTCATATCTTTTGAATCAGTGACCGGCAAATTCTGAAATTTGGTGTCAAATTTGGACAAAATAACGACAAAATTTTTGTGTTATCAAAATTAAAATCCCTGATGCTGGCCCTGCTCTGGCAGGGACACCGCTTGGCAATGTCACGGAAAACTATATGGGCATTCGGACCCCACGGCCCAAGTGTTGTTTAAATATTTCGCTGTTGAGGTTTTCAGCTCATATTTTGATTCAACGTACAGCCGACATTGAACAGCAAATTTAAAAAAAAACAAGTACATTTTAAATTACTTATTTGATTTATAATTTCCCCCTTCAATTAAACTTACACAAGTTTTAAGTATACCATTACCGTAGTCTACATTATCACTTGTATTGACTTGTAAAATATTATTCCCCATGTTTTAGGGAGAAAGTTCAACAAATGGCAACTCTTCGCGACACACATAGATAAAATGGTGGCTTCACCTTTGATGTTCAGATTCAAATTCATATTTTCTTGTTTTTTTTTTCAACTGTGTTAGGTTGAATAAAATATGATTTGCTTAAGAGCTACACGAAAATGGGGGGAATACCGCGGTGCCATAGGCCTACAGTAATAAAACAAACAAATTACACTGTTTTTTCATTTATTTAAAAAATAATAAAAGATAACACTCGTCGGACGTCATCTAAATGCTCAACACAGCTCAACAAACAATAGCTTAACGTTACGATTATAATTTAAAATGGCTAAAAAAAAACGGTTTACAATTGGGAATAAAAAAAAACACTGGTTTCCTAAAATAATAAAACTGTTTTTTTTTTCTAATTAAAATAAGGGGTTTTATTTTAAAAGATAAAACGGGTCCTTTTTTATTTAAAAATTTTTGTGTATCTTTTAAAATAAAACGTAATTTATTTATCCAATAATAAAGCTGCTGCATTAAAAAAGCGCTTGATTTATAAAATCACTACTTAAGTGCGTTTTATGCACTGGATAGATATTCTTGCGACAGCCTAGAAGGCCTTTTCATTTTAATCACGATAATTGAGCCATTTTGATATAGAGTGTAAAAATACCTGGTCACAAAGTTAATCTATGTTGGGGACGGCTTCCAGTCCAACCAGATGCAGCTATGTATAGTTAAAATCTCGCTGCAGACTTGGTCATAAATCATAATCGGAGTAGGGATGTGCGCTAGTTGCGCGCGCTCAAGGCCATTATCGATAAGTCGATGAAGCCATTTCCAATATCTCCATTGATAATTGGCAAAAATGTGTGGAACATGCAGAATTGCTGCAAGATGAAGACTTAAGAAAAGCACATTTATGCGAAGAGTTCATCATTCATTTGGATGATGATGACGATGACTCAGACGAAGAATTTTAATTTTCTATTTTTAGTTTTATATAATATACGTTCTTTTGTTTATATATTTAATATGCTTTGTAGTAAATTTGGTAATAAAATAAAAAAATGTGTATTTATTTTTATCACCCATTTATAAATATATAAAACTATCGATATCACTCGTCGACTGCAGTAATGCACAGGACTACGTGTGGGCGTGGCCTGCCCATAAGGCCCGTGAGTGGGAAAGAGAGCGAAACACTCGAATGATTTATGACCGAGTCTGCAGCGAGATTTTAACTATACTATAATACCAGTATTATACATGAAGCGACTGCTTGTCTGCCTGTCGGACATGATACCCCTTGGTTAGACTGATTGTCAAGACTGAAGGTTCTGACTGTCTCTAACGACTGACAGAGGTCTACAAATGATAGCCGGGACCAACGGCCGATGTAATTGAGAACCTCCTCCTGAATTCAGGCAAGCGAAATTACGACTCTTGACTCTGCTAAGATCTTTTTACACCCGATATAGTTGGTACTAAAAAGCCTAACTTCGAACTTTTAATTCTTTGTTCCAACAAGCCCTAGGCATCTCCCTAGAGAGAGAGTTAAAAGCGTTTTTTTATTTAATAATAATTAATTATAAATCATGAAAATATGAAAAAAGTTGTCAACACTGATATTATTATTAATTTTCATTGATTACTCGCTTTCTTAAAGTTTAAAATAACGGATCGCTAACTAATAGTACGTAGCTGATTTTAAGAATTTACATATACATACATAAATAAACTTACGCCTTTTCCCCCTATGAAGGTAGGCAGAATACGAAAGAACGACACCTGCTACAATCCTTACATACACCTCTTGCTTCGTTAACGTTCAAACACTGGCCCTACACTCTCGCCGGTTGCGAGTACTACGCACCTGACCTTTATGAAGATATTTTAATATATTGAAGACAGTTTTGCTTATATAGGCCTTTAAAAACTTAAAAGACTAAGAAAACTATGCTTCAAAATTGTATGTAATAAACCAAAAACTGAAGCAGTGTTAGCCTTGTAGTGTGACTGGCGGAATGCCAAGGTACCTCTGACTTCGCATGCATGTGCGTATTGTAAAATTATTAGCATGCCTTAGAGGTATTTCTCGACGCCATTTGAAGCTAAGCCCGAGGCACATGGGCGGCATATCAACACTGCCCACTAACCAGCTCAGTCACTAATCACACCACAACTAACATTATAAATGACGACCCGTTTTTTTAAAACCCGTCATTATCAGCGATCCGTTTTTTTAAACTCGAAAAAAAAACCGCGCACGAATAGAATTGAAATTGGAATTTTGAATACAAAAATACAAATGAATTGTAATTGTTTTGAATCTTAAATTATAACATAGTAATTACATAATTATTAATTAATGATATATATTTTTTTAAATAAAAAAACACGTTGTTTTTTTTTGTTTGTAAATTAAATCATCTCCATTGTGTTCGTTCCTCCCGCGTACTCGTCTTGGGCTTCCTCCTCTTCGTCAAAAACTTCATCATCGTCCACGTTTGCCTCCTATAATCAAATAATTAGATATTGTTATTAATGTTAACATAGCTAGCTGCCCCGGCAAAATTCGTACCGCCTTTGAATCAGTTGAAGGCCTATTCAAACCGGAGCGATATTCGCTCCCGCTGTGCAACGTGACTAACGTGTTTATTCTTTGGCGACTCAGAAATGACTAACTGGCGAAAATTTCTTACCTCTCTGAGCGAAACTCGACTACCGCGCGTTATTCTACCCACAACGATAGCGAAATCCGTTTTGGTGTAAACAGTAATATTACCGCATACCCACTGGGTTTTCTCTGCCGCAGACGGTAGCGAATACCGCTTAGGTCTGAACAGTAATATTACCGCATACCCACTGGGTTTTCTCTGCCGCAGACGGTAGCGAATACCGCTTAGGTCCGAACAGTAATATTACCGCATACCCACTGAGTTTTCTCTGCCGCAGACGGTAGCGAATACCGCTTAGGTCTGAACAGTAATATTACCGCATACCCACTGAGTTTTCTCTGCCGCAGACGGTAGCGAATACCGCTTAGGTCTGAATAGGCCTTTATGTCGTGTTACTTAACTTAAAATGGACCGGGAAGACATTTGTTACCCGTCGATACGGAACTTCGTTCCAAAATAATTGGGTATTTGACAAAAAAAATAGTTTTTAGTCCGTCATCGTCATCTAGATTACAAAAAAAATATTCGACACGTATTTTTTCTTTTTAAAATTGATGGAAAACTGCTTAGATTAAGCGCATTAAAGTTTAGAGAGTAACAGTTAAAATGACAGACGGGACCAACAGGTAAACTTGCTTTCCTAGCCACGAAGGAGTCTTGGTTTTGTAAGAAATGGTCACCCATCCACTGACTGACCTCGCCAAGCGTAGCTTAACCTTCGATCAACCAGTGCGGCTGTTAGATTCTAGCCACAAGCTCCTCCAAGGTTACGTTAAATCAAAATCAAATCAAATCAAAAGTCATTTATTCAAATTAGGCTGAGGATCAGCACTTTTTGAACGTCAAAAATTACATAAGACAGTCCCCCAAAAAGCCCGCCCTTCGCCACTTCCTAGTGTTTTTGCTGGGAAGAAGAAGTGGCGGAACAAACTCCCCAGCAACACGTGCTGTCTGATATGTTAGAAGAACAGTTTAAACAGCATTGGTAATTAATAAGCTTAATCATTTAAATTAAATAATTTGCTACATGCTAGCTAGCACACACCAATATACACACACACATACACACACCCACACACACACATACACATACACACACAAACACTTACTGCATGGCGGACAATTTTTTTTTTTTTTACATACTAATCCATTAAACCAGTTTTAACCTGTAAGCATCTATAAACTTAAAGGTAGATCGACACACTGCTTGTTGTAAAATTAAAATGTAATAATCTTTAGCCGAACACTGTCTTTTAAGATACAGGATACCCTAGTTTAAGAGGCAGGGTTTATCAGTTTTGTATACAGATTTTTCCAACCTACACAAGCCGTAGGGCAATTATTGGTAGCAATTCACCAATTGTTTATAAGATTACTTTGTAATACCTCTACGTAATGGTTTTATATCTGTAATTCTTGAAGCAATAAATTTATTATTATTCTTATTAATATACAAGACAGTAGTAATTAGAATAGTAAGTACCGACGTTGACAACTAAACTCATGCAAAAAAATAAAATATAACTAACTGAATAAATATAAGCCTTCAAGTAAAAAGGGCGTGCCCGCTTACATGTTAGTATATCAGTTAAGAAAATGGTAAAGGATGCTGTACCTGATACTGCTGGTATTCGGAGATCAGATCCGCCATATTGCTGGCAGCCTCAGTGAACTCCATTTCGTCCATGCCCTCGCCTGTGTACCAGTGAAGGAAAGCCTGGAATGCATTAAATACGCATTAATAGTACGAAAAGAAAAATATTGTTCGTTCGATCGAATGAATATTTGTACAAAAATTTAAAGGGCAATGCCCATTTCTGGCCATGTTTTTCCCATCTATGATAATAATATTAATATTTCACAACTTTTCATACAACGCCATCTAGGCCAAAGGTAAGCAGAGCTTGTGTTATGGGTTCTAGACAACTAATAAACATACTTATATATTTTTAAATAAAAAAAAAATAAAAAAATAAAAAAAAAGAAAAAAAAAATACAAAATACAAAAAAAAAAAAACAAAAAAATACATACATATTATAGATAAATTACACCCAGACACGGAACAAATGAATGTGCTCATCACACAATCGTTTGTCCTGGGTGGGAATCGCACCCACGACCTCCGGCATAGCAGTCAGGGTCACTAACTACTAGACCAGTAGGCCTGTCTATCTATGTAATAAATACTAAAAATTTACTAAGTTAGTAACTTAAATATTGCTATTACCGATTTGAGATGACTACAAAGGTATCAAAAGCAGATCTTCATATTATGACACTCAATTGTTAATTACATTCTAATATTTCGGTTCGATAGCAAAATAGGGATAACCTACAATTCTTAATTAAGAAAGTCCCACCAAGTTTTATGTGACAAATAGCTACTGTTCAAATCTATGATGACAATCCTAATCAAATCAAATCAAATCGTTTATTGCCAAATCCATAATGTACACAGGTGGTAAATAAAACAAAATAGAGACAATTATGGACCCTGTCGGGCACAGAAAATTTTGCAAATATGCAGAGAGGAAAAGCGCTTTATTAATTTTCAGTTTAAAATGTTTTGTATCCTATTAAGTATTTCATATTTCCATTAATCCTTCAATTGAGGTAATTAGAGACACAATAGAAAGACAATGACAGGCGGACACCGGTGTCCTCTCGGGGTTTAATGAACCCTTGGTACACAATGCTAAACATTTCCAGTATAAGCTGATCTCGCTATACAATGGATTTCCATACAATGCGAGTTCAGCGTAAACTGTAAAAGTATATTTTTTATTGTAGAAATGTCATGAGATAACTCCAGGTTTATGTTTCATTAAGTAAAAATAATACAAAAAGTCCTCGATTAAGTAGATCAGTTCAAAAAAATTGCATAGTTTTACAGATCACATTGCGGGCGGTGTCATTTAGCCACAAGCTCAAAAAAGCAGGTTGTAATATATCTACAACCTGCTTTTTTGAGCTTGTGGCTATGTGTGTGGTATAGTTGTGTAAGTAGCTCACCTTTCTCCTGAACATGGCGGTGAACTGCTCGGAGATGCGCTTGAAGATCTCCTGTATGGCGGTACTGTTGCCGATGAACGTGGCCGACATCTTGAGGCCGCGAGGCGGGATGTCGCACACTGCCACCTTCAAGTTGTTCGGGATCCACTCCACGAAGTAGCTGAGGGGGAAACACATACTCCATTTGAACTAACACTAAAAACCTAATTTTACCCAAAGACATTCAATACCTATAGACCGGACATCACGAACAAAATTTTCGTCCGAAAAAGTGTGTCCTGCTGGATACAAGTCTATGAGTTTTTTGTAGTACGCTCCGCTGCCGCTCCAATATTCATATATTATTCTAGATGGCGTTACTGAGACATGGGATCAAAGTTTTTCTATGACATTTCCTTGACATGCCCGCTCTATAGTATTTTAAATCTCTTTGTTTTTACCCGACTGAAATGTAATGAAATGAAATAGAAATGAAATGGAAATAAAATTAAATGAAATTGAAATAAAATGAAATGAAATTATTTATTATGCAAGTAGGATATAGAAATCATTTTTACACGTCATTTTTTCCTTTAAAGCTAGCTGAAGTCGGCATTTCCGAACTGACTACCTACGGCGTCTCGACTTCGACTACGGCGAAGCAAAAGGTTCATCTGTTCCCTAATAACTTCTAAACTTGTTATCATAATTAGACAAAAAAGGAGTCGTTAGAAGCCTCTTCATAGTCCGCTGGTTATAGATTCCATGAGGTTACGTTAAATTGACTAAAACGCTCACTAGGGGACATAAAAAAAAAAAAAATTGTGTGGGGTATCAAATGAAACAGTTTTCCTAGCACATTATTTAACTGCTATAAAGGGTGACTGGTAATTAGTGACCGATACTTAAACACGTGATTGTACTCATGAATACGAATAACTTTCCTAAAGAAACATTTTTTTTTATACTTATTAACTTTCAATTAATTCAATTACGTCAGTACTGCACAACGGGAGCGGTGGCGGTGGCGGGGGAGCGTGTGACGCTACTACTAGTAGATTTTGTCCTTCCCGAGGTCAGACTATCAGCTGATAGATCGTGCCGATTCGTGCCTACTGTGAACGATAACAGGCGCGCGCGCGGGAATTTCAATCAACGTTTTTGTTATTTTATTGTGTTATAAGTTATTGTGTATTTAAATAAAGTGGGAAAGTTTATTGAAATCATGAATACAATCACGTGTTTAAGTATCGGTCACTAATTACCAGTCATCCAATATAAGGTCTCATATTCTCATATTCTCATATTCTTTACATCGGCTGTTACATTTAAGATTTTGTCCCTCTAGTAGTAGGCGGACAAAAGCCCAAACGCAAGGTGGGTGGGTATTGATTTAAGGAAACAACAAACTTCTAAACAACATTAGTTTATTTCCTAAAAACTATTTAAATAAAAAACACAAGGTTACTGCCAGCCAATAGTGTATATTAGGTACACTTTACACAATGGGGTTGTCAATAATGACTGTCAACACGCTGAACGACTTGAAAGAGAAGTGTAGACAACTCGAGCTAGGTTTCCATAGCAGGGCTCAGTTCCATGAACCACCCAAACCTATGTCTTCTTTTGTGGCAGCAGACTTGGCATACCAACCACCAAAAGGTTCACATCGAGTCGAAACCGTGCAAACTGATTCTGGATCGTTGTTCTGTGTTCGTTGTAGGGTTAACGGGCATTCATTACCACAATGCAAATCAACGGAAATCGTGTGTTACCGTTGCGGCAAGAAGGGCGTACGTGCACCGTCGTGCCCTACGTGCAATAAGGAACAACAGAAGAAGAAGCCGAAGGAGCCTCAATCGTGTCCAACTTGTCATTCTTCAAAAAACTAAATTCGCGGAACTACAGCCAAAATTTTGATAGGTCCGATTGGGACGATTATTTAAAATCATTAAAAATATTTTTTAAAACACTAACGGTAGATACAGTACGATATAAAACTATGGATGATAGTCGTCCACATTTAACAGTTTCCATATACGATGAGTATTATTATGGTTTACTCGACTCGGGTTCCTGCATCTCGGTGTTAGGCTCCGATGTTGGCCAACAATTCATAAGGGCGGGTGCGACTTTACACGCAGATACGCAGTTGGGCAACATCGTAACTGCCAATGATTCGCGGGCATCCGTGGAGGGTTATTTATTTTTACCAGTGACTCTCATGGGAGTGACTAAAGTAATTAAATTCCATGTCATTCCAGACATTACCACACCGTTGATTTTTGGCATTGATTTTTGGAAGGCCTTTAATTTGGCCCCAAAATGTTTTAATAAATTACCTTTCCATTATTTAAAAAACAATAGAGGCCATACATACGTCTCGGAGGTTAGGCACCTACAACCTTTTGACGAATTAACACCTGACCAAAAGAATGAAGCGGAGTTATTAATTAAAAATTTCGAAAACATATCCTTTGAGGCTAAGGGATTAGGTCGTACCCACCTGTTGCGTCATAAAATAGACACGGGGGATGTCCCCCCTATTAAACAGCGTTATTATCCTTTATCACCTGAACGCCTCAAGGAACTTAACCGTCAGCTGGATGAGATGTTGGAGATGGGAGTAGTGGAACCCAGCAATAGCGCGTGGAATAACCCGGTTCTACTGACTCCTAAACCGAATGGGGAATGGCGATTTTGCCTGGACAGTCGCAAACTAAACGCGGTCAGCAAGCAAGATGCGTACCCACTACCCTACGTCTCCCAAATTTTAGACCAGTTGCGGGACGCACAATACCTTTTGTCAATCGATTTAAAATCTGCATTTTGGCAAATCGAATTGGACTCCGTTTCCTCCAAAGAGAAAACCGCATTCACGGTTCCGGGTCGAGGTTTGTTCCATTTTAAAGTTATGTGCTTTGGGTTGACAGGAGCCCCAGCTACCCAACAGCGATTAATGGACAGACTTTTCGGCCCAGAGTTTGGTAATAAGGTGTTCGTCTATTTAGATGATATTATTATTTGCTCATCAACCTTCGAGGAGCACATTTCACTTCTAAAACGGGTTTTAGACAAATTAAGGCAGGCTAATCTGACAATTAATTTGCCAAAGTCTTGTTTCTTTCGACGAGAACTAAAATATCTGGGTTACCGAGTAGACGAGCATGGCTTACACACTGATCCGTCGAAAGTTCAGTCAATTGTTGACTTTCCAACCCCTACCTCCCGTAAAGAAGTGAAAATGTTTCTTGGAACGGCCTCATATTATAGACGTTTTATTAAAAACTTTAGCACGATAGCGGCCCCTTTAAACGCACTAACGAGTACAAGCAAAAAAGCGCCGCCTTTTCAGTGGACGGCTGAGACTGAAACCGCGTTCTCAACCTTAAAAGAGGCGTTGGTGTCCGCTCCGGTATTGGCTTGCCCAGATTTCTCTCAACCTTTTGAGATTCATTGTGACGCATCTAGTTTTGGGATAGCGGGCACTTTGACTCAGGTTATAAATGGGGAGGAGCACCCAATAGCCTATTGCAGTCGTTCGCTCAATCCGGCGGAGCGTAACTATTCGGCAACGGAGCGTGAGGCGCTTGCGGTAGTCTTCGCCGTCGAACACTTTCGTCCCTACGTAGAAGGCGGTCCTGCGTTTAAAGTGATAACCGACCACTCGAGCTTAAAATGGTTCTTTAACTTAACCAATCCGTCTGGTCGATTAGCCCGTTGGGGTTGTCGGTTATCACCGTACAACTTTACCATTGAACATCGCAAAGGCAAGGACAATGTAGTTCCAGATGCCTTATCTCGTGGCGTTCCGGTGTTGGAAATTAAGGAGCCCACTAATGACACATGGTTTAAAGCGTTGTGGGATAAGTGTGTCAGTACGCCTAGGTCGTGTCCTAACTTTATTATTAAGGACAATAAACTGTTCCGCTACGCAAAAAATAAATTCGGGGTGGCTAGTGACTATGACTGGAAGCAGGTAGTACCGGAGGGCAATCGACTAGAATTGTTAAAGAGTCATCATAGTGGCGAATTATCTCCACATTTCGGAGTATTTAAAACTTACAAAAGACTTGCACTCCGTTACTACTGGCCTAACATGTATAAGGACGTGATAAGCTACGTCGGTAAATGTGATACGTGCGCCGCATATAAACACTCACAGTTACCTCCACCTGGACTCTTGGGTGATGAGAAAAAGTGTTCCAAGCCGTTTGAAACCATAAGCATGGACTTGGTAGGTCCGTTGCCACAGTCCAGGGCGAGGTTCACATATCTCTTAGTTGTAGTGTGTTGTTTTACGAAATACTGTTTATTATTTCCTTTACGTAGAGCTGTTGGTAAGGCTATAGCACAGAAACTAGAAGACTGCGTTTTCCTGGTACACGGTGTACCTCGTACGGTCATAGCGGACAACGGGACGCAATTCACGGGTAACGAGTTACGGTCACTATTGGAGAGGTACAAAATACCTCAAGTTCACTTCACACCTCGTTACTGCCCAAGCGTGAACACCGTGGAACGCTATAACCGTACCATCATGACCGCGGTATCAATTCTTGTGGAGGATGATCATCGGTCTTGGGATATCAACATCTCTAAGATCCAGTTTGCTATGAACACCTCCACAAACGAGGTTACTCGCTTTACCCCGTTCTTCCTAGTACATGGCAGAGAGGCAGTTAGTAGTGGAGATGTCTTCGGCAATGATACCGTTGCACAGCCCACTCTAGCTTGCGCTTCCCGCAGTTCATATGCCAATCAGTTAGGGGGTTTGAGTGATATCTTCAATAAAGTAAAGGAAGCGCTCGTCAAATCACATAAACGTAGTGCTCGTTATTATAATAGTAGTAGGAGGCACGCAGAGTTTGAGGTAGGCGACACTATTTGGAAGAAGACATATCCTCAGAGTGACGCCTCAAAATTTTTTATGGCCAAATTAGCTCCTAAATATGAAAAATGTATAATTAGGAAAAAACTTTCACCCTTAGTGTATGAATTAGAAGGCTGTAGTTCCGGCAAAAACCTTGGCACATGGCATATCAAGGATTTTAAATCACCATGTGGCGAGGATTAACTTTGTCTTTTATTTTATTTTAAACATAATATGTTGTTATCATTTTGTGCAGGATGGTCGCAGTGACCATTTGGGGCTGTATATGCCATGGTGTTGGGACCATCTCAAGTAAATTATTCTTATACTGTTCTTGCAGTTCGTAGTGCTACACAGGATTAAACTGTGTACACGTTTGAGAACTGTATTAGAGAGAATCAATTGACGACCGTTTAGAGTTGTTGGTTGATTGTTGTTAAACGCTTTTGTTTCAGGAGTGACACTCTTTGAGTGCATTATATGAATCTCCGGATTGCTGGTAAGGCAGCATAAAGATAGTCCTGAGTTAGGAGGCCTTAATGGCGGGCATGTAGGCTGCATTGATGGAAAACGTTTTTAGATGATTTTTGTATAGGTGGCGATTAACCGTCACATTCCATTTGGGAGGGTCGGTTGGCTATTTCTCATTAGTTTGTAGCATTAGGATTGGTTTCTTTAGGGTATTGTTTGTGTACCAGCTCGTCATTATTTTCGACGGTCATTACTTTTCTTTAGAGGATGTGCAGAGTGGTATTGGTGTACGATTGGGTGGTATGGTCTTTCCTATATAGTTATAGTAGGTCAGACAAGGTTATTGGTTTGGTAGGCACTTCAGCAGATACTTTCACATTTTTACTCTTTTTGGAGCTTGTCTTTTACATGTTTTTAAATGGATTAGACTCGCTCCAGGAGAAACACTATTTAATACATTTCACAGGTTTAATCAGAATTTGGTACTGGTGTTGTGCCTTAGCTACCTAGTCGTGCGCCGGTTTCTACGTTTTTTTTTTCGTTCTTTCATTCTCAGTTCCTGTTTTTGGGGATGAGAGTTGTGGATTGTGGAAAGCGGGCTTGGTTCTTCGGAGTCTGCTTTGACGCTGGAGGGCCAGCGTCGAGATTTGCCCTATCGGGTCAAATCTCTGGTGGTTGGGGAGGTACTGTTACGTTGTTTTTTTATGTACCTAACATTTACCTGTAAGCATACGTTGTAAGTAGTGAGGTTTCCAATATTGACCTCAGTGGTTTCCAAGTGTAATTTTCATTGTAGTTTTTGCATATGACTTTGGCTTACGATATATGGAAAGAGTCACCCCTTCACCTGTACTTTGCCACTGGATTCTTTAGTAACATTTTGTGACGATAAATCACTTTCAAAACAATAATAAACAGTTTTTACAGTAAATTAGATCCTTCATAAATCGTATTTATCGCGATTGTTGACACTACAAATGACATTAAGTTAAACGTCAGTCTTTGACAGTTGGAGGCGACATCTAGCGGTTGCCGATTACCTGTTGTAGTTTTAATCGATATTAGTTCTTTTTAACAAATTGATTGGAATCCATCGAACTAATATCGGGTAGACTAATCATTACTAATTTTCTGCTTTTGGTTAAAATACACGACTGTCTATTTATTTTATCTATGACGATTTTTTCATTATAGACCTTATTCTAGAAACTTCCAAAAACATAATCTAGTTTTAATCTATGGTTTGTCGATATGTCTTAGTGTGACCAGGTTGTGCTTTCTAAATTCGCCAAAGGAAATAAACGAAAACTTTCCCTACTGAAGACCAACTTTAGTGTTGAAAATTATCAATAATGAGTTTGTTAGCTTGGATCTTGGGGATGGTTATTGTTTCAGAGTATGGAGGTTATTAGGGACACGTTTGACAGTTGTTAGGGATTTTCTAAAATTAAATATTTTGGTATGGTGATTCTGTCATCGGTGCTTTTTGCCTAGAACAGGGGAAATTCCGGTTAGTACGCTTGACAGGACAGGAGAAGATCAAGGGCGTTCATTTGCATTTGACCTCGCTTGAGATCAGTTTAAAACTTTATCCCAGGTTTTTAAAGGTAAGGTTCTTGTTGTATTAGTGTTTGGGAGTGATCTCTGAGTCCTTCCCAGGTCGTTAAAAGAATATTGTAGTGATCCTGGATATTTATTACAGACCAAGCACGTGTCGAAAGGATATGCGGATGACCTAGACGGACGCGTCTCCAGCACAGTCCCGCAGTCAAGTGTTTCCACCATTGATCAACCGTAAGTATTACACGCCCTCGTGGGTAATCCTCTTTCTTATTGTCCCACCACGCAGGATTAGGCAAACAGAAGTCGTAGTGCGTTATATTGTGTTGGCAAAAGGCCATGTTAAGCGGCTAATGTAAGCCTTTAGATTTACTAGCTCGTCCCCTCGATTCGTTCTCGAGGAAAGTCTCTTAGTTCTAGCTTTTATAATAGGGTCCCCGTGTTGTCAATTCCAGGTGAGGCAACTCGAGTGATTCGTCTCGCCGCCAGGATCTAGAGGTGCCTCTGGGACCTGGACGTGAGACCCGTTCCTCGAGTCCACTCAAAGCCTCCTGTGGAGACGACTGCGCGGTGGCAGAGTCCGCCTAGCGTTGTTGCGCAGGCGGGACGGTTTTTTTTTATATCTTATTTTACCCCATTTTATTTTCTTTACTATTGGCTGGTTCCTTTAAGAACCAGATTATCACCGGTCCAGTCTTAAAACTATAAGCCGGTCTTCTACCCAATTTAATTTACGGACCTCGGGTCGACGCCTAAACTTAACTGGACGAACATCGAACATCCTCGTCGGCTCCGGGATCTGGGACTCTTAAAGTCCCTGGCGCCCATTTAATATTTAATATTACTGGAAGGTTGTACCTTGATTTTACTATAAGTTTTAACACTTTAAATTAAGAAATAGTACCTGGGTTATCTCCAACCCCCCACCACCCTAGTTCTACCAATTTAAGCTGGCTGGCAGTAACCTTGTGTTTTTTTATTTAAATAGTTTTTAGGAAATAAACTAATGTTGTTTAGAAGTTTGTTGTTTCCTTGAATCAATACCCACCCACCTTGCGTTTGGGCTTTTGTCCGCCTACTACTAGAGGGACAAAATCTTAAATGTAACAATTTGCATACCATAATGTCAGATAAAGGTGTTACAAAGGCTTATAGCTATAGTACAGTTATGGACCCTGTAAGGGCACAGCAACATTAAGTAACAAGCAAGATTACCTATAGTTGAATCCAAATAACACCATAATAAATTGAATAAAATCATTAAACATACAAAATACTTGCCTAATTAAATGTTTTTACATTGCAAGTTACTAAATTATACATTTATTACTGAGATTACAATTTCACACTGAGATTACATTTTTTTTGTCTGCTCTGCACATTAGAAATGCCTTACATAAATTTACTCTAATCTAGTCCTACGAGGTTTTTAGTGTTTTACAAATAACCCTGCTTAAGCCTATGGCGGCCAATTCGGTATGTAAAGTATTCTTCAGTTATTTTCGTAAATCATTTAATTTTAAGCCACTAATTTGAAGCTTTATTTTCTGAGTAACAGTTTTTTTTTTAAATTATATTTTAAAGTACTATTCGTGATGACGTCATTTCGTAGCTTAGCAAAGCTTTAAGTCTTTTCCACGTTTTCAGTATGTACATACAAAAAAACACTAATAGATAACTTCAAACTTGACATTGTCAACAGTTGACACTTGACAGAGATTTTTAGACTAACAACAGTTTTTTTTTAAATTTATCACAGAAAAACACGAAGGAAGTAGTCTGTTCAGGCTACATTATGACGTCATATAGAGGTCAAATGAGAGTCAAATGGTTACAAGTATTATTGTGAAAATAATCACAATCTTGTGATATAGAGAGCTAAAAATAAAAAAAATTACGTGTGGCACTCGGAGACTGCCGCGGTAAAGCTATTGCATAGCATTTTTATCAACTCCTCTCCTCTCCCCCTCCCCATTCCTCCCCTCCCCCTCTCCCCCACACCTCCCCGCCCCTACTCTCACCCTTTCCCCTCCCGTCCCCTGCCTCTTCCCTCCATCCCCCCCTGCCCCTCCGACCCCTCTCACAATACCCTCTTCCCTCTCTCCCTCCTTTCCCCCTCCCCTCCCCACTATCCAATACGTCTAATCGCACACAACGCCGTGTCGAAGACTGCCGAACTGAAACGACGTTAGACGATGCACGGCCTTCAAGCCACACCTCCTTGCCCGTCGGAGTGGGGAGCGTGAGGTTTTTTCGTTACGGAATTTCTGGATTCGGTCCCCGCGCTCAAGGCCCGCGATAGAAGCTATGCAATAGCTTAAAAATAAGGCTTAAGGCCCTAAAATCTCCAAATGGTTTTAGAATCAGCGTAGGTTAATTTTTACTTTACATATCGAATTATCATTGAGCCTCTCAAGTATGTTACCAGTCGCTCACCTCGAGTTTTTGTTCTGGATCGCAAGAACCTGCTCATCCACCTCCTTCATGGACATTTTGCCTCGGAAGATGGTGGCCACCGTCAGGTAGCGGCCGTGCCGAGGGTCCGCAGCCGTCATCATATTACCAGGGTTGAACATCTGAGACAAAATATTTGAGATTAGCGCCATCTATCGACTTAAAAACACATGGTTACAATACCCGTATTTAACGTTTTAAACTAAATTAAATTGAATTCAAAATTACTTAAGACATAAATTAAAAATTTCTTCTTTAAAAAATTGTTAGTATGAACTTACTTGACTCATTAGCTCTGGTACTGTGTGTGCGCGGAAAGAGAGTGCATTTCTAGCCGTTAGTGGCGCGAATCCTGAAATATAAAAAAAAAACACGTGTGCAATTAGTAGAAGTGGTAGTGAAAGCTGAATAAAAAAAAAATATTATTATTAAATAATTATCAATTTAATTGTTTGAGCACTAAGAATCTATGAAACACTGTATTTCCTATCTCATTTTCACCCACGTTAAATGGGCTATTTGACAATGTTTTAATTTTTAATCCATCATCTAGATTACAAGAAAATATTAAACCATAATAATAAATCTTTTTTTTTTCTTTCACGTTAAAACTCTTTTCACTAAACCTCTGTGTGTATTATAGAAAATTACAACTTTGCTTTGCATTTTAATGTCAATGTCAACTCACGTACAGACGCCAGCACGTCAAGTTACCCCAATGTGTCAAACTTCTTTGATCGTTTTTCAACTTTATGTCAAACAGAATAAGGTTTATATTCAATTGGGAAAATTTGACACATTGGGGTAACTTGATGTGCTGGCGTCTGTACATTTTGCTGTCACATTTTGTTTATTTATTTCCAAAAGCTCGATCAATATGTTGTCTATGGCTAACTTCAGGGTGAAGATTTTTCGTGACGGTGTGCGCGCGCATCGTAAAAATTTACTCTCATCATTTTTCCCTAACGCGCCAAAAGAAGTATAACTTCAATAAATAACTTTATTTCACAGAAATACAATGTTTAACATGTTTTATACAGGGTTATTTGTAAAACACCAACAACCTCGCAGGAGTAGATAACTAACATCATAAATAACAACATTTGTTCTACGACTTTTTCGAAAACAGACAAAAAAAACAACTCTCCATACAAAACTCGATCAACTGTTCGGATATAAAATGTATGGAGAGTTGATTTAAGTCGTAGAACAAATGTTGTTGTTTATGATGTTAGTAATCTACTCCTGCGAGGTTGTTGGTGTTTTACAAATAACCCTGTTTAAAAACAAAGAACAATGGCAGCTCTCCATACATTGTTTTATTTCGAATTAAATTTCAATGTCTTGAAATGAAAAAAATGCTGTTTTACTAAGCATCAGCTCCTGACACCATTTATATAAGAATTTTGGTTAGAGAAAGCCGAGAATAATAGATATCCAAACATAAACTTTTCATTTTTATAGGTTATCCGTGCGTGATGAGATGAACTAGGGATGGTATTACGATTCGATATTTAGAAAGATCGATTCAAATGTATACAATCTTACGGTTTTTTTTAATAATCGATTAGTTTCGTCCCTTTTTCTGGAGAATCAAATACTTACATTTAAGACGACTCTGATAATCTATATCGTATTTATAATAATATATTAACAAAAACTCGTTTTATGAGTTTACTATAGGCGGTAAACAGATTTAATAATTGTTTATTTTAAATCGATAAAATAAACTTAATGTCGCAACACCGGTTAAGTACGAAAATCGATTCAAACCAAAACACTTTGCAGCCCTATGAAGGTATTATTTTTTAAGTTCTGTTGTCCTTTTCAACCATGGACGATTTTAGACACAAGTCTTTTTGCCCAATTCTTCGTGAAAAAATTCAGATTTTTTTTTTCATGACATTCATTTATAACCACTATGCTACTGTAGGTAACCCTATTTAAGAAGAAAAATTATTTCATTTAGTAATAATGATTACGACTCACAAGCTGTACTACTAATTACCACTTTTGGAAAATAAAATGGCAACACTAAACGAATAAGTTCACGAAAATAGTCAATTAACTTTTCATTTAAACTTATTTTTTTGCACGGCTTTAACTAGTTAATGTGATAGTTTGAAAAAACGTAGAGAATTAATTAAATATCATTCATATATATGTCACTTCTAGACACTAAAATTGATTTGGCATAAGATTCTGCCATTGTTCTTTACATGAGCTTTGGTGGTAACACAATGCGTTACAATCTAAGAACTGAAAACTGTACAATATGGAAAACCCTGCATCTCAAAATTGGTAAAACCTGTATCTTCAATAAGTAGACGGTGTCGAGCTACCTGAGCAATTTATGAATATAAAACTAAGCTAATTTAAAACACAGATTTTGCTTCTTCACTTTGCTTGTTTGAGAGATGTGTGTTTTGTTGTAGTATGTGTGTGAGTGTGTTTGTTTGATTGTGTGTGTTTTTGTGTGATGTGTGTGTGTTTGTGTGACGTGATGTAAGTGTTTGTGTGACGTGATGTAAGTGTTTGTGTGACGTGATGTAAGTGTTTGTGTGACGTGATGTAAGTGTTTGTGTGACGTGATGTAAGTGTTTGTGTGACGTGATGTAAGTGTTTGTAAGACGTGATGTAAGTGTTTGTGTGACGTGATGTAAGTGTTTGTGTGACGTGATGTAGGTGTTTGTGTGACGTGATGTGTGAGTGTGTGTGTGTGACGTGATGAGTGTTGATTCTTGTTTCGTTTTGGCCTGTGACAGACGAACATAACTGACCTGGCATGAAGAAATGCAGCCTAGGGAACGGCACCATGTTGACAGCCAGCTTCCTCAGGTCTGCGTTCAGTTGTCCAGGGAAACGAAAACACGTCGTCACTCCTGACATTGTCAGCTATAGGATATATCAGAAAATATTAGCACAGTATAAATATTAATACAGTAGGACGACGCCTTTGAGCTCTGGAAAAATGCCGACAACTTCTTCAGCAGATTGGTCCCATTTGTATCAATCAAAACTCATATGTGATGAGGGATCCTCGAGGAATTGAGGGAACTCCTCAAAAAATATAGGTACTCACGCACCGATTTTTACATTTTTAGAAACAAATCAAGCGTTTTCATTTAGAAAGTACCATTTGGTGAAGAAACACTGATAAAGAAGACAGGCAACGGAACTCTTCAACGCATAACAGCAAATTATTCGCGATTGCTATAGTCAGATGTCTATGCTGAGCTTTTGTATTTCCATAATATAACATTACGCCCTTCTATATTAAACGGGGCCCGGCAGAGATGTACAGATTAATATCATTTACAATGATTCTTTCAAGCTTTGAAAGACTTTCGTTACATACGAAGAAACTAAATATTGCAAAATAAAAACAACCGACTTCTTAAAAAACACAAACCGGTGAAAAACAACTCCAGTTTCGGAAGTCGGTGGCTAATAATGAATGTAACAAAACCACCAAAACCAAAAAAAAAAAGTTGCTTCAACTATTGGTAGTAATTGTAGAGTAGTGTGCTTTCGAAAGTCGTGTCGTTGCGATACTACTTGAAATTCTTATTTAAAAATCACACATTTTTTTAAAAGTAAAGTTAAACGCGGTACTTACTTAAATTGGACTTGTTCAATTTTATTTCTTCCTTTTTAATTAATTTTTAGTTTCTTACGAAGAAACTTAAAATTGCAAAATAAAAACTTTTTTACAAAAAAAAAAGAAACCGACTTCTTAAAAAACACTAAGGTGATCAACTCCAGTTTCGGAAGTCGGTGGCCAATAATGAACGATACAAAACTACCAAAGCCACAGCTTTTAGGCCCGAGCTCCACCTAAACTACGGGTTGTGTGAAAATTAACTCACCGATATCAAATGGTTCAGGTCTCCGTAACTGGGGCTGGTGAGCCGCAATGTTCTGAAGCAGATGTTGTATAGCGCCTCGTTGTCGATACAGAAGGTCATGTCTGTGTTTTCAACCAACTGGTGCATTGAAAGAGTGGCGTTGTAAGGTTCTAGGACCACCTCACTGACCTGTGGATGAATACACAAAGCAATCAATAGGCATGTTGAAGGTATAAAGTACAAAAAAAAATGGCTGCATCCGTACCTGTTACTGATCATATTTGCATAATCAAAAGTAAAAAAAAACGAAACTCAATTTTAAAATATGCCCCTATTTAGTTAAACTTAAATAACGAAAACAGCTGTTGGAAGCGGGGCATGCTTGAGCGAGATCACGCGAACGTGAGCGAGAGATGACGATTTATGAATAACCTCTACAATATTTCCATAAATTGGGTGACTTTTTGGCATATAAACAAACGCTAATAACTTTGCTGTTTATGAATATTATTTATTGATACTTTACAAATATAATGACAAGACTGTCCAGAATAAGCCCTTTAAGTATTTGTACTAATTAAAAATTAGTCGTGTATAAATATAAAAATTATACATATTTAGTTCATCAGTTAGATAATAAAAAAAAATACACAAGTATTTTTTTATTTTTTGAAAAGAGATTTTGACAAAATTTTAGTTTTGGAAGTATGTGTGGTGTAACAATGAATGACAGATTGAGGAATGATGTGATAAAGCAACGTTGTGGTTTAAAAGAAGATGTAGTAACAAAAATTGAAAAAAATATGCTTAGATGGTTTGGTCACGTTGAAAGGATGAATGAAGGCAACTAACTAAAGGTAATTACAAGGCAGATGTAAGTGGGAACGCCGGGAGGGGACGCCCTAGAAGGACATACATAGACCTTATTGGTGAGGTTCTTCAGAAAGGTCAGGTGCGTAGTACTCGCAACCGGCGTGTGTGTATGACAACATGTATAAATGTAAACGAAGCAAAAGAAGTATGTAAGAATCGTAGCATTTAGCGCTTAGTTTCTGCCTACAAACGGGAAAAAGGCGTGAGTTTATGTTTGTACGTATAATTTTTACGGTGAAATAAAAACATGCTCAATATAACAATAAATTACATGTCTACTCATCTTTATATTACCATACATAATAGATAAGAAATCACTTACCTTAGGTGATGGCACAACACTGAATGTATTCATGATTCTGTCGGGGTACTCCTCACGGATCTTGCTGAGCAGAAGTGTGCCCAGACCGGAGCCAGTGCCTCCACCCAGAGAGTGGGTCAGCTGGAATCCTAGAAAAAAAACGACAACAATCAAAGCTAAGGTCACTAATGATTGGAGATCGGCCCAGGTGTACACGGTACCTGATTAATGTATACAAACTATTGTAAAACTTTTTTTTTTAAGTAAAAATACAAAGTATGAAATATTACCTTGTAAGCAGTCGCAACCTTCAGCTTCCTTCCTGATGACGTCCATGACTGAGTCGACAAGCTCAGCGCCCTCTGTGTAGTGACCTTTGGCCCAATTGTTTCCTGTTAAACAATAAAATGATAAAATTATATTGACTGGCCCGTTGGTCTAGTACAGGGGTCTCTAATAAGCTTCACTAGAGGTCCGTTTAAAGAAATGAAATGACCATCGCAGTCCGCACAACATTTTAAAGAACAATATTAACTATAATAATAAAGCTTTTATTTATTTCCATACCCTTACAATGATTATTTACTAAACTATTTGTGTTAGTGTGGTTAGTAATACAGTACATTTAAGTAAGTGTTAGTATTATTAGTAAGTTATTTTAATTTTTAAGGTATGGATCCCTTTCTTGGGTATAGGCCTCCTCTAGCCAGTCTTTCCCCGCAACTTGAACAATGTCATCGGCCCATCGTTTTTGGGGTCTACCAACTCTCCTTTTTCCCGTTGGACCTGACCATTTAGTAGTTGTAAGTGTCCATCTATTGTCTTTCAGGCGAGAAACATGTCCTGCCCATTGCCATTTTAGTTTTAGGGCATACTTTAAGGCATCTGTAATTTTGGTTCTTTCTCTTATTGTATCGTGTCTCAGTTTGTGTATCCTTTTCACTTTCAGCATACTACGCTCTATTGCTCTCTGAGAGAGAACAACATTAACTAAGCAAATGTAATTACGGTAATAACAAAGGTATTGTTCTTTGTATTAATGAGAAAAATGGCATTGTCTCTAATTGACAAGATTGAAAGGTTAAACCCCAAGAGGACACCGGTGTCCGCGCTGTCATTGTCTTTCTATTGTGTCTCTAATTGACACGATTGAGAGGTTAAGTTACTATACATAGATAGGACATGCAAAGAAATGTCATAGAAAAATGTGATCCCACGTCTCAGTAACGTCTAGCATAATAGAGCAATATTGGAGCAGTAGCAAATACCAACTAGCCACACTCGACTCAGTGAAGCGCAGAGCCAAGAGGCTCATTGGTGACAAAAAGCTGGTGGCTACCAAGCTTCATACCCTGGCCCACCGCCGCAAAGTTGCATGTCTGTCGGTCTTTTACAGACTGTACTTCGGTGAGTGTGCTCTAGAGCTCCACGAGCTCATTCCACCATCTCCTTTCTTCCATCGGGAATCCAAACGTACTGCAGGTTATCATCACCCATTCCTTGTAGATGTTCCACACATTCGCACGAAGCGCTTTGCCTGTTCCTTCATTATGCGCACAGCCAAGGAGTGGAATTCCCTGCCTGTAGTGTTTCCGAGTTCATATGACCCCAATCTGTTTAAGTCGCGAGTTAATTAGCTTCTTTTGGGCAAGCTCGTTTCATCGTCGACCTCATCTCTGACCGCAGGACAAGATTGAGGTCAAGAGTAGACCCATTATATATAAAAAAAAAAGTAGCGGAGCATACTAAACTAGATTATCCGACTAAATGGATGTCTTTGAAATAGGGTATACTATACACCTCTATCTAAGTAAATATGTTATTTACAAGACATTGAAGGCATTCTGTTGTAACAACTCATTAAACAGTAAGTAAATACATTTAGCACTATATCTTATCAAAAGCTCATTGTATTTCCGTCTTAATCACGTGCTAATTAAGACCTTAAATTGCATTTAATCAATGATGCAATTAAGACTTACAACAATCATGACAACACCAATATTTTAATAGAAAAATATCATGGTGACACATTTAAAGTAATTCTAGTTCAGCTACTCCCCGCTAGATGGCGTTATTTACCGGCGTCACTTTGACCGAACACGCAATTTGCCAGGTCTGAGACCTCACAATGCTTTTATCAATGATGCAATTCGACTTCAGAAATTATGACTGCATCGAAATTAATAAAAGACTATCATGATGACACATGTAAAGGAATTTATTTTCACTAATCGCGGCGTTACTTACCGGCGCCTCTTTGACCTAACACAAAGTTGTCATGTCTTAGACCTCAAATAGCATTTAATCAATGATGCAATTCGACTTTAAATATTGTGACTGCATCGAAGTTAATAGAATACTTTTGGGGTGACACATCTAAAGTAAATTGGTTCCGCTACTCGCCACTAGATGGCGTTACTTACCGGCGCCACTTTGACCGAACACGAAGTTATCGGGTCTGAAGAGCTGGCCATAGGGTCCGGACCTGACTGAGTCCATGGTGCCTGGCTCCAGGTCCACAAGCACTGCGCGTGGCACATATTTTCCTAGAACAAATAAATAATTTAGTATACTATTTATTTAATCCTTCAAGTACACTAATGTACAGAGGCAAACTTAATGAAATGGACATTTTTTGCCAGTCAACCTTAGGTGAGAATACCAGCAATAGGTGCTATTTCTACGTCGCAGACGTTACGCGGTTTCACCCTCGTAGATCCCGTTCCCGTGGGAATACAGGGATAAAAAGTAGCCTATCGCCCGATATTAATATTCTATCTCAATCCAAATCCCGTTCCTTTGTTTTTGACGGCTGCTTCTGATTGGACATCTTTAAGACTCGGATAGGCGAATTCGGTCGTTGATTGGTTACAGACAAAGATCGGGTTCAAGATAGCAACCGAGATAGATTATTAATATCCAGCGTATGTCACCCGGGGATAGCGTACCTTCCCAACGATGAAAGAAATTTTCAAATCAATCCATGATTTTCGAAGCCTATTCTATGTAAACACAATCAATCAAATCTTTTCTGACTAGCACTTATACAATAGGTACTACACAGACTTCGAATGTGCGCTTGGGATTCAATATGGCACCCGCCCGTGACCTAAGACTTTATCCTCTAGGTGCGAGCATAATCGACTTTTATCAAAAATAGGTACTCAAAAATAAACCTTGCCTTGACCAGTTGAATTTCCAACTTTTACTTTAGTAACGAACAATAAACCCAAGGCTAACACTAGCTTATATGGAAAGTGATGTCATTTGCGTGGAAATTCGTCATACCTTGCACATGACAAAACTCGTTCAATTTATTATGTTAGGTAACGTACCCATACTACGTTACCCATTTTCACAATATTTACCTCCCGTTTATCTATACTTGAATTTTATGAAGAGATTAAAGTGCCGTATAGAAGGTAATTACTGGATCTGTCTCACTGTAATGATATATATTTCTGTACTAGCAGACGTCCCGCAGTTTCACCCGCGTAGGTCCTGTTCCCGTGGGAATACGGGAATAAAAAGTAGCCTATATGTTAATCCAGGGTGTCAGCTAACTCCATACAAAATTTTATTAAAATACATTCAGTAGTTTTTACGTGAAAGAGTAACAAACATCCATCCATTTATTCCACACTCACAAACTTTTACGTTTATAATATTAGTAGGAAGTAGATCTTCCCAGATACTTTTACAATGCAACTAGAAATAAAAATGGCATGTAATATAACTCACACTCATTCTCTATTCGCACAGTTTTAGACCACAATAAGCTTT
Source organism: Euplexia lucipara (assembly GCA_921972225.1). Taxonomy (NCBI): domain Eukaryota; kingdom Metazoa; phylum Arthropoda; class Insecta; order Lepidoptera; family Noctuidae; genus Euplexia; species Euplexia lucipara. Next base: position 5,000,805 of record OV179172.1, on the reverse strand, counting down.
TACACATTTCATTTTAATCAATATATTTGGACATTTCTTCTACATAATATATTTTTTTGATTTAGTAGTTATTTTTGATCATTGTACATTTTCGATTTGTCTCGTATTTTATTGCATGGTCGGTCATTACTACAAAAATCTTACCGAGGTGGGGGTCCTGGTGACCTGTAACACGGGTTTTTATTCTAGACGTGTGTGAATGGCAACATGTATGAATGTAAACGAAGCAAAAGAAGTATGTAAGAATCGTAGCATATTATGGCGCTCTGTAGTTTTTGCCTACCCACATGGGAAAAAGGCGTGAGTTTATGTATGTATGTAAATGGAGGCTTAGTGAATTGAGAGCACATACCTATATTATTATTATATTGCAGATTACTCCAATCTACTCAATAGACGGCTGACTTTCTAGAATTGGTCCCGACTGCACAATTTATCTTGTTCTATAATTTGCCTACCCTCATTAGTCGAGTGCCCGTTTGCACTAAACTCCTTAGAGCGCCTAAAGACTATTATGTGAGGTCTAAATTGTCATTTTTGTAAGGATTTGACGATTATAAGTATCGCCTTAGCAACTGGCGATTCTTGAGTTAAGTGCAGTCGGGTACAACGACTTTCTTGTTTTAGGGCTTTTTCGTGAATACTCAGAGAAGCAGTCGGGTTTTTTAGTTTTTTAAATTACTGTGTTTTACCAATTGAAAGCTACTTGTGTCTGCTCTGTAACAGTATATATTTTATTATCAAAACTAAGAGTGGTGTGGGTGTTAAAATATGAAATGCGCGCGGACAAAGTCGCGAGCGAAGACCATATACATTTATTTATTTATAAATGTAGGTGAGCTTTTTTAAAAGTTACTCATGTGAATCATACCGTAAACGGTAACCAACACTATGCGTCAACAGTATAATTATTACATCATCGCGTTGCCTAGCAACGGTATTGTTTATTATGGCTATGATGACGCCATGTGAAGTGCAACCAGTGCAATAGTGATCACGTGTTAGATTCTAGTTAAACAAAGGTATGTTTTACTGTTTTATTACGTGTTACGTGTTTGGTTTAAGAATTTAATCAAGGTCATCATAATATACAGGGTTATTTTTTAATCACCAGCCAAATTTTCACGGGATGTTCTACTCATAAATATGAACAACTTTCACTACGGGACCAAGTCGGTTATCTTGAAAAAAATATTTACTGTTGCATACAAAAGTTCAATAGGTATTCGACCGAAATGTATGCAACAGCTGATTCTTTCTTCGAGATTTCCGAGATGGTTCCTTAGTGAAATGTATTCATATTCTTGGTTAGGTTAGGTTAAAATTTAGCTAGTGATAAAAAAAAAATACCCTGTATGGAATAGAAACCCCTTTGGGTAGAAACCCCTTTCCTCGATGGACCCGTGCGGCTATTATTTATAAAAAAAAACTAATATAGAGTTATTTTACACCGGTAAGTGTTTTTATGAAGTCGGTTGTATTTTTTGTTAAAAAAAATATTTTACAGTTTTTATTTTTATGTAGATGTTTTCTTATTTTTCCATTTGTTTGAATGTTAAGTTTAAAATCATAAACAAAAATGTTCATAAAATGCAGATGTGAATCATCGAAATTATTCTGTATAGTATAAATTATATGCATACAAGAACAGATTACGATGGAATCAGATGTGGCATAAGGAAAAGATAAAGCATTACTTACAAATAGGTTTAAAAAAATAATGAATGTTCATTAAAATATTTATTTCAAAAATTTAAAAAAATATTCGAAATCGCGACAACTTATAGCGTAGCGATGCGTCGCCACGCCAACAATCAGGTTTACCCTCGCCTGTAGATTTTTCACATCAAAATTATTGATCTCATAGAAAAAAGCTGTTTCACGTGACATTACGCTTGGTTATGAATAAAATATGAATCACCGTCAATTTAAATCATAACTAGACGAGTTGCGTCACATCTAGCTAGGCTCATGTGGCCTGACACATCTAAGTGGACTTGTGTATTGAGTGTTATGCAATTCGAGGACAGATATTATTGTAAGGAAACCAGGAAGCGTACTATAGGTAGGTAGGTATTATTTATTTATTTATTGAAAGGAGAACCAACAGCTTTAACAGATGGTTAACAATTAAATAAGCAACACAAAGCCAATTACAGGTTCTCACGACAAAAAATAGAATAAGATACAGAAATCTTAGGATCACTAACAACCACGATAAAACAGAAATAATAGAAATAAGACGAATGCAATAAGCACTAAATACACTTTAGACACCAGGGGCTCGAGTCTGCTATTACAATCGTGTCCCAATGACCGGTCATTGATCGAATATTTGACAATTTTGGCAGTTTTTGTATGGGAAATGTGTCATAAGTTTGACGTTACACGTCAAAAATCGATCATTGACCGGTCATTGAGACACGATTGCAATAGCAGACTCGACCCCAGGTAAGGCACTTATGACATGGAGTAAAGGTAATTATACAAAAACATGTTAAATTAACAAAAGCACTACGCACTTCTAAAGAAATCGGCATTCAGCCGAGTGCGTGCTGAGTTGGTTTTGGTGACAAATTGATCCAATGAGAACTCTTTACAGAGAATATTAAAGTCTCTACTTGCTCGCACCAAGTATGAGGTTTTTATTATCGGTGTTCATAAGACTCAAATTTGTTTAAGTCGCGAGTTGATAGGCTTCTTTTGGGTAAGCTCGTTTGATCGTCGACTTTATCGCATTGGTTATCTTTTCATTGCCATTGCACACCGAACCTTGATGACAACTGCGACGTTACAAAGAATAGGGAATATGCGTGTAATTTAAATATGGTTCGAATATTTTTTTTCCGAATCTTGAATGGCAGAAAATATGATCTAAATAATTATTTTACTTTTAATAGCGTCATAATTATTTAAAATTAAAAATAAAAGTGCGAATAAGCGCGGGAAATTCGAATTTGTGAAACGCATCACCATTGGTTATAATAACGAAAAGTGACGTCAAATACTACGACAACACCTCAACGTCTACAAAACATACAAGTATTGGAATGGGCTTTTAATTGGAAAACATAATTATTGCCGTGTGTGTTGTAAACTAATTTAATGTTCAAGTGTAATTTTAGCTTCATAGTGAGGTTATTTAATATTTAAGAAAAATGACTGAAAGATCATCTGAAGTGTTGATATTTTGAACTATTTATGTTTTAAGCTAATGTTATTTTAATTAAAAGCTCGAACTGCGATTTAAACTCCTAGCGATTACTTCCTTTACTCTTTAAACTTTTATGTCTACCTGTGGATAGCGTTGTGGGTTATATTATTGTTAAAATTGTTTTTAGTTAAATTAGCTATAAGTTCTTATAATGTAACTGTTTGCTATTCCTTTCAATAAAAATAAAATAAAATAAAATTAATTCATTGAAAATTAAACTGTTGATTATATGGTGTTGATATTTTGATTGTTGATGTTTTGGTTTTTGATTGTTGATGTTTTGGTTTTTGATGTTGAGTACCCCACCCCACTAGTATCACAGTCTTATAACCTACAGTCGTCCGACGAAGCCGTCTAGACAGGGCAACCGTGCGGGGTGTGAGGGGCGAGACGCGCTGCGAACAAAACGTTCGGGAGGTATTATTCAAGGTTAACGCATGTAGACGTTGTCGGCATTTTTCCAGAGATTAAAGGCGTCGTCCTACTGTATTAATATTTATACTGTGCTAGTATGTAGATGCTCAAGCCTTCTCTGTATGAGAAGAGGCCTTTGCCCTGCAGTGGGACAGTAACAGGCTGGTATTATTATTATTTTAGTATGTAGATATCGTACCTATACAGCAATTTATCAATTCAACGAATAGTAAGTAAGTACCTACGCTCAAGGTTGAGTCCTCGTCATATGTCATCCAATTAACTGTTCAAGAAGGTTAGCCGGAATTTGACCTCTATGGCCTAATTACTAGCGGTGTTTTAATGTTTTTTTTTACTACCTGGCGTCTGTACACCGATTACTCTGAGATTTATGAACCTATTTACGTGATTCCTTTTTAGTTTGATGCAGAATAGTTGCCATTTGGTCCTTTAAAAATTTTATATAGCCTTCTATATGCCTGCTAGTTTTCATTTTATGAACATTTTTGTTTATGATTTCTTCTTTTTGATTTCATCGAAATCTTTTTATTTAGGTAATTGATTGTAATATTAAAACAAATGGAAAAATAATGAATCATCTACAGAAAAACAAAATACTAAAAATCGCCTCGTTGGTCTAGTGGTCGCAAGCGCTACTGCTGATCATGAGGTCCCGGGTTCGATCCCCGGGTCGGGCAAAGTGTCATTGAGTTTTTCTATCTGTGATTTCTCAGTAACAGCCCGGAGTCTGGATTTGTGCCCGATGGATGGCAATAGGCTCGCCCCCTATTACATGGGACTTAAACATAATGGCGAAATGTGGGTGTACTACCAGGTACACCTCTGCCTAGCCCTTTAGGGATTACAGGCGTGACGATATGTATGTATGTATGTACTAAAAAGCGCAAAATATTTTTTTTTTACAAAAAATACAACTAACTTCCAAAAAATCACTAACCATTCGGAAGTCGGTGGCCAATAATGAATGAGACAAAACCACCAAAGCCACAGACTTCCTAATCTAGAGTTATTTTTGAAGTCGGTTGTATTGTTTTTAATTCGGCTAAACTTCTTCTTTCGTTATAATAAAAAAAAAACTCACCTGTGGACGCCTCATTGTAGTACACGTTTATACGTTCAAGCTGCAAGTAGCTCTCCCCCTTGTAATAACCGTTGGGGTCAACCCCATGTTCGTCAGAGATGATCTCCCAAAACTGTTGAAAGTAATTGTAAAATTGATTTTATGTAATATTGTAAAGGTTATTATTATGCGTTTCAAATAAGAATAGGAACGTCAATGACGTCTATCTGTCAGATGTCATTTGAAAAGTACGGTCTGCAACGAAACCTTATTCGCGTATCAATCATGTATTTTTTTGTTTTACGAAGTCGAAGTTATTCAAAATGAAAAAAAGTTTTAAATTAATTAGTCTTGTGGAGTGCTGACGTTTTATTTATGAATTATGTTTGTTACGCGGTGGTTTGTTGTTCACTTGTTTTTGTTTTTGTCTCGCTGACTGTTCGGAAATGAGTCAACGAGGCGCTGTTTTACATGGGAGGGCTCGAGAGATTATCTCCAATGTTGACAAATACTTTAAGAGTGAGAAACAGCACAATTTAGAAAATTATTCGTTCGTGATTCGTAAATAAATTATATTTAAAAAATACCTTGTTTTGTTGATCTTATCCAATTTAGTCCAATTGACAGCTTTGACGTCACATCATGGCGCAAAGTCGATCCTATTCTCATTTGAAACGCATAGTACCTACAATCATTACAAAAGCCCTACAAATACTTGGTACCTATACATTTTTTTTTGCCTTTTATTTTTGCCACGTCCTGTACCTACTATACAAAAAAAAACATATCCAAACAAAAATATTATAAAGGTGTGCCAATTCACTACTAATCACTTCGAAAAAAAAACAAAGATTACTTTGATGATTGCAGTATCGTTTTCCGTCCTTTTATCCGTTAAATTGAGGTACCTAATTGGAGACACAATAGAAAGACAATGACAGGCGGACACCGGTGTCCTTCCGGGATTTAACGAAATAAGATGATTTAAGTGATAAAGAAGTGTGATTATTAACTATTTATACAAACGCGTACAAAACTTTGTCAAAATAATGTAAACAATACGAGTAGTTGTGTTTTCATTTTCATAACCTTCTAGATTTTACGCAAGTTAGTTCAACTACTCGATAATAGATGGCGCTAAATTTAATTACACCGCAGAGCGACGTAATGCGACAAAACACGTTTCGTATCATACATTCTCACCAAAAGTAGGTCACTGGTCAACCAATCACATTAATTTTAGGGTGCATCGCATCTTGCATCTGCATTACCCGGTAGATAACCTCATTCTAGCAATTTCTCTTAAGTACATGTATTTCTGAGTACCCGGCATGGATTATTTCATAATTATCAGTATTTGTGTAGGTAGGTACTAATAAAAATGGCCTTGATATTTAATTCAATCCACGCCCCGATATTGATATCAAAACTAAACCCTTTGAAAATTGTCGTTAGGCAGAATAGGTATTTTCAATGACGAATTTATGACCAAGCACAGAATACACCATGGTCCATTTTAGGATTTTTTCTTCACGGTTATTCATTAGTTTTCTCTATGCAAATTGAATTTCGCACGTTATAAAGGAATTTCTTGTCTGTCTACAAAAAATAAACTGGAAAAAACTACTGACCTTGGATCCGATTTGATTTCCACACTGTCCAGCCTGTACATGCACTATTTCACGCATTTTGATAAACTTTTAATCCGGTTTTATGAACCTTTTTGGTATAATAGGTTCGAAACCGCACGTTGGACAAATAAGAAGTGATTTAGCTAACTTTTTATCTCATATCGCTCTGTTCCCAGTAGTGTTGGTTGATTGTCGAGTTAACTGTGTTGCCGCTTTAGAACTTTACACCGTTTTCGGGAGACGTTTAATTTAGTAGCCAGGTGTAATATTTAATGTTAATAAAAATAAAATCGACTAACAGGTGCAGTTTTCAATTTAGTTGTAATGTTATGTAAAATAAAGAAAATAATGTAAAAAAGTGTTTTATCCACTCTTCTTCTTGTAATTCGAGGCATTTTTACGAACGTAAATATGGTTTATCTTTTTTTAATGCACATCGCGTTGTGGGCAAGTAAAAGTATAATGTTTTGAAGACGGACAGTGTTTCGGGTTCTCCAATTTGCCAATTTGTTCGATCATAATCCGATATTCAATGTGCAAATTATAGATATTGAAGCATTTAATGAATTTACAGACCAAATATTTTTTTTAAGTGTTTTAGAACGGTCAAAATGAAAAAAAAACTTAATGTCAAAAAAATTGAATGACGAGTAGATCAATAAGGTAGGATTGTAGATTTAGATCTAAGAGTTAGCAACCCTCACTGATAAGTAATGCAGCGACTGATAATGATAAGTGATAAGGTTCCTGGTATTATCATCACACCAACTGACTCAGACCCCTTCACACAAAGAAAATCTTGGAAAATAGAGGTTATTTCACACCAGCGATGATTACCATAGTCATAGGTCTTTGTATTGATAGAAAATGTTTCTTTGAACAGTTCAAATTATAATTGACACTTTTTATTTTTCATTGAGCCAATGGAATTAGGGCGTGGCTTTGTATAAATACTTTTTCTTAGTATTTTTATACAGATAGGTATAGGCTCGCGTTTGACCACTGATGTCATATGATGGCTGATGCAAAGAATGAAAGTGTTCGACGATAGGCACACTTGCCTAGAAGTAACACAAATGGTTGAAACCTAATAAAAATATTTCCAAAACAATTTAAGCCTTAGGGCAGGAGAATGTATTTAGAGACAGCTATAAGCTTAGCTATAAGCGTTGTCAATAAAGTTCATTCCCTATTATTTTGGTAGTGCCTAGTTTGATGTTTTAATTTTAAAAGTTTTTAGCCATTTACAAGTTGAGGTCTGAAAGTCTGACAAATAGTATTATCAAAGTATTGTATTAAGTTATTAACCGTGTTAACCAAGGAATGGGTTGTGTGTGTATGGAGGTCAGTTAGGCAGTCACTCCATGTTAATCCAGCTGCATTCAGTTAAATAAAATGGAAACATGGTAAACACAGAGCAAGTAGATGATGTTGATGCAAGGGTAATGCCGATCTTGAGGACACTATCACGAATATATTCAGCAGAAAATTTAGATTCTCAGGAGCCTGAAATAAATTTGATGTTGGCAGTTTAAATGATTACCTTTGTTACGGTGAACCAATTTTTAAAGCAGAATAAAACTACACTGTCAATCTTTGAAGTTATTTTGACATTAGTTGCGGTACGTTCAAAAATCAAATTCTGTAAATAATCACGACACTCATAATGAAGTGCCATGTTGGGATTTAGTGACTTTACTTACTTATCAATGTGACTATATTTCTACATAGTATAAACATACATTTTCCTCTTGTTTCTGTCTTTGGAATCTCTGAAGTGCATCCATTTTTATTGATTGAATACTCTGTTTCTACCAGTGTTCAAAACAAACAATGCTTTCGAACGCAAACCAAAACATTGCAATGTCAGTAAACTTTAGTGTTATCGCAAATCAGCGAAAAAACTACTAAAAACAAAACCATATCTACAAGTAAACTATGTAATCAGCAAGACTAATTACGTATGCAAACAAAACCACCACATAAAGCCCCACAAAATGTCAAATAAAACTTAAAAAATCGTAAACAAAACTTAAACATGAGATTTTACAAAGTTATACTCACTTTGGCAGTAGTTTTCACCGCTTACCTCGGCGATCTAGTTGTGTTTAGATCAAAATATTCGAATTCTTTACCATTTCGCGCCATCACAGACAGTTCGGTGCATGCAAGCCTGGGATTTTTATCATCCCTAATATTTTTCAGCCATGAGAAGAACTTGGATTTACAAGCAACTGCTTTAAATATAACCTTTTGTACGGTTGTATCGTCACTCATTGATGTTGACCATGCTTTTGTAGCTAGGTCCATTTATTTGAAGGTGAGTTTACTTACTTATATTCTCATATTTACTCTGACAGCGACCAACAGCATGTTTTTCAAGTCGTTAAGCTTCTCAAATTCATTTTGTGATTATGTACACTTTAAACTAACTACAAATAAAATAGTAAAGAAAATAAAACAAAATACAAAAACCAATCTTCTAAGAAAAACAAAATCGGAACACTCAAAAGTCAAAGTACTCCTCCCCATCGCTGTCATCAGGAAACGTGCCCAGAAGACCGGCAGCATTGCCACGTTGGATGGCAATGCTAATTCTTTGGCCAAAGAATAAGCCAACCCTCTGGTCACGCGACCAGTCGGCGAGTAATCTCCTTGAAAAGGCTGCGTGCACTCGGACCCCATGACCCGAGCGTTTCAACCCCAAACGGCTCAAAACTGTAACTCCCAATAAGGTTACAGTATGTGCGCCGTTTGAGGGCCTCAGCAGTTTTTGTGATTTAATGTCAATTATACAAACCAGTTCTTTACATGTAAGTGGGTACGGTCTGTTTACTTGGGGGCTTTTATTTATATAGTTTATTTATTTATTAAAGGTAAACCAACAGCTTCTGTATACAGTATTACATTATAATAATAGTAACAAGCATCAGACTTATACATAATAGGTCGACCAACATTCAAGTGAGAGAAAAAACACTTCATTATTATTAGCTTACTAATTATTAAAATTACAAATAATCAAATTAAAGTTAAAAAGAAAACATAACGAAATTACAAATGCATACACGTTGAGAGCTAATGAGATCAAAGAGACAACAAATTTAAAATTTTGTCGTTCATTTTTTGCTTGAGTTTATTAATTGTCAACTAGCTTTTGCCCGCGACTTCGTTCGCGTGGAATAGTGACTTCCGGCAGATTTTTGGTTTTACCCACATAGTTCCCGATCTCGCGGGATCTCTTCAAAAATGAAATGTGGAAGATATTCTAGGGAACTCTACAAAAATCAACATAATGAGCTCTGCGTTTGAATTGAAGATATGTATACTCACTTAGGGCATTAAAGCCGTTATTGCCGATCGAAAAAGGCGAAAATGTTATTTTTCCCTTATTTTCAAAATATTATTTTGATTTGCCATTTCAGGAAAAAATACTGTTTCTCCCTTGACAAATTTTCTATTATTTTAGGCTTTAAAGATTATTAAAGTTTCTTACACCAAGACATTTCTGTATGCCACGTTTTTAGTTTTGCCATCCTTTGCAAAAATATATATATATATAGGTCTTGTGGTTTTGACACTCTTGAGCCCTATGTCCTTTCTCAAGTTCCTAACTATGTCTGTAAGTACCAAATTTCACACAAATCGGTTCAGTAGTTTAGGCGTGAAGCAAAAACAGACAGACAGACAGACAGAAAGACAGACAGACAGACAGACAGACAGACAGACAGACAGAGTTACTTTCGCATTTATAATATTAGTTTGGATGTCGGTAGGTACCTACTATTCTTACTACTACTATCTTTCATATCAGTGTGTGCTAGCTAACATGTAGCAAATTCTTTGATTTAAATGATTATTATTGATGATGATGTTTAAACCATTCTTCTAACATACTAGACAGACTTGTTGCTGGGGAGCAAAGATATTTAAAAGACTATATATAGAGCGGGCATGTCAAGGAAATGTCATAGAAAAACTTTGATCCCATGTCTCAGTAACGCCATCTACAATAATATATGAATATTGGAGCGGCAGCGGAGCATACTACAAAAAACTCATTGACTTGTATCCAGCAGGACACTTTTTCGGACGAAAATTTTGTTCGTGATGTCCGGTCTATAGGTATTGAATGTCTTTGCTGGGGAGTTTGTTCCGCCACTTCTTCTTCTCAGCAAAAACACTAGGAAGTGGCTAAGAGGGGGCGTTATGGGACTGGCTTATGAAATTTTTGATGTTCAAAAAGTGCTGATCCTCAGCATATTTTGAATTAATGACTTTTGATTTTGGTTTTTGAATACTTACTCCGACAGCGACAGTTTACAAAATCAGCCATATTTCTCATTCTACTTGTTAACACTTGACAGTTGACACAATGCTGATTCCATATACCTACGCTATTTTCTTTCTATTGTCGCCTTATCGATTACGATAATAAAAATAGAATTAGTAATATGGCCAGGCCTGCAGATTCGGGACTGAGATATTCCAGGTGGAATAACTCATTCAAATCAATCAGTATGGGAAAGTCTGAAACTATAAGACATACGAAGATCTGTTCTGAGGAACCATGTCATCGATTTTAATAACAAGAAAAACTGCATTCATACATTTTAAAAAACATCTGTACTATTGTAGTAATATTGTAAACGTGGTCTACTAAGATAAATTAAAGTAGGTATGTGGAAACAATGCATTTTATTAATTTTAGACATCATGTTTCATACAGACATTTACTGCTTAAGACCTACACAATCGATATCTAAATAGAAATAGTGTAGGTTTTTTTTTTTTTCAAAATAACCGGGTTCGATTCCGGAACGGAGTACAGATGTTTTTTTAAATGTATGAATGCAGTTTTTCTTGTTATTAAAATCGATGACATGGTTCCTCAGAACAGATCTTCGTATGTCTTATAGTTTCAGACTGGGAAAGTCTGAAACTATAAGACATACGAAGATCTGATACTGACCGATAAGAATGAGACACCCTGTATAACTCTAAACTCAACCCGAGACTCGAATCCGGGACCTCACACTCAGCATTGGTGCTCACAGTCACCAGACCATCGTGACATAATTTTAAAAACTAATATAGAATTACATTCTCTATTGTTTCAGGATATGACAAACTTAAAAGGCAGAGGAATCTTCCACTGTACCACATTCTGGCTACTAATAACTATAATATTACTTCTATACAGTTATTTGGAAAAGAGACTAAACCTTTATCTTGTAACCTTCATGCTAATTCTTGCCTTTACCAGTCATCATATCAGAGACGCAAACAGAAGGGGCCTCTGGTTTTATCCGTTTGGCAGTACACCACCCATAGAGAAGAATTTGTATATTTTTCTCGTGGCAGTGTTGCCACATGCAATAGCTGGTGTCTACCATATTTGTAAACCTAGTTTTACAAAGAGTTTTGTTATTGATTATAGTTTGGTTGTTTAGAATGGTTTTTTGTACATAAATTGGCTAGTATAATATCATGTCTGCACTCACCAGAGGGTAAGGCAGAGATGTACAGGGGCCATTACATCAAGCTACCCCAATGTATCGAAGTTTTTTTGATAGGTTTTCAACTTTATTCTAAACATAACAAGGTTCATATTCAATTGGGAAAATTTGACAGCTTGATGTGCTGGCGTCTGTACTTACTGCAGCAGCATCTGGGGCTCGAGTCTGCTATTGCAATCGTGTCACAATGACCGGTCATTGATCGAATATTTGACAACTTTGACAGTTTTTGTATGGGAAATATGTCATAAGTTTGACGTTATACGTCAAACATCGATCATTGACCGGTCATTGAGACACGATTGCAATAGCAGACTCGACCCCCTAGTTAGCTGACCCCAATATATATAGCTGGGAAAAGGCAATTCAGATGATTTCACCAAAGAAAAGCTACAATCGCCACAAATACGGTATTTTTTTATGATACTCCATGTAAACGTGATATATTAGTCCTCCATGTAACGATGCAGGCAGCGGGCGGAAGTTAATACATAGATAAATAAAACAATACTTTCCCTTATAAAAATTGTTTAATTTAATCTGAAACATTAACACTATTTTTAGCGCCACTTTACTATCTTAACACCATGGTATTTAAGTCATCTTACCACTTGTTAACCGACTTCAAAAAAAGGAGGAGGTTCTCAATTCGACGGTATGTTTTTTTTTTAGCGACATCTATTTCGCTACATACGAACTAACCTGACGCGTTCTTCATCGCAATGTTGAAAGTATCCGCGCGATTGAACGTACTATGCATTTCAAATAAGAATAGGAACGTTAATGACCTCTATCTGTCAAATGGTCAAACGTCGCTTGAAAAGTACGGCCTGCAACGAAACCTTAATCGCGTATCAATTTTTTTCTTTTGTTTACTCAGTCGAAGTTATTAAACATGAAAAAACGTTTTAAATTATAATTAGTCTTGTGGAGTGCTTACGTTTTATTTATTAATCCTGTTTGTTACACGGTTGTTTGTTGTTGTTGATATTAGTTTTTGTTTTCATCTCGCTGACTGCTCGAAAATGTGTGAACGAGGCGCTGTTTTGCATGGGAGGACTCGACAGATTATCTCCAATGTAAACAAATACTTTGACAGTACAATTTAGAGAATTATTCGTTCGTAATTCGTGAATTAATTATATTTAGAAAAAACCTTGTTTTGCTGATCTTACCCAATTTATTCGTATTGACAGCTATGACGTCATTTGAAACGCATAGTACCTACTACTAAATACCGCCACCGCCCGCGCGCTGTATTTGCTACCTTGCTTTAAAATCAAATTTATAAATATAAGAACTCGACGAACGAAGAAAATAAGCGAATCATTGAACCGTGATACTGTTATTGTTAAGTTATTATCTCCTCCTGTTAGGGGTAGGTATAAGACGACTAAAATGCTACTGTGTATCATTTGCCAAGACATCAATAACTACTATTGTCCGGGCCAAACAATACTCTCGATCCAGTCTAAATAGCTTGAGACCCTGGTGTAGACAGCCGGTCTGCCAGCGATGGCACAATCCTTGCCGAATGACGTCACACCTACGAGATGGAAGATGCAAGAATTCTCTTTTGATACCACTTGAATCGGTGCTCCGGAATCACCCTGAAAAGTAAACGGTAATATCGAATTAGATTACAACAGATAACAAGAAAATACTTATTCGACACATATTTTTTCTTTTTTTCACGTACTTAATCAAAAAACAACGGCGATACATCGAGTCAAAATGTAGCATGACGTCACTAGCCGGTACAGATTATAATAGATTACAAGCCCCCTCTCCTAAACTTTAATGAGCTTAATCTAAGTAGTTTTCCATCAATTTGAAAAAGAAAAAAAAATATGTGTCGAATATTTTCTTGTAATCTAGATGAGGGACTAAAAATTATAATTTTGTCAAATAGCCCATTATTTATTATTATTATTAAGCATGAGAAATGGAAGAGAAGCGGTGGCCCAGTGTCGGCGGCCCCGACTTACGAACAGTAAGTCGTGGGTTCGAACCCAGGCAGGCGCATTACTTTGTGTAATTATTTCATCACCACTGCTCTCAAAAACGGTGAAGGAAAACATCGTTAGGAAACCGGCATACGCAAAATACGCGCTTTGACGTGGAGTTGCGGATACCAGCTTATTAAGCATGGGTTACTTACAGGTACCTACAAGAAATTATATACATATGTATATTATAGAGTTACTGAGTTCCTTAATGAAAAAGAATTTGACATGACAAAGAATTTTGTGTAATTTATTACTCAACTATTGTTTTTACATGCCCAATGTGACGGTAAAATGTGGAGAACCTAATTTATAGTATAACATCTATGTACCTACCCATTACCCATGTTTGCAAAATAAATGATGATTTGATCATAAAAAATAGAAAAGAAAATAAGTCCTTGAATAAAATCTTTGACCTACCTGACAGGTGTCCAGGCCGCCAGCCAGTTCACCGACACACATTTGTGACTCTATGAACCCTGGCCAGAGACGATTATAAGTAGACTGCAGTATTTGATCGCAGCGTTGGACGTCAAGCACTGTGAGTGACACTTTCCGTAACTCGTCCGAAGTCAATTTGAAGCCTGGGCCTGAAAAATGATAATAATAATAATAAAATATCGGGATCTTGACCGTACTTCTGGGATTGTCCTGATAGCCGTGGAATGCCTTTCCACTCCTCAAGCACCTTAGTTGCCCTCTTGTCGCTACGTCACTGTGTGCTAGCGGCCGTTCCAGAGGGCCCATTACTGAGTGTGCAAGTCACCCCTTGTCATTTTATTCGTGTACTAGCTTCTGCCCGCGACTTCGTACGCGGATCCTGTTGCTTATGCCAGCGACAACGGGGTCGTCAAAATTGAAGATCTGAAACGTCTGATGTCGAATTCTAAAAGCCCGGGGACGGGAAAACAATGAGATGCGCGAGACGATTCAAGACGTTCCAGATTTTTTATTTTTGTTCAAATCAAATCAAATCAAATCAAAATAATTTATTCACATAATATGGGTAAATAGGTGGTACGTAATATATAAATGTTGGATCCTCATATTGACCATTGCTGGTATGTGAAACTTAACATTATGTACTATGTAAGACTAATCTTAAACTAAACACTTTATTTATTACACTACTACTTACATCATTTTTTTATTTGTAAGTCTAAGGTAGTCATTAGTAGTGTAGAAGCATTTATTGACAAGCCAGGTGTACAATTTTTTTCGGAACAATGTAATAGGAAGGTCTCTGATTTCGCTAGGTAATTTATTAAATAATTTAATTGACATGGGGTAACAGTTTCTTTTAAAGAGATCAGTTTTTATGTTTGGTAATGGAAGGTTATTCGGATAACGGGTATTAAAATTACAATAATCCCCAAAGGATTTGTACAGGTATTGATACGTTTTAACAAATAAACAAGATTCAAAAATATAAATGGAGGGTGCAGTTAATAAGTTTAATTTTTTGAATAAAGGTTTGCAAGACGTCAATGAATCTACATTACAAAGTGCGCGAATGCACTGTTTCTGAGCCAGGAATCTATACATATAATAAAACAGTAACGAAAGAAAAACTGTACATTGAGAATTTTCAAGAAAAAATAAGTGGGTTTTGTTAGAAAAACGTAACTGGTGACAAAAAGTGACTTTTTAGAATTTTTGTCTGTTTGTCTGTTTGTCTGTTTGTCTGTTTGTCTGTTTGTCTGTATGTATGTCCGGGGTGAACTCAAAAAGTACTGCATGGATTTACTTCAAATTTTGCATGAATATTACTAAGAGGTCGGGTCAACACATAGGCTATATATTATCACGCTATCACCTACGGGGGAGGAGCAGTGAATCTTTATTCTTCTTACTCATTCTGTGGAAGCGTGTAAGTAAAGGACGCATATTTAAATGTTGGTTTTGAGTAAGTTATGCTATTATCTAGCTTTACACTATAAAAACTACGCCATTTAAGTAACTTTGGCAGAGAAACATAGTTTAATGAATGTTAGTAGTATAAAGACAATTTGGAATCAGCGCCATCTATGAGAATGTATAAAAATCAAATCAAGTAACACATGAATACTTTTTGAAAATTAATTTAAATTTTGATTGTGTTGGTGAGGTTAGTAGTTAGTTATTCTTAAAATTCATAGATGGCATTGTGCATTTTTTTCATCTTATACTACATATAATATAATACATATAATAAAACAGTAACGAAAGAAAAACTGTACATTGAGAATTTTCAAGAAAAAATTAGTGGGTTTTGTTAGAAAAACGTAACTGGTGACAAAAAGTGACTTTTTAGAATTGTTGTCTGTTTGGCTGTATGTATGTCCGGGGTGAACTCAAAAAGTACTGCATGGATTTACTTCAAATTTTGCATAAATATTACTAAGAGGTCGGGTCAACACATAGTCTATATATTATCACGCTATCACCTACGGGGGAGGAGCAGTGAATCTTTATTCTTCTTACTCATTCTGTGGAAGCGTGTAATCAAAGGACGCATATTTAAATGTTGGTTTTGAGTAAGCTATGCTATTATCTAGCTTTACACTATAAAAACTACGCCATTTAAGTAACTTTGGCAGAGAAACATAGTTTAATGAATGTTAGTAGTATAAAGACAATTTGGAATCAGCGCCATCTATGAGAATGTATAAAAATCAAATCAAGTAACACATGAACACTTTTGAAAATTAATTAAAATTTTGATCGTGGTGGTGAGGTTAGTAGTTAGTTATTCTTAAAATTCATAGATGGCATTGTGTATTTTTTTCATAAAAGTTGTATCCTAATATGTAGTTCGTTTTGACAAATTGAAGTTCCAACAAAACCCTCAAAATCTTGAGCAAAGTTCGGATCGTATCATATGGGATGAGTGTACGATGTCCAAAAGGAAGGCAGTTGAGGCCGTGGACAGAACCCTGCAGGGCATCTGCAGGAACGAACATTTGATGGGTAGTGTCACAGTTCCGTTCAGTGGCGATTTCAGGCAAACGCTTCCCGAGTTGACGCGGGGATCGAGGGCTGACGAGGTGAATGCTTAGGTAAACGATCTTTTTTGTCGTCACAAGTTCGTACGCTGCGCTTGACCATTAATATGAGAGCTCGGCTCGGCGGCATTGCACGCGCTCAAGAATTCTCCGATGTCCTTCTAAGTCTTGGCAAAGGCACTCTACCAGAAGAGAAAAGTGGACAGGCGGTGCTTTTAGAGTCTCTCGGTAGAGTGGTGGTAGGTATCCAGCTTCGAAGAACTCATTCGCAATGTGTACGTGGACATCAGTCGTACAGCGCACCAGCAGAATTCGTGTGAGAGCGCCATTTTGGCGCCCAAAAATGATCATGCTGCAGCAATTAACGAATGTTTTCTCTCGGACATTGAGGGGAATGAAGTGGTCTATACGTCGATAAGCACTGTCGCCGAGCAAGATGACGCCACACATTATCCCGTGGAATTTTTGAACTCTCTGTCAGCAAGTCGACTTTCAGCGCATACCATCAAGCTGAAGGTCGGCGTCCCGATTACGCTTTTTAGGAACAAATCTTCTCCGAAGTTGAGTAACGGGTGGTGCCTTAAAGTCATCTCGCTCCACAGACACCATTGAGGTGGAAATTCTGGCGGGTTGTGGCGTTGGCGAGGCAGTATTTATACAACGCATATTACTTATACTTCATAGCTTTCCGATCCAGTTCGAGCGCGTACAGTTCCCCTTGAGTGTTTGCTTAGTGATGACAATCAATAAGTCGCAGGAGCCGATACTCAGAGCAGCGGGTGTAGATCTAAGGACGAGTTGCTTCTCACACGGGCACCTGTACGTCGCTTGCTCCCGCGCCACCAGTCCTGACTATCTTTACATTTTGGCTCCTGGCAGTAAACTACCAACGTAGTTTGTACGTATTTTTAACCGACTTCAAGAAAAGGAGGCGGTTCTCAATTCAACGGTATGTTTTTTTTTTGTGTGTGTTTGTTACGCGATTACTCCGCCATTTATGGACCGATTTTCTAAATTCTTTTTTTATTTGATAGGGTATACTACCAGGTTGGTCCCATTAGTATTAAACCTCAGATCTGATGAGGGATCCTCGAGGAATTGATGGAACTCCTCAAATAATATAGGAAAACATGTAACAAGTTTTACATTTTTTTTTTGGTGACAAATCAAGCATTTACATTTAGCAAGTATCATTTCGTGAAGAAAAACTGATGAAGATGACAGGCGATGGAACTCTTCAATGCATAACAGCAAATTACTCGCAATAGCTACAGTCACATGTCTGTGCATGGTTTATGTATTTCCATAACATAACATTACGCCTGTCTATTTTAAAAGGTTAAGAAAGAACTTCTTTTGCAATTGTTAACCGATTTCAATGATTCTTTCAAGTTTTGAAAGACTTTCTTTACATACAAATAAACTAAAAATAGCAAAATAAAAAAAAAATACAAAAAAAACAACCGACTTCTTAAAAAACACTAACAGGTGAAAAATAATTCCAGTTTCGGAAGTCGGTGGCCAATAATGAACGAAATAAAACCACCTTAGCCATAGACTTCCGAACCTGGAATTATTTTTCACCTGTTAGTGTTTTTTTAAGAAGTCGGTTGCTTTTTTTTGTAAAAATGTTTTTATTACTCTTTTGTATCCTGGAATGTATTCCTGCATTATTTTGTTTATTTCCTTCAGTCACATGGTATGACTGAACTCAGCAGGATTCCCATATAACTCTCTTCATGTAACTTATATTTTAATGCTATTTTAAAAGTTGTTTACTTATAATGCTATAGCGACACTGGAATCTTAGGTAGGTATATTTGGTGCTGTAGAACCTTCACGCAGACGACGTCGCGGGCAGCAGCTAGTACTCTATTAAAGTCTATTGAGCCCCCCCACAACATTATACCATATCGTAAATTGGACGCAACGTAACCATGATACGCCTGTAATGCCGTCTTTAAGCTGGAGATTCTAGTTAGACGCCATAGTTAGACGCCATAGTGCATAAACGTATCTATTTATTTTATTACATATTTTTTGGACATGTAATTTCCATGATATTTGACTGTCTAAAGATATTCCAAGGAAAGTTATGCTGTCGGATTGTGCTATGGTGTCGTTATTATATGATACTATTAATTTATAATTATATTGTTTTCTATTAAAAAATTGAATTACTCTAGTCTTATCTATGTTAACTTTTAAATTATTAGTCTCCAACCATTTGATGACGTTTTGGACCGCTTCGTCAACTTCCTCATTGTAGGAATCGAACGTAGTATTAGGTTTTTGAGGAATTACGAGGGATATATCATCTGCAAAAAGAGTACAGTGATGATTCGTTACGTTAGGTAAGTCGTTTATGTATATTAAAAATAGGAGCGGGCCTAATATGCTACCTTGTGGGACACCGACTCTATTATATACTAGTTCAGATTTAAATACAACCTCGATATTTTTGTCATTAATATTGGTTATTTCTACATATTGCTGCCTGTTTGTTAGATAACTTTGTAACCAGGTATATGCTACACCACGAATGCCATATGCGTATGCTTTTTGCAGAAGTATGTCATGAGAAACAAAGTCAAAGGCTTTGCTCATGTCGAAGAATATTGCACAGGTGTTTATTCCCTTATCAATATTTTCAGAAACTTTTTTTATAAGTTTGAAAGCAGCCAGTGTTGTAGACTTTCCTTTCTGAAAGCCATGTTGTTCGGGTTTTAAGATATTAAATTTATTAAAAAAATTCGTTAGACGTTTGTGCATAACTTTTTCGAATACTTTCGCTAATATTGGTATGAGGACAATAGGTCTATAATTATTAGGATCAGTTTTGTTCCCTTTTTTATAAATAGGTTTCACAACTGATATTTTGAGTTTTTCTGGAAAAATACCTTGCGATAGCGATAAATTAATGATATGACATAGTACGGGTGCTATTAAATGTGCAGTTTGTTTGAGAATGTGAGTGGGTAAGTTGTCATACCCTACGGATTTTGTGTTTTTTAAAGACCATAAAATTTGGTAGATTTCATTGTTTGTAACTGGATCTAAAAATATGCTAGCATTATTAGGATATATTGATCTTGGTAAAGGTTTTTTATTGGTATTATGTGGTTGACATTTTGTGAGTTCAATAAAAAAACGATTAAATGTGTTAGATATTAGTTCTGGATCAGTAATAGTTTCTGTACTTAAATTTAATTTATTTATTTGTTGCCTATTATTTAGATTACTTTCTTGACTTTTAATAATATACCAGGAATCTCGACAAATGTTCTTAGATTTGGCCAACAAACGATCATTGTTTAGTTTCTGTGCTAGATTTACACTTTTTTTTAGTATTTTATTGTAAGTGCGGTATTTTGTTTTATAAAACTTGCGTGAAGATTTACAATTGTAAAGGTACCTGAGCTTTCTTTTTGTATTGAATGCCAATTTTAAACCTTTAGTTATCCAAGATTGATTCTTTAATCTCTGATTAACTTTGACTTTGTTAATTGGGAAACATAGATTAAAAAACAGTGTAAGAGTGTCATGAAAATGATTAAAATTATTGTTTACCTCAGAGTGTTCATATATCTCTGACCACGAAAGATTATTGATGCACTCAAGATATTTAAGTATGTTGTCTCGAGAATAGTCGCGTTTATAAATATACCATTGTTGCTTAGGAGTTATTTTATTATTGGTCAACAGGAAATGCCATCAGACTTAACAACTTTTGCTAAGACGCCATTTCTATTATGTATATGTTATATTGTCGCTGGGCTTTGGAGTTCCACTGCAGGTGCTCCAGATCTTCAAATTTAGTCTCACAGCAGAAAACACTTTTCACGTGGAATAGTTTTTGCAATGGCACCATTTTTATATCTCTTTTACTTTAGGTGTTCCATTTTCCAAAATAAATTATAGCCTATATGTTGCGTGACGTTCACGATCAGCGGTTAGTCGCGCATCTTCTTCCCCCACTTATCTATAGAGTCGATGCGTATATACGCTGAAAACTCAAAATAATAATATAATTTTATTTAATGACTACAACGGCCCAATGGTTAGTAACTTATCAACTAAGGGTTAGTAATATTTAAAACTAATCTGCAGGCCTAGCCATATTAGAAATTCTATTTCTATTATCGTAATCCATATGGCGACAATAGAAATAAAATGGCGTATATGGAATCACCTGTTTGCCAACCTGTCAAGTCTATTTCATTTTCAGCCATATTACAAATACACTTGACAGTTGACAAACAGCTGATTCCATATACGCCATTTTCTTTCTATCGTCGCCTTTAACAATTACGATAGTAGAAATAGAATTTGTAATATGGCTAGACCTGCTGGTAAGTTTGGGACTAGATGGCGCTGTGTGAAAGTTGTGAAATATTATTGTTATTACTATTAAAAAAATAAAATTCATTTTACCCAAACAATCCCTTCACCCACCCCAAAAACCCAAAACCCAACCCGTAACCGTAACCGTAACCCGTCAGATAGTAGGCCCTGTGTTCTCATCTGACATTATGCTAAGCTGAGGCCCTTTTGGCATTTTGAAGGTATGAGGAACAGGGTGTAAAGTTAGCTCATACACCATTGAAAAGGGAGGATCCTCCGACCAGACGGGTGTTGTGTCTGGTGGGCTAACTACTGCCCGACGGTTATTGTCGGGAACTTGTATACGTTCAAACTGCGCGGATAACTCTGATACCGCGATGTAGGATATCTGTCATTAGTTCGTATGTGGCGAGATATAGATGTCGCTACAGCATTATAATCTTTGTATTTTATAGTTTTGAGGTGAATTTTGTTGTAATGCCAATAAACGCATTTTCATTATTTTAAAAACTTACGATTATCATAGACACCCCATCCAGTAGCGATGACCTTCTTATGTTGGCCCAAATCCGGCTTGTTCCATAGACAAGCGGGCCGGATGGCAGATTCAAGCTTGACGTCGGAGATCAGTTCAAGTAATGCTATATCGTTGTAGACTTTCGGTGACTTGTATTCTGGATGTATGTGCATACGGCGAATCGATACCTGAAAGGCACAAATCACATTAAACTAGGTATAGTTTTGCATACTCGCCAAATTGTTTAATGATTCTCGACAGAAACTTAAAAAACGAGTGTGGTTTATTTAGACCACAAGACTGAAGTAAAACTTCTTGAAAGAAAATGTACGCGCGCTCTGCTCTCAATGCTCCTACAGTCTGATACAGACAATAGGCCTGCACTGTCTTAGACGAAACTTGCGCCTACAGTGTGATACAGACAATAAGCACACTGTGTCTTAGATATACGAAACTTGCTCCTACAGTGTGATACAGACAATAGGCGCACTGTCTTCGAATTAATAAAAATATTGTAAAATTTAAAAGGGTCATTATGGAGTTTCGAGCTCTTCTCCATACAAGACTACCTTCTGAAAGGGGCGACTAGAATCATTATAATTATATTTAACTTTAACCGAGGGTATTCGTATCCGTTTTCGTATCAATGGCGGTGGTGTTTTCAACTTGGCTAGACTCAAAGCTCACACACACCAAAGTGTCCCACGTGACTATCACTGAGATGATGTATGCAGATGACTTATGCTTTGCGGCGGAATCCCCAGAAGGTCTACAGAGGCTTATGTCGAGTCTTGATGAGTCATGTCGCAGATTTGGCCTTAAGATCAGTGTGAAGAAGACTGAAGTCATGACTTTTGATACACTGAACAATAGCCCAGTCGACATTAAACTCGGTGACGTCTCGCTTAAGCAAGTAGACCAATTCAAATATCTGGGCAGCACTATAACATCCAGGTGTCTCCTTGATAACGAAGTCAACAGCAGAATTGGAGCAGCTGCTGCGGCTTTTGGCAGACTTCGTGCCAAGGTGTTCCGCTCGCATGACATAAAGCTCTCTACGAAAATTGCTGTGTACATGGCAATAGTTCTGCCAAATCTCCTGTATGCCTGCGAGACATGGTGTTTATACCGCAAGCACATTCGCGCCTTAGTTAGATTCCATCTGAAATGCCTACGGGACATTATGAGCATCCACTGGTCAGACCGTGTTCGTAACACGGAAGTACTACGGCGAGCTAATGTCGGCGGCATAGAGGCCTATATAATGCGGCGCCAGTTGCGATGGGCTGGCCATGTCTCCCGAATGTCTGACGACAGAGTGGCGAAGCAAATCTTCTACTCAGAACTGCAGGATGGCAAGCGGAAACAAGGCGGCCAACTCCTTCGGTACAAAGATGTGCTTAAGCGCCACATGAAACGATGTGACCTAGACACGTCACAATGGGAGGCAATGGCAGCGGACCGGTCACTGTGGAGGCATACCGTGAGCACTAAGGTGTTTGAGTTTGAAAGGCGACGTAGAGAAGAGCTCGATGCTAAACGTGACGAGCTTAAGGCCCGACCACTCGCGGCCATCCAATACAATTACGTCGGAGGGGTGCTGACTTGCAGTGAATGTGATCGCACTTTCACGGCAAAAATTGGCTATGTCAGTCACCAGAGGGCACACCAGCGATGCTCTTAATAGGCAGATCGCTGTGGCCGAAATCGGTCGGGATCATATATATATTTAAATTTTGAGTTTGAATTCAAAATTACTTTTTAACGGTCTTATTGAAATAATTGATTTGAGTTTGACTTTTTTTTGCATATCGCCTGCAACACCAAGTTAAATTTTAACAATTTTACTTACACACTTACTTATTAGGCAAACAAGTGTCAATAATTGTACCCTTTTTTTGCCACTGGATGTGCTAGCTAGCCAATAGAATATACGTAAAACTTGTTGGTTTGGTCACGTTGAAAGGATGAATGACAGGCGAGTAACGAAAGGTATTTACAAGGCAGATGTAAGTGGTAACGCCGGGAGGGGACGCCCTAGAAGGACATACAGTATAGACCTTATTGGTGAGGTTCTTTAGAAAGGTCAGGTGCGTAGTATACTCGCAACCGGCGGCGATGGTAAGAGACCGGACGGTGTGTCGTTGTTTCCATGGAAAATGGGTAGGTCTTTAGTGTGGGACGCTACTTGTGTCGATACTCTTGCGCCATCCCATCTTCCTAGTTCTTTGTGCTGTGCTGGCGCTGCTCTGCTTGCGAGAACCTCAAGCGGCAGAAATATAAAAACCTTGTTGGGAATTATATTTTCGAGCCGTTTGGGGTTGAAACTCTCGGGTCGTGGGGTCCGAGTGCTCATAGCTTGTACAAAGATCTATCAAGACGCTTAATTGACACTTCGCGTGACCCAAGGGCTGTTTTTTTACCTTGGTCAAAGGATAAGCATCGCCATACAACGTGGCAATGCTGCCAGTCTTTTGGGTACACTTCCAGTGGACAGCGATGCGGATGAGTTTTTTGACGCCATATTTTAGATTTAGTTTTTAGTTTTTAGATTGTATTTTCATTTCTAGTGTATAAAGGTAAGCTATTTCTTTATTTATAAGTGGAAATTAATGTAATACGCCTTTGCAAGATAACATTATAACTGTATGTACCCTAGAATAGCTGTAAATTTCTCTAATAAAATGAAATAAGTTCAAAATACTTACGTCGAATGTTGTTTATAAGAAGATGTAGTAACAAAAATTGAAAAGAGTATGCTTAGATGGTTTGGTCACGTTGAAAGGATGGATGAAAGGCGAAAGGTAACGAAACGAAAGGTATTTACAAGGCAGATGTAAGTGGGAACGCCGGGAGGGGACGCACTAGAAGGACATACATAGACCTCATTCGTGAGGTTCTTCAGAAAGGTCAGGTGCGTAGTACTCGCAACCGGCGTGTGTGTATGACAACATGTATGAATGTAAACGAAGCAAAAGAAGTATGTTAGAATCGTAGTAGGTATATGGCGCTCTGTAGTTTCTGCCTACCCCCATGGGAAAAAGGCGTGAGTTTATGTATGTATGTATGTATGTACTTACGTCGACAGGTTTAGCGCCATCTCTTACATTGCTGTTAATGTTCTGGTCTCCCAGTCTAACAATTACTGGGGCTGGGGTTTGCGCACTGCTGTCTCTATTACAATGGGCAGCTGTTAACACAAATCTTGGACTAATTAGAGCCCCGCCGCAACTGAATTTGTAGCCGCCATTAACATCGGCCCAACCGATTGCTGCCTGGAATACAAAACATAAATTTAATAATAATAATAATAATAATAATAATTCATTTATTTCAGGCCTATGACCCATATAAAACAACGACAAAATCAAAAATGCAAATAAAAATACAGACACATAAAATATTCCTCGGCTTGCTAAGTCATAAATGTCAGAATTACATACCTATCTACATAAAACATAAAAATGAATATAAAATTTAGAAATGCAAAAATTACAAAAATTTAAAATATATAAAAATTCATTGTAAATGTCAAAACATGATAAAAAGAATAAATTAAATCAAATAATAATAATAATAATAAGAATCAAATACAAAACATAAAAAATAAAAAATAAATAAATTGTACCTATTATAAGTATGAGGGGCCGCTAGCGTGCAGTCGCATCCACCTCATTAACATTGGTGAGTCCCACCTCTGGGACAATGCGCTAAGAATACCATTCGGGCTGCCACGCACACGCCTTAACAGCGAGGCGCACCTTTTTCTGATTATGGCGAAAAAATCATCAGTCTGCGCCTCGGCAAACATAGCGGAAGCACTACAAAAACGTGGCAGCCCCAACAATATCCTAAACGCATTGTTATACTGGACACGCAGAGCACTGTACCCCCGTAATGTAAAATTAGTCCATAGGCTGCACGTGTAGAAGGTCTGACAGTATGCCTTGAATAATGCTATCTTTACTTGAGTAGTGCAACGTGCAAACCTACGAGCCAACATATTACACCGGATGGACAGCGCCCTGCGCTCCCTCTCGATGTCCTCATTGTCACACAGGTCTTCGGTCACCCAGTGACCCAGATACTTAAAGGCACTTACCTTTTTTAAACGCATGCCGCATAGAGTTACATGAGGAACATGGGAGTAGTCTTTGCTTCCTGACTTGAACAACATGAACTCACTCTTATTCGCGTTGTATCTGAGCCCATGGGCTTCCGCGTACGATTGGCAGATGCACACTAATTTCCGTAACGCTGCAATCGATGGGCTCAGTAACACCATATCGTCCGCATAACTTATGTTGTTAACACTTACTCCGTCTATGGAACAACCAATACCAGTATCACTGAGCTTACCGATGAGCCGGTTCATGTATAAATTAAAGAGGTGGGGGGAACTAATTCCGCCCTGCCTAACCCCACATTCCAAACCGTATACATCGGAATATGCACCCGCCCACCGCACTCTATTGCGTTGGTTGGCGTACCAGAACCTAAGCAATGAAATCACCTCCCGAGGCACCTCCGTATCACCCTCCAGCTTCTGCCACAGCTTGTCATAGCACACCAAGTCGAAGGCTTTTGATAAATCTAGGTAACATGCATAGACAGGTGCTGATGAAATGAAATCTATATATTTTTAAATGAATCCTTATTTTCCTTGGTCATCCATCACGCGAGCACGGCTGGACTAATTACGCTAATTCTTTTTTTGTTGTGTTTGAAGAAGGATCTTATGAAAGAAAAAAATAAAACCGGCCAAGAGCGTGTCGGGCCACGCTCAGTGTAGGGTTCCGTAGTTTCCCGTCCGTCACAATAAGTGTTCAAAATGCTTGCATATACGATTATACTACAAACTTAGTCCAGAAATTATTTTTCATATTTTCTAAACTTATGGTTCAAAAGTTAGAGGGGGGGGACACATTGTCTTTTACTTTTGTAGCGATTATTTCCGAAATTATTGACATTATCAAAAAATGATTGTAGTAAACCCCTATTGATTTTAAAATACCTTTCCAACAATATATCACACGTTAGGGTTGAAATTAAAAAAAAAAACACTTCCCACTTTACATAAAGGGGGGCTACCCTAATAAAACATTGTTTTCCAATTTTTATTTTACCACTTTGTTGGCGTGATTGATACATATATTGGTACCAAATTTCAGCTTTCTAGTGTTAACGGCCACAGAGATTAAGCGAGGACGGACAGACAGACATGGCGAAATTATAGTTTTATAGTTCCTAGTTGACTCTTGTTCGAAATCCTACATCGCGGACCGCGGTATCAGAGTTATCCGCGCAACTTGAACGTACACAAGTTCCCGACTACAACCGTCGGCCATAGTAGTTAGCCCACCAGACACAACACCCGTCTGCGAGGAGGATCCTCCCTTTTCAATGGTGGATGAGGAATTTTACACCCTGTTCCTCATACTCCTACAGTATAATGAAATCTCACTCATCTAAGGCATTCCTCAAGATTGACTTACCATATGCGGAAATTCCCTTAGCTTTGCAATTTCACCTCCAACAATAAGTTCCAGTCCTGTGTACTCACAATTGGCTTCAGATATTGAGAACGACTCTGGTTTTGGTATCAAAGGAATGTAATCCACTTGCTTAACCACACTTCTGCTGTATTGTTCACATTCTGATAAAAAAAATTATTGTCATAAGCAACCGTACCTTAAAGAAAGGTTAAAGTTCGCGAGCAAATTTTCGTAAGAAGTTGGCAGTAAATCTTCTACAGCGCTCATGTTTTCTCATCTATATCTTTGTGTATTATTTATTATTATAGTGTTTTGCATTTTCATTTAAAATTGTCTATCATTGCTTGTCTCTGCATCACCTAAAGTTTGCTTCACCTAAATAAAATTTGTATGCTCTTGGAAACTAATTGTTTCCAATGTAAGCAACTTGTATGTGACGTCATACTTGCTTGCAAAACTTGTCAAATAGAATCGCGGCTTAAGGGAAGGTTCATATCTGACGGAACATGCGTCGCGTATTATCGGTCGCGTAACGCCAGAACCGGCAAATGTATAGAAAAACACTTGACGGTTCACACTCAACCGATGATGCGTTAGTGCGTCGAGGTACATTGTCGCAAACGCTCGGCGCACGTTCCGTCAGATATGAACCTTCCTTAAAGCTACCGCGGCGTACATTATGGATGGTGGCTATTGACGCTCTGTACGTTCTGCAAACCCCCCTGAGGAAAAGGCACAAGTTTACGTATGTTTGTATATAAGTAAATACTCACTTCTCTCACTAATTCTTCGTCGATCATTTAAGTTGACAGAAGCTGTACCCCAGATAGGCCTATCACTGTAAAGTAATAATGATATTGTTAAAGGCAAAGATATTCAAATTACCATAGAGAAGATATGCGAAGAAATGTCATAGAAAAACTGAGGTTTGACAAAATCAAATTGGCTGCTAATGTTCTTAAATTTTTGTTTGTTTGCTTTTTTTTTTCTAAACTCACACACTGGGGCTCAAGTCTGCTATTGCAATCGTGTCTCAATGACCGGTCATTGATCGAATATTTGACAACTATGACAGTTTTTGTATGGGAAATGTGTCTTAAGTTTGACGTTATACGTCAAAAATCGATCATTGACCGGTCATTGAGACACGATTGCAATAGCAGACTTGAGCCCCAGTGTGTCCCCTGATCTGCTGTTTGTTTTTTAACTTTATTCTTTTGTTTATATAATGAGTATTTCCTTTAAAAACATTCTACAGTGTATTGTGTATTTTTGTTAATATGTGAGTACAATGTATCACAAACGATATGATACTGAATTTGAAGAATAAGAGACCCTTTACGAGCAAATGTGTTATAAATTAAGATTTTATTCTATTCTAGTAAATATTATTCAAGACTTTTGGGCACATTTCCCATTGACAGCGATACGATGAATTTGTGATGCCTTTTAGTTATTTTACTTTTCTTTTTATTCGTATTATGTAGGTTTGTAAATAAATATATAATGTATGTGTGTAAGTACTTACTCTCCGCCGCGATTATTATCTGTTTGTGAATTAAGGATGTTGATACCATCGCGACAACACACTATCTTGTCACCAAACGCGTTGTACGAACAAAATGTTGGGGAAATACGGCTTAAGCTGCAAAAAACCAAAACGAATTTGTTACGAAACGTCGCGTACTACTAATATTGTAAACGCGAAAGTTTGTGCGTAATGGATAGATATTTAAATTGTAAACACAAACTATGAAAATCATGGTTAGTATTTCATTTAGTCTAAAAATCTTTTATTGTTTCATTTCCATTCATGACATTTATGTATGTAATAGACATTTTTGATATTTGACATTGGCTATATTAGATAATTTGTGACATTGCTCTAGTTATTTAAATGATATTTGTTTATTATGATTATTTTCTCTCTTACAGTAGATACCTAATTAAGTGCCATGTATTTTTGTATTTTTTGTTCTTTTGTATTTTTTAAGTTATAAATCTGTTCTCAATATTCGACACTATGTAAAAATTGTTATGAATTTAAATAAATAAATAAATAAAGATGGATGGATGTTTGTTACTCTTTCACGTAAAAACTACTGAATGGATTTTAATAAAATTTGGTATGGAGTTAGCTGACACCCTGGATTAACACATAGGCTACTTTTTATCCCTGTATTCCCACGGGAACGGGACCTACGCGGGTGAAACCGCGGGACGTCTGCTTGTCAATCATAAAAGCTTGTTGATTAATAAAAACAGCCGCGCGAAGGTTAAGCTACTCTTGGCAAGGTCGGGAATTCATAAAGATGTAGATATTATGTATTAATTTATGTCAATAGAGGTTAAAATTAAATAAATATTCCACAACTTTTCACACAACACCATTTAGTCCCAAGTTAAGCTTGAGAGCTTGTGTTATGGGTACTAAACAGCCGATAAACATACTTATATATTTCTAAATACATACATATTATAGATAAATTACACCCAGACACTGAAAAAATGATCGTGCTCATCACAGAAACATTTGTCCTGGGTGGGAACCGAACCCACGACCTCCGGCATAGCAGTCAGGGTCACTAACTACTAGACCAACAGGCCAGTCAAAATTTAAATTGAGATTATTATAATATATTTATTCACAAGCTTCTCTTCTCTACTTCCTCTTTCTCTCTCTTCCTTATGATAAACTAGGTCGTCTGACCCGCGGTTCTACGTGTAGGTCCCGTTCCCGTGGGAATACAGGGATAAAAAGTAGCCTATGTGTTAATCCAGGGTGTCAGCTAACTCCATTCATTTTTTTTATTAAATCCATTCAGTAGTTTTTACGTGAAAGAGTAACAAACATCCATTCATCCATCCAACTATCCATTCTCGCAAACTTTTGCGTCTATAATATTAAGTAGGTTATGTAATATTTAACAATCTTACTGGAAATCCTGGTTTGCTGACTGGCACAGTTCGCTCACGGTGCATCGACCAATCGTGTTTGTGTGACCGTCTACGCACGATTCACCCTCTGAAATCGAAGCAAAACATAAACATTTTTTTTTTTTTTTTTTGGTTTATTTTTTTTTGTTTTGTCTGTTTTTATTAGTTGTAAGTCCTCCATGTACTAAATAAATTAATAAATAAATTTATAAAGTTAAGCAACGCTTGTCAAAGTCTGGAAGAATAATAGTCTGTACAGACGTCAGCACATGAACCTAGGTACTCCAAACTCTCATATTATCCCAATTGACAATATTACATAATTGACATGACCCTAAAACAAAAATACCGTTTCTTAATTTTTGTCATGCTGAGTTCAAATGTATTTTTTTTTAATTTTTTTATTGCTTAGCTTCTGAGAAAAAAAAAATCAAAACCCAAAAACATGCGATGACGTCACGTATACGGTGGAATGAGGTAGTTACCTTTGCGTAAGCAAGCTAATTTTTAAGATGAAACCATAATGTCAAACATGACATATCTTATGTCAAACGGGACATTTCTAATGTCAATGTATGACATTGGCAACTGCTAAATGACAGTGACATCTAAGTAACAGTTTTTTTTGACGTATCACAGTAAAGCAAAGGCTGTATCGCTATTCCTCCGTATGAATGACGTCATTTAGCGCTTACGTCTTTTTAGAATGCACCGAATTTCAAAGTTAAAATTATGAATGAAAAGTACATAATTTCGAAAAACCAAAAAATATGGGACCTCTAGTTTTGGATTTACTTTTATATAACGTAAGACATGCAGGTTAAAATTTTGAAATGTTGTCAATTGAACATGAACCTTAAATTTGTTAACAATACAGTTGGAAAACTATCAAAGGAATTTGACACATTGAGGTAGCTTGACGTGCTGGCTTCTGCAGCTACATATCAAGACCACTCCGCGCCTTGGAAAACATAAAGCCGTTGGTCCAGGCTGTCACTTGAAGATCTGTTGTAGTGCCATCTATCTAGCCACATACGAACTAAAACTAACAAATCCTACATCGCGATGTTAAAGTTATCCGCGCGATCGCACGTATACAAGATCCCGACAACAACCGTCGGGCAGTAGTAGCCCACCAGACACAACACTCGTCTGCGAGGAGGAGCCGAGCTTCTCTATGGGGGATGAGGAACTTTACACCCTGCTCTTGTTCATGTAAAGTTTGACAATTGGGAACGGTTATTTTTTTAATTCACAGCCTTATGAACATAAGCCAGCATTGCACATTGCACATGTAAGCGGGTACGCCTTTTATACCTACCTGGAGGCTGTTATTTTTCAGTTTTGTAGTTGTTTTGCTTGAGTTTAGATTTCAATGTTAATATGAATTTAAGTACTTTTTTTTTCTTAATCTCGGTTTATTGAAGTGTGCTAGCTAACACGTGACAATCATTCTGAAATGTAATGTTTTACAATGTGTATAAACATTAGTGCTATTTATTAAGCATTTCATTGTATAGATTCTTTGTATACCTAGTTCTTCAAACGAATCAGACAGATGTGTTGGCTGGGGAGTTTTTTCCGCCACTTCTTCTTCCCAGCAAAAACACTAGGAAGTGGCGAAGGGTGGGCCGTTTTTGGGGGACTGTCTTTATGTATTTTTTTGACGTTCAAAAAGTGCTGATTCTCAGCCTAGTTTGAATAAAGACTTTTGATTTTGATTTTGAATTATTTGCAGAATGATTATAATATAAGTAATAAAGAATTATTACTTATATTTTAATCATTCTGCAAATAATTATTATTGAATTAATCTCTCTCTCTGTCTATTGACATATTATGTCAATACTCGAATTAGGTCTTGAAACTGCATTAACTTTTTACAAAAAACACAGTCGCCGAAAAAACACCAAAAAGCTTAAAATAACCACAGATTAGGAAGTCGGTGGCAAAATACAAAACATAACAACTTAGGCTGCGTTTAAGTGACATGTTCAATTGTCCATATTTATAAACACGTCTACCTCGCAAAATCAAAACTCTTAACTCTCAAAATTTAAGAAAAATAAACCTCCAAAATATGGTAGCTCAGATAATTCTCCTTACCGTTTTTTTTGGTTAATCGGACATTATGTTCGCGTGGGCGTGGGATACTGATATATTTAAATATTTTAGCATTTTAATGTGGATCCGCGAATCATTAATTCGTAAAGATAAAATTTAAGCGTAAAAAAAAAAAATTGTCTCTACATGTCTAACGTTTAATTTTTCGATCCAAAAATATACAAATATTAAAAAATGTACAAAGTAAAAAAAATTGGCGATGTAAAAAAAATATGTCTTTCAGTAAAGTTGCGAAATGATGAGGATTATTTTGAAAATAATAAAATTTGTGAATTTGCAAAATAAAGCCTATAGCCGGATATATCTTTGTGTTTTAGTAGGTAACTACGTCTTTGAAATTAAAAATACTCGTTTCAATTATATTAATAATGCTTAATTTATACATATAATGGACACATAATCACACCTTTTTCGCACGAGAACCAAATTAATCTACCTTTACCTACAATGATATTATAAGTAAAAAGGTGTAAGTAGATAGGTTACCTAAACAACATTCGATTTTAAAAAACGGCACACTAACGCACGCACGCGTCCGTTGACGGCGCGACGCGACACTGAGGTCAAGTGTGGCTAATTAGCCACATTTTAACGTGTCGCTTGCTGAGCGCTTATAACCTAGCTACACCTTTTTACTTATAATATCATCAATGTATAACTGAGTTACTACTAAGACGAGTAAGTAAATGAAAATTTGATCTTTAAAAAAATCTTCTAACAAAGAAGGAATAAAAAAATACAATTGCAGCTATCTACTGATGAACAATTTGACTGGCCTGTTGGTCTAGTAGTTAGTGACCCTGACTGCTATGCCGGAGCTCGTGGGTTCGATTCCCACCCAGGACAAATGTTTGTGTGATGAGCACGATAATTTGTTCTGTGTCTGGGTGCAAATTTATCGATAATATGTATGTATTTAGAAATATATAAGTAAGTATGTTTATCAGCTGTTTAGTACCCATAACACAAGCTCTTAGCTTAGCTTGGGACTTTACGGCGTTGTGTGAAAAAACTTGTGGAATATTTAATTCAATCAAGCGAGCAGGTTCTAAGACATAATTAGATTAACTAACCTTGCTGCCCTCTAGCGGAGGTCAAGAGGAAAATAAACAGGAAAAATATCCGATGCATTTTGCAATTGTCTCTGGCACTCCGAAACGACAGCCTCACCATAATATTGACTCAGGATCTGAAATAAATCAATTAAGTTTGTTAGTTTAGGGTATTATTAATTGGTGAAGGGTGCTTAAGTCATTACACTCTTGACCGTTAAGTCAAAAAATCGGTAGGTAATGTAAAAAACTAAAAAACTCGACTGCTTTTCTGAGTATTCATGAAAAAGCCCTTAAAAAAGAAAGTCG
The DNA here is from genome assembly GCA_921972225.1 of Euplexia lucipara. NCBI lineage: Eukaryota > Metazoa > Arthropoda > Insecta > Lepidoptera > Noctuidae > Euplexia > Euplexia lucipara. The sequence continues at coordinate 4,967,175 of OV179172.1, read as the reverse complement.
AGAGCAGCAGTGGCCCAGTGGTGGCGGCCCCGACTAACGAACAGTAAGTCGTGGATTCGAACCCAGTCAGGCGCATTACTTTGTGTAATTTATTTCATCACCACTGCTCACAAAAACGGCGAAGGAAAACATAGTGAGGAAACCGGCATGTCCTAGAATAAAACATTCGAAGACATGTGACATCTACCAATTCGCACTGGGCCCGCGTGGTAGATTATAGCCCATACGCAAAATACGCGCTTTGACGTGGAGTTGCGGATACCAGCCCGGTATCTTTAGTCTATGTTTTTAAACAAGAAAGTCGTTGTACACGATTTCACTTAACTTAAGAATCGGTAGCAGTCTGAACCCATTCTAGACTATAAATGACTTTTTAAATGATTGAAACCTAAAATTGTGACATTTCATCAATGAAACTATGTAACTATTCATATTCATATTATTCATTTATTTGGGTTCCACAAGGATAAAAAATATGTTAACATAGGGCTTAGAGTTAAAAGCCGTTGTAGACCCTGTAAGGGCAAGCAAAATATTGTTTAATTATATAGCAATTACTTACTTAAAATCTAAGTCGTAAAATAATTATAATATAAAGAATCAAAACAGTCCCTAATAATATCATAAATAATTCAAGTAATGGTAACATAATCATTCAAAAAATAAAATTGTATTTACTTATTAATAATTAGGTTATATTATTATACTTATTATCTAACTTAACTATATCTAGAATAAAATGACACAGACTTTAAAAAAAAAAATATTTGTAGGTACGCCTATTTTATAGGCAAAACATGTTAGGACGTTTTTGTTTTTTATCTAAAACACCATGCTTTGCAACCCAGTTTTTGTACTGCTAACTCATGTTTTGACAAATAAACTATCTTTATCTTTATCTAGAAAGTCAGTCGTCTAGTCAGTATAAGCTTGGAGTAATCTGCAATGTAATATAGGTAGGTATTTGATCTCAATTCACTAAACCTCCATTTCTAGAATGAGCGCCGACTGCTACCGTTCAATCATGCATGTATCCTTAGACTATATACCTCTAGACGTAGCCCAATTTACAGTGTGAAGTGTGGAAGTGAGACGCATTAATACAAAGTTCGTAGGAAAATTGAGACAAAGCATCGTATCTTCTGTCCCTTACGGCGCGGCGGCGTGCCGTATTTTTGCATGGCTAACTTTTGAATGTTAGCCAAACAAAGTGCTGTCACTGTCACGTATATTATTATGGTCGATTTAATTTAAGTTTTCGGATGGTTTTTGCAATTGTTGTAATAGTTTGAGTAATTTAATGAGAAATAGACTCCATTAGTTAAGTGTTTAATGTATGGTGTATGCTCTACGATGGGAGGATGCAGTATAATAGGCTGTAAAAGCCGCACAGAAAAGGATATTAACGAAATCACTTTTCATTCGAAAGTTTTCAATACTGTTAGTGTATTATATATGATTATTATTATTATTATTATTATATTATGATTATTGAATTTATACATTTGTGCGCTTTTATTGTCATGGCTTTCAGACCAAAATATGGAAGATTTCATAAAATAAACTTGATTTCTTATATCACATAACCAAGGAATACTTACTTACAGTGTTGCTACACGTTTCAAATCTTTTCCCTTAACTGTCAGGCCTAATGTTCAAAAGGTAGGCATAATAATCAAATAAATCTATGGTGGCTAAACACACAAATTTGTGGGCGAACCCTTATTTTTAAGTTTAAGTGAACATGTGTACGAACGAACAGAGCCCTTTCGACAATCATTAAGTTTTACTCTTGAAGGCAATCGCGTAGGTACTTATAGATATTTGGAAGTAAGAATTCATTTTATAAATAAATGTTAAGTATAAACAAAAAATTAGATATTTTCAAAATATGTTGGTTTTGTCTAAAGGACAATAGTTATTATACAGCAATGTCAATGTCACACTGGATGTCAGCCATACCTCAATATATTTTAATGATAAATAACACGCGAAAAAATAATGTTGTGTTCTTCTAAAGAGTTACTTCTATGTACACACATCAAGCCTCACCTGCATGCGTAGCATGAACACATTGAACACCGAAGAAACGGCCTTTGTCTACAGACGAATCGGCAAAGTGACAGATTATATAGACAGGAACCTCAATCTGTCAAATTTCTTTCAATAAACCTGCCTGCGTAGCATGAACACTTAATTTCTTTTCTTCCAAGACACGACAAAGACCGTTTCTTCGGTGATCATGCTACGCGTGCTGGTAGTAGTGTATTTTATTTGTGAGAATCAAGGTAAGATTGAAAGTAGGTATTTTACGTGAAATTATATTTTCTCACACATGGATACTTCTACACCCTTATTACCACGTTGAATACGTAAATTATAATTTACAATAGTGCTAAAATTGGAACCCGCAGTTAAGTAGAATTTTGGTCGTATTTTGGGACTTTTTTAAGGAATAGCAACACTGAACTTTTATATTGCTGTCGCATGTGCGGCCACGCGGTGGCTCTATCTAGAGGTATATTATCTAAGCATGTATCATAAGACTATAAATAGCCGACAAATGGAGCTGGAACGCGGACGCCCCCGGACGGTCGTCAGCGACTAGTTTAATGCTCTAAGGAGCGACCCGTAAATATTTTTTTATTATTGGTTTATTTTTTCTTTCTTTTATAATTTTAGTATTGTATTTACTGTATTATTGTATATTATCTTATATATTTTTCTTATACTTTGTTTTTGTTTTAGTGTGTCCGTGGCATCACAACACAATGGGCCCTATCACAATAACAGCGCTGCGATATTTATATTTTTAAATGTCACAGCTAACGCTGAGATATGCGCCCTTTTTGGTCTTGCACAGGTCTTTAATTTTTTTTTTGTCTTTAGTTTTTTAATCTTTTCTTTTTTTTTATCTGTATTGCTGATTTTTTGTTTTATGTTCTGTGCGTCCAAATAAAATATTTTCTCCCTTTTCTTTCTTTTCTTTCTTTCTATCCAATTCCACTTCACTACGCTTGTATTCCTTCCATGTGCCACGAAATCTACGAAGAAAATCGAATAGAAAGCTGTTTTCCATGCCAAAAAGCAATATACCTACTTTATGGTTACATTGCGCGCTATACAGAATGAATGTTGTGTACAGACGCCAGCACATCAAGTTACCCCAATGTGTCAAATATTCCCAATTGATTATGAACCTTATTCTGTTTGACATAAAGTTGAAAAGCGATCAAAGAAATTTGACACATTGGGGTAACTTGACGTGCTGGCGTCTGTACAAGGATCAGTGTGCGTTACCCCAGCAAGAAAGTATCTCCTAGAGTTATATGAGTAGAACGTATAGTATGCCCTATCTGCTGTAAATGTGCCCCCAAATAAAAGATGCGTGTCCCCTGTCGTTTTGGAAAAAAACGGGAAAAAAAACGATTCCTGCTGGGGTAACGTTTTTCTAGCAGGAAAATTCTAAACGAATGATCGGAGAGAGAAGAATAAATGCATGGCCAGAGAGCTTATAATAATAATAATAATAATAAACTTTATTTCAGGCGACGCAGGCCCAGAGATAAATACCTTAACCTAAAATACATATATTTATATTATTTATATATATACATTATTACTTAAAAACTAACACTTCACTAACACGCACTAGCGCTGCTCTGTGGAACTTGTCCGCGGAAGCGACGGAACACCACGTCCTGAGGCCAGAAGTTTTCATCCATGACGACGGGCAGATAACAATTCGGAACGCGTACCACAAACGCCTTGAAGTTTACGTTGCGGCGCGACTCCAGCAACTGCACCCTCGGCATGTATCTGATGTATCCAATCTTCTGGCGCACGTACTCCACGATGCCCTCCGCCTTAGTGGTGTAGTGTAGGCGGGAGATATACACCGGAGTGATCGGCGCTGCGGCGCGCAAGTCGAGCTCCGCTGTAGCTTTGCCGCAGCGGTTTTTATTCGGTCGTGATCGGCGTTTACTCCTTTATGCTTATAAGTATGTATGCCAAAATGTGCCCCCAAAAATAAAATCTGTGCCGATGTGTTATAAATGTGTTATAAATGATATTCATTTCTGTAAATAGGTTGATACAAACACTTCTACAAGTATTTTTTTAATTACAAGGTGAGGTCGGTATTTCACTATCTGCCTACTCTGAGAAGAAACACCGAAAGAAACTCAGAGATCTCTTATAAAGTATTTTTTTTTAATATTATAAACCAGTGCTTGACTGCAATCCCACCTGATGGTAAGCAGTGATGCAATCAGTGATGGTGAAGCGCACTAGTTTATTAAGAGCCTATTCACTCTAGCCTTGAAAACACCTAAATAATAATCGGACGGGAAGACCGCAGCAGGCAAGTTGTTCCAGTCCTTCGATGAGTTCGGACCATTATCTTGGTCAGAAAGATATTATCTTGTTTGCCAGTTCTGTAAGCTTTAACATGGCTTGACAAGCTCCCGTGTGTCTAGATACTATACAGGTTCTAGTCATAAAAAAAACTTACTGGACAAACTTTAATGATTTGCAAAATGCAAAATTAAACGAAAAGTGGTTACCTGTCTGAGTCGACCTTTTTGTGATATGCAGAAAAAAAACTATAAGTATTAATACACTTCTGGACACATCTATTGGCCCACCTTGTATTTTCAGTTTCGTTTGGTCCCAGCTAAAATTTTATATTAGGTCGAGCAAAAAGTTTTTATGCAGTTTTGAACCTGGCACATTCACAATTTCATTCACTAGTCTTTTTTTGAATTTCGAACACAGAATTTAAAGAAACAAAAGACAATGGATCCTGTTTGTTGATACCAAACAATCGAATACTAAGAAAACTTGGTTTTATTGGTTTACTTGGATTTAATTCTTGTAAAAGTGATTGATATCTTTGGTTTTGCAACAAACATTACTTATTCTTAACATTAAGGTGAGGTTCTATCAATAATCTATGGATACTTCACCTGAAGTCGCCGCCCAAGCTGTGGCACTTATTCAGGCCGGACACAGCCAAAGAAACGTGAGTGCTCAACTTAATTTAAGTCGATCTGCGGTCTGAAATGTTTATCGGAGGTACCTAGAGACTGGCGGCTTTGTTCGTCGCCAAGGAAGGCCACGATCTCGGGTCACAACTGAAAGGCAGGATCGATTCATCGTGACGACCAGCTTGAGAAATCGTCACCTTACCTCCATTGAGATACAAAACCAACTTCGCGACTTCCACGGAGTATCTGTGAGCGCTCGAACTGTTCGGAGAAGGTTAAAAGAACGCGATATGGTACCACACACAAGCCAGCTAATGGGCCCAAACTAACGAGAACCACCGAACAGCGCGCCTTCATTTCGCACGCAGTCATTTAAATTCGACACAGCAAGATTGGAGCCGTGTACTCTTTTCTGATGAGTCTAAAATTGTGTTACATGGCAATGATGGAAGGAAGAAGGTCTACCGACGTACGGGAGAGCGTTTCGCACAATGCTGCTTAGAAGAGAGGGTTGCTTATGGCGGTGGCTCATGGACTGTCTGGGGCGGTATATCGAGCGGCAAAACTCAACTGAGGTTGTTACAGGACCACGGCTGCCAACATTAAATGCTTAGAACCTAACGTGATACCATCCGCGGATTATGCGGGCCCAAATTTCCTTTTTATGCATGATAATGCAAGAGCCCATGCGGCCGGCATCGTCAGGGAATATCTTCGGGATGTGAACATCACAGTTATGGAGTGGCCAGCCAGAAGCCCAGACATGAACCCCATTGAGCACATGTGGGACGAGCTAAAAAGACGTGTTAGGGCTCGTCAGCCAGTTGCCCAGACGATGCAGGAGTTGAAAACTGCCATAGAAGAGGAATGGGAGACGATCCTTCAAAATTTCATAGAGCGGTTGATAAACTATATGCCTAATCGTATGAGAGCTGTGGTAGATGCCCATGGAGGCAACATGCGTTATTAAATTAAACCTTTATTTGATAAAACATGTTTTTTATTAAAAAATCAATTGCCTTTAACAAGGCGCATATCCGACTTGTTAGGCGTAGCTCCATGTCGTATGGTATTCTGAATTCGAATTTAAAACAATACGATCGAAAAAGATGGTAAAATGTATCAGGTTTAAAACTGCATCAACAGTTTTTGTTCAATCTAGCAATCATATTTCGGTAGGGGCCATCGAAACCTAAACTCTAAGGTGGGCCAATAGATGTGTCCAGAAGTGTATTATGGAGATAAATAATATTGTGATGATGTCATCTAACTTATTTTATGAAGGATTAGTACCGTAATAGCTATTTTAATCTTTGACTTCATCAAAAATAACATCACGCTGTATTATTTAGTACAAATTTTAAAAATGACTTGTCGAATGGGCTATTTGATAAAATTGTAGTTTTGAGTTGGGACTCAAAACTACAATTTTATCAAATTTTTATCTTTAAATATTTTTCTAAGAGACTAAAAATATTTTTCTAAAATATTTAATGCGTGCGCGTGCGTGTCTGTATGTGTGTGTGTGTTCATGGATTTCGTACACTTAAATTTACATACATACATACACACATACATAAACTCACGCCTTTTTCCCATGGGGGTAGGCAGAAACTACAGAGCGCCATATGCTACGATTCTTACATACTTCTTTTGCTTCGTTTACATTCATACATGTTGTCATACACTCACGCCGGTTGCGAGTACTACGCACCTGACCTTTCTGAAGAACCTCACCAATAAGGTCTATGTATGTCCTTCTAGGGCGTCCCCACTTCCATCTGCCTTGTAAAAAATACCTTTCGTTAGTCGCCTTTCATCCATCCTTTCAATGTCACCAAACCATCTAAGCATACTCTTTTCAATTTTTGTTACTACATCTTCTTTTAAACCACAACGTTGCTTTATCACATCATTCCTCAACCTGTCATTCATTGTTACACCACACATACTTCGCAAGGAACTTAAATTTACAATCTTCTTCTTATCGTGTGGTTAGTAACTAACCTGTGTCAGAGTTTCAATTCCGCCCATGGGCCTCTGACTTGGCATCATATGCCCTCGAGAAAATATTTCACAAGCATAAACAGTGATATTGTATAGGGTGACTGCTAATTAGTGACCGACACTTAAACACGTGATTGTATTCATGATTTCAATAAACTTTCCCAAAGAAACTTTCTTTTATACACAATAGCTTGTAACACGATAAAATAACAAAAACGCTGTTTGAAAATTCCGCGTGCGCGCCTTTGATTGATCACAGTAGGCACGAATCGGCACGATCTATCAGCTGATAGTCTGACCTCGGGGAGGGCAAAATTTACTACAAGTAGTAGCGTCACACGCTCTCCCGCCACCCCCACTGCTCCCGTTGTGCAGTACTGACGTAATTGAATTAATTGAAAGTTAATGAGTATAAAAAAAGTTTATTTGAGAAAGTTATTCATTTTCATGAGTACAATCACGTGTTTAAGTATCGGTCACTAATTACCAGTCACCCTATATATCTGAAAGCTAACTTTTAGAATACACACATAAGGAACACTGAATGTAATACATATAACTAACATTTTCCGTTGAATTTCCAAACTATGCGTGTTCTTATTTAATTGCCAGTTTAACAAAAAAAAACGTTTTGGAAATTACAGTCGTTTGGAATTAACATTTTGTTAAAGGTCTGTGACCTGTGTTTATAAAACTTGAACATCGCCACATATGAGAGAGAGGTTAGGAGTCTCAGGGAAACCAAGTCAGTTTATGGTTGTTTTTCCTTGCCCCTAAGATGCATCTTTGGGATTTCATTGCTTGTATTCAGGAAACAGGAAAATACTGGAAATTTTTATTGATACTGATTCATTCTTAAACTCTAACGGTAAATTAATGATATTTATATTTGTAAATAGGTTTACACACGTCATTTTTAGGGTTCCGTAGTCAATTAGGAACCCTTATAGTTTCGCCATGTCTGTCTGTCCGTCCGTCCGTCCGTCCTCGCTTAATCTCTGTGACCGTTAGCACTAGAAAGCTGAAATTTGGTACCAATATGTGTATCAATCACGCCGACAAAGTGGTAAAATAAAAATTGGAAAAAAATGTTTTATTAGGGTAACCCCCCTATATGTAAAGTGGGAAGTGATTTTTGTTTTAAATTTAAACCCTAACGTGTAATATATTGTTAGAAAGGTATTTAAAAATGAACAGGGGTTTACTAAAATCATTTTTTGATAATGTCAATAATTTCGGATATAATCGCTCCAAAAGTAAAAAACAATGTGTCCCCCCCATCTAACTTTTGAACCATAAGTTTAGAAAATTTGAAAAAAAAAAAACTGAAATGTACAACTTTATAAGGACTTTCTAGGAAATTCATTTTGAACTTGGATGGAAACAACAGTTTTTGTACAAAAAAGATAAAAAGTTGTACAAAATAATTTCTGGACTAAGTTTGTAGTATAATCGTGGGTATATGCAAGCATTTTGAACACTTATTGTGACGGACGGGAAACTACGGAACCCTACACTGAGCGTGGACCGATACGCTCTTGGCCGGTGTTTTTTTTGTAATAAAAGTTTTTTATGTAACGAATAAACTTAAAAACTACTGGACCGATGTGCAAATATCTTTCGCCGTTGGGAAGCTTAAGCTACACTATTCCCGGGTGACTTAGACTTTTTATCCCTGTATTCCCACCGCGTGACGTCCACTATAGTTACAAATAAGTTTAGAAATTGAAACAAACAGTTTTACAATCCATTCAATCGACTTTAACTTCTATTCCGTAAGTATAAAGATAGCAATAAAAGCAAAAACACAGAAACAATACCAATTGTTTATTGCGGCTGTCATTTGTCTTACCATCAACGCAATAGAACTCAAAATCAGTTGAACTGACTGTAATAAATAAAGGTTTCTTTATATGTCTCATCTTATTTCAAAATAGGGGTTTATTCAAAGAGATTTAAGATATAGGTACTTTAAAGAGGATATGCGAAGTTATGTCATAGAAAAACTAAGAACCCATGAAATGAAATGAAATACTATTTATTTCAGTAAGTAGATCTTCCCAGAGACTTTTACATGACAACTAACTGGCATTTCCAAAGTGACGGATCCCTGAGAAGTAATGCCGAAAGAAACTCAGGGGTCATGGTCTCTTTTTAAAGTCCGGACATAAGATTGTGTTAATATATTACGCGAGTCTCACGATGCAGGGCAAAGTCTGGAAAAGCCTTTTGAAGAAAGAATCAATTCAGCTTTGAGTTGACCTGTCCCGACAGACGGCATGTCTCAGTAACGCCATCTAGAATAATATATCAATATTGGAGCGGCAGCGGAGCGTACTAAACTATACTTATACAATTGTGAACACTAGCCTGCGTAGCATGAACACATTGAACACCGAAGAAACGGCCTTTGTCTACAGACGAATCGGCAAAGTGACAGATTACATAGACAGGAACCTCAATCTGTCAAATTTCTTTCAATACACCTGCCTGCGTAGCATGAACACTTAATTTCTTTTCTTCCGAGACACGACAAAGACCGTTTCTTCGGTGTTCCTGCTACGCAGGTAGGAAACAAGTATCGTATGATTTTTTTTCCCTTCTATAGAATATGTCTTTACTCACCTAATACAGTTATTTCGTTGAAATAAAACAATCACTTTAAAACAATTCAAACACGACTGGTCTGATACAAGTTTGCCGCGAGACTAATAAACTAGTTTATGATGCGAAACAGGATTTTTCGCAGCAACATAATAACATACATATAAGTACCTACATTAAATAAAGCTCCAAGTTGAGGGAACCGGGGAAAGATGTAACACTGAGTTAAAGAACGACGAACGAATGAATGAATGAATTTCGGGAATGCGTAGAGATATCGAGTTGACATTTCATCTTACTACAGTCAAGTCAGTCTACAATTAAAATACAAATCAATCAAACCAAAAGTCAAATAGCATATGCATGCAATTTAAATTTGGTTCGAATATTTTTCTTCCAATCTTTAATGGCAGAAAATATTTTTTTTTTTTTTTTTTTTTTTTTTATCTTTTATTATAAAGAACTAGGTTCTTAATAATTCATTACAATCTAGCCTACAAGACTAATGAGCAATTTAAATCTAACCTATTTTTATACGTGATAATTATTTTAAACTTAGAATAGTGTTAATTGTACTTTACACAAGTCCGTTTCACTTTCTTAGAGTCTGATATTATGATTATATAAGCACTTTGATCATGTGTTGTATGTGTGTCATTGTCACTTTTGTTTATACACTTTTTACACTACACTAACTCGAAAGGTTTTGTCCGTTTTAGCCTTCGCACTATGTTTGATTGGTCTAACAGCTGAATTGCTTCGATGTTCACGTGTCGGTGGAGTCGGTGTTCATGAGCTTCAGCAAATTTTTGGATCATGTTGGCGACGGGTTCCATTTTGAGGTCACGATGGAGGTCGTCATTTCTTATATACCAGGGCGCATTAACAATACTCCTAAGTACCTTATTCTGGAATGATTGAATAATTTTGATGTTCGTTGGCTTAGTACAGCCCCACAGTTGGATGCCGTATGTCCATATTGGCATTAGGATATGCTTATATAGTAAAATCTTATTGGGTATCGATAGACAGGAATCCCGTCCAATCAACCAATACATATTTTTAAAGCGTATGTCGAGTTCCTGTCTTTTCTTTTTGACGTGCGCTTTCCAGCGTAGTTTCGCGTCGAGCGTTATACCAAGGTATTTGGCTGTATTTGCGTATGGCACTTGTTGACCATTTATGAAGATTGGATGGTAATCACAATTTTTGTTGGTGAAATCAATGTGGAGTGACTTGGATTCATTTAATTTGATTCTCCATTTAAGTGCCCAGTCATGAACTTTGTTCACAGCTGTTTGTACCTTTTCTGTTGCTTCTGTATGGCATGACCCTATAGCCATAATGGCAGTATCGTCCGCAAAGGTCGCAATAGTATTATTATCCAGCTCTGGTATATCACACGTGTACAGCAGGTAGAGGATTGGGCCCAGCACACTGCCTTGAGGCACGCCAGCTTTAATCATTTTTAACTCAGAAAAAGCATCCTCGTGTCTTACACGAAACATCCTATCCGTAATGTATGATTGCAGTAAATCAGCAAAATCTTTGGGTAGCATTAGATTCATCTTGTAGATCAAACCCTTATGCCAAACTCTATCAAAAGCTTGTGCCACATCTAAAAATACCGTGGAGCAGACTTTTTTGTCTTCAAGCGTTCTTTCGATGATGTTGGTAATTCTGTGTACTTGGTCTATTGTTGAGTGTTGCTCTCTGAAACCAAACTGATGGTCAGGGATCAAGTTTCTCTCGTCTATAATAGGTTTCAAGCGTTTTAAAATCATTTTTTCAAATAGCTTTGATAGTATAGGCAATAGGGAAATGGGCCTATAAGATGATGCTTCATGGGGTGGTTTACCGGGCTTTGCAATCATAATCACTTCAGCAACTTTCCATGGCTCAGGTACATGCTTTAACAAGAATGCAGCGTTGATGAGCCTAGTAAGCATAACAATGGCTTTACGCGGGAGATGTTTTAGGATTTCTCCCGTAATAAGGTCATATCCTGGGGATTTTTTAAGGCTAGTCATTTGTATTTCCTTCGCGACTTCTTTCGGAGTCACAAGCTTAATTTTTTTGATCTTGTTGGATATTATCAAACTGCAGGTTGTCTACAGATCCGTCATTTGGTTGAAATGTTTCTTCTAAGTGTTGCGCAAATCTGAGAGCTTTTTGCTTATTGGTTATGGCCCACTTCCCAGTGCTGTCTCTGATAGGAGGGATTGGAGTGATTGGCCTTTTGAGTGACTTTGTCGCTTTCCAAAGAGAGTATTGCGTTGTGTGGTCGCTGCTTAACTGGCGTATGTTAGTATTGAGGGCCTCATCTTGAAACGTTTGTATTTTTCTCTTCAGTCTTTTAGTTAGGTTATTCAATAGAGTTTTATCGTGAGGGAATCTTGTTTGTTGCCATCTTTTTCTTTGAGTCCTTTTTTCATACAATAGGTCTAATATTTCCTTCGGGTATGTATTTCCTTTATATTTTTTAATAATTTGAGGTGTGTTATTCCATGCGCATTGTTGAATATTGATATTAAACTTGTTTACTTCAGAATCGAGCTGATCTTTGCTTTTTATTGAAGTTTTTAGGTCAATAATATTTTGCATATCTGAGCTAAAACTTTTCCAGTCTGTAAACTTATTTACTAACGTTAAGTGGTTTTCTCTTAATAGTATTTTATGACTTAGTTGTAATAATATCGGAGAGTGATCGGAATTCATGTGGTATCCTTCTGCCACACTCAGATAATTAGTAGATATTTTTTTGACAATGAAAAAGTCGATAAGGTCTGGTAGTTTCTGGGGGTCAGTTGGCCAGTACGTAGGTTTTCCAGTACTTAAAACCTCACACTGCATAGTTTTCACTGCACTTAGTAGTTGTCTACCCTTAGTTGAAGTTAGTCTCGATCCCCAATTAATGTTTTTGGCGTTAAAGTCTCCGCCTAATATAAACCTCTGCCCAAGGAGTCTGAAGAGGTGTAAATATTGCTCTTTGTTTATGGTGTGTTTTGGAGGACAGTATACTGCCGCGACTGTAACATCAAATTTATTTGTTTTTATTGATATCGCTACAGCTTGCGTGTCTGGCTCTTCGTATTTACATTTTTCGTAATGACAGATATTTTCTCGAATAATAACAGCGCTACCTCCTCGGGCCGTGTTGTTAGGGTGCAGCGAGTGATAAACCTTATAGCCCGTAAACTTTACAAAAGACTGTCTAGTGAAGTGCGTTTCAGAGATCAAACACACATCAATATTTTCTGTGTCTAGGACTACTTGTAACTCAGGTTGATGTTTCAGCAGTCCATTACAGTTCCATGCCATTATCTTAAGTTTGTTATTCATGATTGATTTTTATATTGCTTGTCTCTAATTTTTCTAGTCTCTTGTCAAATGATGATATACACATCAGGATCTGGTTGAGCTTGTCCTCAAGACTTGATGGTTGTGTGCTTGGTTTTACGGCTTGTGCGTAAGATGCACTTTTGGATGGAGTTGCAGTTATTGCGGTTGTCTGTGCGAAATGTGCATTTTGTTTTGTAGTCAGCTTACCGCTGTTTGTAACAATTTGCTTAGCGGCAGGGTTACTAGGCGGGTTCGTTTTCGAGTTCTTGTTCTTTAACATTTGCATCTCCTTAGCAACTAAACACCCCCTGTAGTTGGCTGGGTGAGGCAAGCCGCAGTGGACACACTTAGGTTTTTCTTGAGCAGGTTTGTTGCAATCAGCTGTGAGGTGTTTACCCGTACATTTGACACACCTTGGCTCTTTTGAGCAATACTTTTGGGTATGACCGTAAGCCTGGCATCTCTTACACTGCGGTATTATTTTTGACGTTTTAAGCGGGTTAATTTCAACCTTACACCCTAAAATATGTTTAATGCCGTATATTTTACTGACATCTTCATTGTTTTTAAACGATAATATGAACATGTTAAGTGGTTCTTTTGTTCTCCAGCTTAACTTGTTGATGACGTTTTCTACAGAAAATATGAACTAAATCATTATTTTACTTTTCAATGGCGTCATAATTATTTAAAATTAAAAATAATACTGCAATTTAAACGCAGGGAATTCAAATTTTTGAAACGCATCACCTTTAGTTATAACGAAACATGACGTCAAATACTACGACAACAAGTTACGCCTACAAAACATACTATGTGTAAGTATGACATTAAGTATTGGAATGGACTTTTTCTTGGAAAACATAATTATTGCCGTATGTGTTGTGAATTAATTCACTGTTCAAGTGTAAGTTTAGCTTCATAGTGAGATTATTTAAAATCATTAAATAAAATGACTGAAAATGGTTTTGTAAAGCACAATTTGATAATGTTTTTGCATTCGGGTACAAGCAATACCTGTAAACTGGTTTTTGAGTTTTTTTTCATGGTGAAATGGTTAGAAGAATGAAAAGACCCAAAGTAATAGTAATAGTAAATGACGTCATCGACATGGCACGCGAAAATGGCGGCGTTTAAACAGCTCAAATTTATTCTGTATTTTAAATATTATATTTTTTAAGCTTAATTTTAAACATGTTTATATTTTTTTACTATGTTAAAACGTCGTAAACAGCAAATTAAAAATATAAAAAAAATACTAGCATATACCCTATTAGCCTGCGAATCCACTTTTGTTAGCTAGTCATTTATAATTTATATATTTCTTGCCTCCGTTACAACCGACCCCGCCCTCCCCTCATTGAGGAAATAAAATAAGTATACGTAGTAACATCTTTAATCAGGTTTTTCTAGAATTTTAACAAAGTAATCTAACATTACGCCTTTATTTCACTAAGGGGTTGTCAGATATTTAAATAAATGATATTCTTCTCGGTAAACATGTTCTGAATAGGTACCTACTAAAGAGATTGCTTCGTGACTTATCTATCAATATTTTTCACTCCCGACCCGAGGTACAACTGCAATGTCCAACTGGTTGTACTACGGAGAAGTAAATTTACCAATATAATAAATTTTCTATGGGGAAATATCTTTACCAATGGTCCAACTCGAGTGAGTTGTTCTTTCCTTGGTCCAACTAGTTGCACTTCTGAGAATTGAATGTATGTATCTATGGAACAACTACTGGTTATAAACAGGAAAAGGTTATCTATCAATGCTGAAGTGCCATAACAACGAAGAAATTTAAAAAGCGAAGACGACGGAGGTTTAAAGGAACCTAACTAACCTAACGTCGGGATGCCCCAAGTCCTGTGTTCATTTGTTTTACACGATCATCCTATCCCCGTGGTCCAACCAGTTGGACATAATTCCGCCCTTGTACCACGGCGGGTCATAATCATAAATATCAGAAAAAAGAGTTGAACCATGGGTAAAGAACACCGGCGAACTCCCAAACTAATTTTTGTTGACATTTTTTTTTTGCGTCTGCCTATGAAAAATATCTAAAAGTATAGAGTTTGAATTTCTAAACAGTTTATTTTATAATAAAATTGTGAATGTAAGGAGTATGTGGGTTTTTTTTCTTAATTTTTTACGTTGTTTTTTTTTTAATTTTGTTTAGCAGTTTGAGGACATAATGCGATCTACCCAAATGTTCTTTCTTTGGTATCATTCGTCAGAATGTAGAGCTCCTCAAGTTCCGAGTTGAGCTCACGATTACTGACAAATGCTTGCACTGACTGATCTGGTCCCCTCATATCTGTGTGGTTCTTTCCTCAAAAGACCATTTCAGACAATAATATGCATGGTTCTTACGTGATATGACCAAAATAATGTCTGGACTTTAAATGAGATTGTGACCTCCGAGTTTCTTCCGGTGTTCCTTCAGTCAGATAGTGAAACACCAAAGAGATTTAAAATACTATAGAGCGGGCATGTCAAGGAAATGTCATAGAAAAACTTTGATCCCATGTCTCAGTAACGCCATCTAGAATAATATATATATATTGGATCGGCAGCGGAGAGCACTACAAAAAACTCATAGACTTGTATCCAGCAGGACACACTTTTTCGGACGAAAATTTTGTTCGTGATGTCCGGTCTATAGGTATTGAATGTCTTTGAGAAACACCGACTTCACCTTCTAGTTAAAAAATGACTTGTAAAAGTGTTCGTATGAACCAAAGACATTACATGCTAACTATAGGCCGGAAATTACGAACAAAACATTCATCCGATACTGTCTAGTTTAGTACGCTTCGCTGCCGCATGCCGCTCCAATATTGCTATATTATGCTAGATGGCGATACTGAGACAAGCTAGTCACAGTTTTTTAGGGTTCCGTAGTCAACTAGGAACCCTTATAGTTTCGCCATGTCTGTCTGTCCATCCGTTAGCACTAGAAAGCTGAATTTTGGTACCAATATGTGTATCAATCACGCCAACAAAGTGGTAAAATAAAAATTGGAAAAAATGTTTTATTAGCGTAAAATTTAATAGGGGTCTACTCAAATCATTTTTTTAATAATGTCAATAATTTCGGATATAATCGCTCCAAAAGTAAAAAACAATGTGTCCCCCTCCCCTCTAACTTTTGAACCATAAGTTTAGTAAATTTGAAAAAAATCTGAAATGTAGAACTTTATAAGGACTTTCTAGGAAATTCATTTTGAACTTGGATGGAAACAACAGTTTTTGTACAAAAAAGACAAAAAGTTGTACAAAATAATTTCTGGACTAAGTTTGTAGTATAATCGTATATGCAAGCATTTTGAACAATTTTTGTGACGGACGGGAAACTACGGAACCCTACACTGAGCGTGGCCCAACACGCTCTTGGCCGGTCTTTTTTATGTAATTTCTAGGCATGTTCTCTACACTATCTTAAATCTCTTAGTATTCAACCAATTAGTTTCAGATTTTGAGTCGAAAACGTTTTTATTTAAGTGATGAGTATGACCGATGACGACTTTCACATTTCTGATGTGTATTATTTATGTGTGGTTTTTCCCCGTTTAAAAATGTAGGTGTATGGCTTGGAAAATACGCTAAGAGGACGTATTTAGGAGGACAGAACCTAACCTCCTTTCTCTTAACGCAAGGTCAAAGTTCTTGATGTTATGTTAGGTATATAAAAACCAAACTAAAAATTAAACGAACCTTAAAGCTATTCTTTAATAAAGCGTAAGGCGGTTAACACACTGCCACGCATCACGCTGCTTGTTGCGTGTCTCTGAACTGAAATGAACGCGCGTGGATGCATTTTCTGTGTGTTGGACTGTGCGTGTTTTCCATACAAACGGAGATACTTACAAGCAACGGACGCATTAAGGACACGCATCCACGCGCTACGCTGCATCATGCGGGGCAGTGTGAGAATCGCCTAAGGGCGCCTTCAAATTAGCCGCAAAGAGCCGCGCGGTGTCAGCGCGGCTACAGCGCTGCCGCCGCGCTGCAACCGCTAGGTTCGATTCGAGCATCATAGTGTTGTACATTTAGTTTCAACCTAATCGATAAATTCAAGCTGATTTTCGTTCATGTCTGAATAAAAACACGTACGCATCATCACTAGTCGATTGATGAACCGATGCGCGGCCACAGCGCTGCAGTCGCGCGTTTTTTATTCATATGGATTAACAAAGCAGCGCGACGGTAGGTACCTAGCGGCAAATTTGAAGGCGCCCATAGATTCTTCAATATTTCGGTCACATAGCAAGAAGGAAAGACGGTGGTAACCTCAAAAGGCTCTCACCGTGACCGGCCATAGAGATTTAAATAACTATAGATAGGGCATGGCATGAGTAGAAATGTCTTAGAAAAAACTGTGTTCCCATGTCTCAGTAACGCCATCTAGAATGATATAGCAATATTGGAGCGGCAGCGGAGCGAACTAAATAAAACTCATAGACTTGTGTCCACTGGGACACACACTGTCTGTGCCAAAGACAAATCAAATTTTCATCCAATATCTAGTGTATTGGATGAAAATTTGATTTGTCTTTGGCACAGACACTTACAAGCTAGGAACTGGATATGATATGACTGCAACTAGCTAATTACTATTATCTCGAGGTATGAGTAAAATAAAAATTGGAAAAAAAATGTTTTAATAGAGGTAATTTCACTTGAACAATAGAACCTTCTCGACGGAAATGTTCGGACAAAGCGGCGGCCGCGGGCGCGGGGGGCGCGGGCGGTGACGTCGCTAGCAAGGATTCGGCAACTTCGATCGATGCATAATACAAATCATCAAAGGTAGCCCCCCTATATGTAAAGTGGGAAGTGATTTTTTTTTTAATTTCAACCCTAACGTGTGATATATTATTGGAAAGGTATTTAAAAATGAATAGGGGTTTACTACAATCATTTTTGGATAATGTCAATAATTTCGGAAATAATCGCTCCAAAAGTAAAAAAAATGTGTCCCTCCCTCTAACTTTTGAACCATAAGTTTAGAAAATATGAAAAAAATCTGAAATGTAGAACTTTATAAGGACTTTCTAGGAAATTCATTTTGAACTTGGATGGAAACAACAGTTTTTGTACAAAAGAGACAAAAACTTGTACAAAATAATTTCTGGACTAAGTTTCTAGTATAATCGTATATGCAAGCATTTTTTTTAACTTCGTTTACATATTTTGTTATCCCGAACGTATCTTTTTTCAAACAATAAGAATTATTAAAATCGGTTCTCGTAATCCAAAATTACCACCGAAAAAATCTGGCACGTCTATGTATTACAGTAGTATTAATTAGTAGTCCAATTCCCCGAGAGATGGCGCTGTAGGTACTAGTTACATTGGGTCGGGTATTAACGAATAGTTCGGTTGGTCTCCTTGGCATTGGCGGTATCTTATAACTACATAAAACTTCTATCAGGAACATGCTAAGGCAATTTAGAACAAAACAAAAATTCATTTTTTGAACGCCATAAAAATGTTAAGGAAAAAACCAGTTCATAAATGGTTCGATAGATGGCGTTGCGGAATGGCGTCATTTTTTTAAAAGTCGATGTTAATATTTTCCGTGCCTTCATGAACTACTGTGGTAAAGAAGGTTGCACTTAAACGTATTCGTAATTCTAGTAGCAGGAGCGCGGAGCGCTGCAGGAGTGCGAACAAAATGGATACCAACCTTTAAACTCATACCTAAGTGGGAACACTTATTGTGACGGATGGGAAACTACGGAACCCTACACTGAGCGTGACCCGACACGCTCTTAGCCGATTTTTTTTTACTTTTGATTACGCTAATATGATCAGTACCAGGTACGGATACAGCCCATTTTTTTGTACTAATTAAAAATTAGTGGTGTAGGTAAAACACTGGTATTCAGCTGCATAACGGATGAACTGGAA
Organism: Euplexia lucipara; assembly: GCA_921972225.1. NCBI lineage: Eukaryota > Metazoa > Arthropoda > Insecta > Lepidoptera > Noctuidae > Euplexia > Euplexia lucipara. The sequence continues at coordinate 4,948,312 of OV179172.1, read as the reverse complement.
GCCGACCCCAACATAGTTGGAAAAAGGCTAAGGCAAGTACAACATCATTGAAGGTATTGTAAACAAAATCTTACCTTCTTAGATAATAATTACTTTTAAGAACCGTTACTTTTACCCGACTGCGTGGCATAAGGTAGGTAATGTTTTCCAGCCTATGTTGTACAGAGACCAGCACAGCACATCAAGCCACCCCAATGCAGCAATGTGGCAACACAATAAGGCTCATGTTCAATTGGGAAAATTTGACAGTTTAGGTTAGTGGCATCTGACAGATAGAGGTCATTGACGTTCCTTATTCTTATTTGAAACGCATAGTAGGTATTATCACAGTCTAAAAACCTACAGTCGTCCGACGAAGCCGTTATAGACAGGGCAATCGTGCGAGGTGTGAGGGGCGAGACGCGGGAAAGGAGCTCCCAAACTGTGAGTTATTATTCAGGGCTAACGCGTGTAGACGTTGTCGGCATTTTTCCAGAGATCAAAGGCGTTGTCCTACTGTATTAATATTTATACTGTGGTATTAAAGTGTTTAAAAAATAAGACGATTTTGTTTGAAACCAGGGTAGTTTTAGGATTAAGGTTTTTATAGGTAGGTATACACACAAGTAGTAATCAAAATTAAGAATTTCAGAGGTACAAACATAATAAGTACATAATATTGATGATATTTAAATGGAATTTGGAATGGCATTTTGACAAAAAGCTGAGTAATGATAAATTAAACCTCTGCCCAATGTTTTGTAAAGTTGGTTATTTATTTAAAGTAAGCCCTCGAGGGGATTCATTCTGATAATGAAACACACTAAAAAACGAATAAAAATAAGGTAGGCACCAAAAAACCTGTCTCTAACAAAAAACAAGATGTCTCTTCAAGCAGTATTTTGCGTTTGATAGCATCAATTCTTTGAGTTCGGCATCAATTCGGTGTATCTTCTCAAAGTAATAAGATATTAAAACACCTACCTACCTCACCTCACCTCACCAGTTTCAAAAACATAATTTCAATTTCACGCGTAAAAGTGTTTGCCAAAAACAATTCACAAATAAAAACTTCATCCAAATCTGAAATTGAATTACAATAACTGCTTCTGACTACAGCATACTGCTTGAAAAGGGAAATTAATGGATATAAAATCACTTACCTTTTACGAATATTATTATTATCCTTTTAGTACAATCACTTTAAATTATACTTAACATACGTCCTTTGCAAAACAAGCTAGATGTCTGACTAATAGGTACTATACTTAAGCTGAGGGCACACTGCCGGCTAGCGAGCGAGCGAGCTGGCGGGCGGCGAAGCGAGGCTAGCAAAATCAAACTAAACAAAGTGATTGATAAAAATGTCATATGAAAACTGTAATCCCATGACTAAAACTCTCAGTAACTACATTTAGCACAATAAAGCAATCCCACCAAAAACATTTCATGTCAAATGTTGCCAAGACGACCACATAAGGTTTGCCCTGTGAATGAGGATATCAGATTTCAAGTAGAGCCAGGCTTCTGAATCTACACGGCCTAACTCTACCGACCCTAATTTTCCCAAATTCTACATAACAGTAAAAATGTATGGCTTGGCTTAATTCAGAAACTAAATATTCGCATCACCTGCACAACGGTAGCGAAACGGCGAAGTCATACATTTTTACTTTGTATGTAGAATCTGATATCTTTTTCACAAAGTTATTTATGATACCTACTATGGAGGACATGCGAAGAAATGACACATGAAAACTGTGATCCCTTATCTCAGACTATTAGTAACAATATTTAGCACAATAATATACCTAGCAATGTTGGAACGGCAGCGGAGCGTACTAACATAGACTCAAAATCGAGTGAAAACTCTCTCCGTGATCTCCCCGTCTTTAGAGAATTGTTTAATTATTCACAATACTTAAATTTATTCACTAGAAATGAAAACAAAATATAAAAACAAAAAACTAAATCTAAAATATGGCGTCAAAAAACTCATCCGCATTGCTGTCCACTGGAAGTGTAGCCAAAAGACTGGCAGCATTGCCACGTTACTGTATGGCAATGCTTATCCTTTGGCCAAGGTAAAAACCGGTCTTTGGGTCACGCAAAGTGTCAATTAAGCGTCTTGAAAGATCTTTGTACAAGCTATGAGCACTCGGACCCCACGACCCGCGAGTTCCTACACCAAACGGCTCGAAAACATAATTCCCAACGAGGTTCTTATATTTCTGCCGCTTGAGGTACTCCGCAGCCGCAGCAGCAGCGCCAGCACGGAACGACGGGATGGCGGGAAGACGGGATGGCGCAAGAGTATCGACACAAGTAGCGTCCCGCACTAAAGGCCTACACTACACGTCTTAAATAGGTAAGTATTGTATGTCTTTGGAACGAAGCGAAGCTTTGGTGAGCTAATATATTTGGTTCACACTGAGAACTACGGACGGATGGGCGATCGAGCGAGCGAGTGGATAGTAATCGCCAGTGCCCTAAGTGCGAGTTGTTTTTACATTAACGCGATCGAAACGTTCACCGCGTTTGGCTCTCTGATTGGTTAAAAGCTTGGAGCGGGCCAATCGGAGCGCCGAACGTCATGAACGTGTCGATCGCGTTAACGTAAAACAAATTCGCACTAGGCACTCTGAGAGCGGGCGTGTGAGTAGAAACTGTTTTTGTCTACAGAAAAACCGACAAAGTGACAAATTGTAGACCAAAAATATTTTGTTTTGAGCACGACAATGTCGATACAAGAAATGTGTAGATTCTTCAGTCGACTTATTTCATTTGAAATTCAGTTTAAAAGTTTGTGTAATTTCGAAAAAAATGGAAAATGCAAAATAAAAACGTTTTTTTTTAACAAAAAAATGCACCAGTCTTCATTAAAAAAAAAAACACGAACAGGTTTACGACGACGGAGTTATGACGGACTACATAGAAAGATAGCTGACTTGAAAACCTCCTCCTCCTTTGTAAGTCGATTGAAAAGAAAAGAGGTAAATCGATGGTCGCTCGTCTTGCTCGCTCGCTCGCTAGCCGACAGTGTGGCCTATGCTTTATACAAAACCGGATTTTCAAAGTAACATAACACGATTAAATAAAGCTCATAGTAGATTGAGGAAATAAAATTTTATACATCACACACGGCGCATATCTTGTTTACTGATTAACCGACTTCAAGAATAGGAGGAGGTTCTCAATTCGTTGTAATGTTTATGTATGTTACTCGTTTACTAGAGGACAGCTTAACTGATTTGGATTTAGATTTAGTTACCCCAATGTGTCAAATTTTCCGAATTGAATATGAACCTTATTCTGTTTGCTATAAAGTTGAAAAACGATCAAAGTTGGGGTAACTTGCTGTGCTGGCGCCTGCCAGCACAGCAAGTTACCCCAATGTCTTTGATTTATTATTTGATTTGAATAAAGACTATTTAGCATCTATTTTCTCGATTGCAAGATATTTTTTTAGGGAGCGATTTCGTAACCAATGTCATCGACACGACATAGCTCAAAGGATTAGCAAGCTCAGACACAAGGACGTAGAGCTCCTCAAGTTCCGAGTTAAGCTCACGATAAAACAAATGCTTGCACTGACTGATCTGTTTAAAGTCAAAGTCAAACCATTTATTTCAATTAGGCCATCATAAGGCACTTTTGAACGTCGAACAAAAGTTAACTTTAAAAAATAGAAAAATAAAATACTTTTTTCCAAATTTAGAGTTATTTTACACCGGTTAGTGTTTTTTTTTTAAGTCGGTTTTATTTTTTGCAAAAGAACTTTTTGTTTTTTGAGGGGTGGAAAATCCTCATGGATGTCCCCCGCCCGGGGAGGCGGAGGGGTCTGTCAGACTCTTACTGACTAAAAACCACCTCGTGTTCCTTCTGACACCTGCGCCGGGGGTAATGGGAACAGAAGATACTTCCGCGACCCCCTACTGGTGCCGGCCCCGCGGGCTTCGCCAAGTCAGCGAGGGGAGTGAGGTGTAAGACTCCCCTCGCGTCGTCTAAGACGGGCGCGCGTGAACACGACGCGCCGCCACCTCGGGTCCATGTACGTGGAGGCGGCGGACATCCAAGCGTCCGTCGCCCTGGACCCATTCAGGGGGGCTGGAAGAGGGCGTTGTCCACCCTCCGCCTGCGCCCGGTGCGTCTGCTGCGGGCCGGGTGAGTAGAAGTGATCTCCCATTCCCTTTCCGCAGCCTCCTTCTGCGAGATGACCGTTTTGCAGAAGGACGCCATCGCGTCCCAGGACTCGACGCTGCCGACCATCCTATCGACCACGGCCGGCAGCGACAAGTCACTGCCTACTCCAGAGACGAGGGCACGGCGTGGCTCCTCCCAAGCGGCACACTCTGCCAGCGTATGCCGCGCCGTGCAGACTGACAACCTAGTCTTACTAAGGGTTGTTGTGTTACTCAGTTACTGGGTTGTGGAGGTCTGACAGTCAGTATATAGCTCCATGTAAAGCACTGGTATTCAGCTGCATCCGGTTACACTAGACGCGCCGATCTCAACATAATAGGGTATATGCATGTACTTTTTTCATATTTTTATTTCACTGTTTACAACGTTTTAACACAGTAAAAAAATATAAACAAATTTAAAAATGCAGTAATGAAGCTTAAAAAAATATTTAAAATACAGAATAAATTTGAGCAGTTTAAACGCCGCCATTTTCGCGCGCCATCTCGATTACGTCATTTACTATGATCCTATTACTATTACTTAGGGTGTTTTCGTTCTTCTAACCATTTCACCATGAAAAAAGCTCAAAAACCAGTTGACCGGTATTGCTTGTACCCGAATGCATTAAAAATTATCAGATTGTGCTTTTACAAAACTACTTTCAGTCATTTTTCTTAAATGTTAAATAACGTCACTATGAAGCTAAAATTACACTTGAACATTAAATTAGTTCACAACACACACGGCAATGATTATGTTTTCGAATAAAAAGTCCATTCTAATACTTAATGTCATACTTACACATTGTATGTTTTGTAGACGTTGAGTTGTTGTACTTAGTAGTATTTGTTGTCATTTTTCGTTATAACCAATGGTGGTGCGTTTCACAAATTTGAATTTCCCGCGCTTAATTCGCGCTTTTATTTTTATTTTTAAATAAGAGTGACGCTATTAAAAAGTAAAATAATGATTTAGTTCATATTTTCTGCCGAGGAGCTTGTGGCTAAATTATAACAGCCGCATGGGTCGATCGAAGGTTAAGCTACGCTTGACGAGGTCGGTCCGTGGATGGGTGACCATTTATTACATACCAAGACTCCTCCGTGCCTCGGAAAGCACGTTAAGCCGTTGGTCCCGGCTGTCATTTGTAGATCTTTGACAGTCGTTACTTGTAGTCAGAAGCCCGAAAGTCTGACAACCAGTTTAACCAAGGGGTATCATGTTACCCAGTTACTGGGTTGTGGAGGTCAGACAGGCAGTCGCTCCATGTAAAACACTGGTATTCAGCTGCATCCGGTTAAACTGGAAGCCGACCCCAACATAGTTGGGAAAAGGCTAGGCAGATGATGATGAGTTCATATTTTCTGCCATTAAAGATTCGGAAAAAAATAATTCGAACCATATTTAAATTACATGCATATTCCCTATTGAGAAAAGGTAGGCAGATGATCTGATGTGATTCATGTACCTTCAAGTGTTTAGTGTTTATTGAGTTAAAAATCTTGCAAGGAAAACGGATCTTCTACCTAAATAAACATAGGCACATAAAGTAAATTATGGATTTGGATGAGGAAAATATGACGCAAATCGATCGACGAAACAACCAATTCGTAAAAAATAAGGTAAGCAGTAAGCTTAAAGGTAATGAAGTTTATATTTCCAGTAAGTAAAAACATGTTATGTAGACCGTAGCTCTTACGGGAGTGATAAGTATGATATTTCGAATGAGTTAATTCGACGCACGCTATTTCGAAAAAAAAAAAACAACCGACTTCTTAAAAAAAAACTAACAGGTGAAAAATAACTCCAGTTTCGGAAGTCTGTGGCTTTGGTGGTTTTGTTTTGTTCATTATTGGCCACCGACTTCCGAAACTGGAGTTATTTTTCACCTGTTAGTTTTTTTTTAAGAAGTCGGTTGTTTTTTTTGTAAAAAAGTTTTTATTTTGTAATTTTTATTTTTTTGTATGTAAAGAAAGTTTTTCAAAACTTGAAAGAATCATTGAAATTGGGTAAAGCTCAGCATAGACATCTGACTATAGCAATCGCGAATAATTTGCTGTTATGCGTTGAAGAGTTCCGTTGCCTGTCTTTTTCATCAGTTTTTCTTCACCAAATGATACTTTTTAAATGAAAATGCTTGATTTGTTACTAAAAATGTTGAAATCGGTGCATGTGTGCCTATATTTTTTGAGGAGTTCCCTCAATTCCTCGAAGATCCGTCATCAGGTATGAGTTTTGATACAAATGGGACCAATCTGTTAGTATACCCTATCAAACAAAAAAGAATTTTGAAAATCGGTCCATAAATGACGGAGTTCTGAGGTAACAAACCCTAAAAAAAAAAAAAAAAAAATATACAACCGAATTGAGAACCTCCTCCTTTTTTTGAAGTCGGTTAAAAAAATAAAGAGTGGTACCTACACCAGTTCGAAAACTCATAAAGTCGAAAACCACTAATAAATCGAATGACCTAATTTCGACGCACGCTGATTCGAAAAACTGTTTGAATGGTACGCTAGTACGGAGACCTAGAAAAGGCAAGACCATGTATTACATAAATTGCGTACAGTTAAAAAATGGCACGCTTGGTTTTCATACAGATCGTGATACCTACTTGCGTTATTTAGGTGTTCACGGATGGATGATCTAGCTACTATTCGAAGGGGTTGAATGATACTCAGAAGGATGTTATAATCTCAAATCTTTATTGCATTCCATAATGTATACAAGTGGCAGGTGTTTAAAATAGAAACAATTATGGACCCCGTTGGGCACAGGAAAATAATATTTAAATGTAACTCGATTGGTATATCATCCGCATATAAAGTTTATTTTCTGAAACCGCGGCTCTGTAAATAGAAATAATGTTTCAACAGCTTTGATAAAACAAAAGATAAATTTTCGTTCAAAATAATAGACAAAAAGTATGTGATTCCGGCCAGGATCGAACTGGCGGCCTTCTGCGTGTAAAGCAGATGTGATAACCACTACACCACGGAACCCCTATGAAAACTACTGTGAAATTAAATAGTGCTTTCTAAGATAGATTGAATTGTAAACGCTATGACGTCACAAAATATATTTTTACATGGCGCTTTCTATAACATTGTGCAATGTTTAGATATTTTGAGGTTATGTAGCCGTGACTATCAAAATTATGACATTTTAAATGAGATAGGTACATTTTCTATTTCAATTGATATTTATAGAAATTGGTACTAAAAATTAATTATGAACAGCAATTTGACTTTTACTGCTACAAATACTCTGTAGGAACTTAGGTGTATTTGTTTATTTGTAAAAAAAATATGCTTATAACATGTATGGTTATGGTTTACACTCTGTGTTATTTATGACCAATCACTTGGCGCCATTTATTTTGATTTATTCAATCAAAAACAGGAATGCAAATTAACTACATTATAAATTTAATTTAGCGACATCTGTTTGACATACTAGCAATCGTACAAGAAAAGCCTTACTTATATTAGTTTTAACTACTCGATACTAGATGGCGTTGTATGCAGTAAATTCTTAGCTCGGTAAATAGTTTTAAAAGTCTTGCAAACAAGAAATTGAATATTACATAAATTAATGGGATTGAAGTTAGCCCACGGCACAGACACTTCGACCCCTAAAGAGATGTATAAAATTATTACTTGTCACCAATTTTGCAAGACAACTGATTCTATCAATTTGACTGTAAATAAGAATATTTTTTTGGTACCAATTCTGAAACACCTAATGACAGGCGGGATATAATCACAGACTACAATCACACTACAATATAGTATAGGGAAGTTTTAGTGTACAGTGGTACCAATTTATCCGTGAAATGATTGGTGGCGCTGCTCGTCAACAAGAAGCCAAAAATTACGCCAAAAGCGACTTTAAATCTCTAACATAATGCTAGTTCCAAATACTACCGTTTCACAGATAAGTTGGCTTGACTATAGGTAACATTATTGTCCAACTGGACCATAAAGTTGTAAGTCCTTATTTTTAAATTATATTGTCTGAACTATATAAGAAACTTTAGTTTTTTTTTCACAGAACTTCTTTTGGATATTTTTTATGTCGTAACATGTCAAACCAATTTACAAAAATAAAAACTTCCATACACTTTTAAACTCTTTATTAATCCTCAAACATTATACATAATAATTATTTTCTAAAAAATGTTCTACATTTTCAAACACTATAATAAAATTTCCATCTGCGATGTTTCCGTACAATAAAACTCTAAAATGCATGATATGATTTGATTAAAGTTAGATTTTATAATTAATTATTATTATTTTAATCAGCTTTCAATTCTTTTTTTATAAAAAATGCTATGTAAATGAATCCTACTAAATATTATTTAGCTATATTAATTTTAGATTCTATAATGTTATACAACTGTTTATTGCAAGACAAGTAGAGTGATCAGTAATATTCAAAGGATGCCAATTTGATAAAAAAAACGATTTTAGAGAATATTAAGAAAATGGCGAAAAAAGAAATTGGCCCTAAAGTCGTATTGTGGTTAAATCAGCGTGTCAAACTACCGACAAAAAGTCGCACGCCCGAGCCATTCCGAGGGCCGCCCGTTCCCGTATTTTTAAGAACGTTCACCTTTTAATCTGTCAAATTGCATCTAATTTCCCTATGTTATTGGGACTTAAATGGCTGTTCTTAGCATTAAATTTAATTATTATAAAAAAAATCATAAAATAACTACGCGTTTTGCTTACGGTGCTAAACACAAGGTATTACTATAATTAAATTATTAGATACCATTCGTTTTTTAAGCTTTATATTTAAGCCATAATTTACAAAATGAACAGATTATCCTGAATATTCAATTGAGCTTCCGAAAAGTTATTAACAACAAACATGTCATATTGCAAAAATAACTTTAGCACCTGCACATAAAGTTCTCTTGCTCTGAAATCTACAATAAATAATTTACGGCGAAACTTGAGCAAACTTTCTTAAGATTTTGAGCTACATTTTTGAGCCAACAATAAATTAAAACATTGTTTTTAATCCCCGATTACACGAAAAAGGATTAGGTAAAAAGTTTAAACTGTCTTGCAGGTTTTTCCGACCAGATCCTGGTTCATTTGATGCAGCTGAGTACCAGTGTTTTACTTGGAGCAACTGCCTGTATGCCCTCCACAACCCAGTTATTATGCGTTTCAAATAAGAATAGGAACGTCAATGACCTCTATCTGTCAAATGTCGCTTGACAAGTTCGGCCTGCAACGAAACCTTAACCAAAATGAAATTAAAAACGTCTCAAATTAATTAGTCTTGTCTCCTGCTTACGTTTTATTTATTAATTCTGTTTGTTACACGATTGTTTGCTGTTGTTGTTGATATTTGTTTTTGTTTTCATCTCCCTGACTGCTCGAAAATTTGTGAACGAGGCGCTGTTTTGCATGGGAGGGCTCATGAGATTATCTCCAATGTAAACAAATACTTTGAGAGTACGATTTAGAAAATTATTCGTTCATAATTCGTAAATAAATGATGCTTAAAAAAAACCTTGTTTTGCTGATCTTACCCAATTTATTCGAATTGACAGCTATGACCTCACAACATGGCGCAAAGTCATTCCTATTCTCATTTGAAACGCATAGTAATGGATACCACGATACCTCTTGGTTGTCAAACTTTCTGATTTCTGGCTGTCAAAGATCTACAACTAATGACAGTCGGGACTCGGGACCAACAACAGACAAGTTAGACTTTCTTTTCTACAAATAAAAAGATAACAATCTGTTCATTTTGAATTATAACTTGAGTAATGAATCTTAGTTTAACGTTGATGATAAATGAATAATTAAAACTATTTACATTAATCTTACAAGTAATGGACGTATTTTAGTTATTAACTCTTTAACCGCCTAAGTCGGATTTATCCGACAACTATTTTCGGACCCATACCGCCTGAGTCGTATTTATAGGTACGACAAAAAAAAATGTTTGTTCAATTGAATTTCTTGGTTCTACCACAGACTAATAACATACAGTCGTCCGACGAAGCTGTCTAGACAGGGCAATCGTGCGGGATGTGAGGGGCGAGACGTGGGAAAGATGCTCCTGCACTGCGAACAAAACGATGTTCGTAGTGCGGGAGGTATTATTCAAGTCTAACGTGTGTAGACGATGTCGGCATTTTTCCAGAGATCAAAGGCGTCGTCCTACTATATTCGTATTTATACTGTGGTTCTACTTTACATTCTCCCAAAAATAGGTTAATTCACGCAACATGATAAATGTATTGACAACTTTTAAGTCGGGCGCTAGGGGCACGACAATCGATATAAAATCAGGCGGTTAAAAGGTTAGGTAAATGTATTTAATCTAAACAAAGACATTCAAAACCTACCGACTCTAAATGGGACATCACAAACAAAATTTTCATTCGATACACGTGTGTCATAATAGACACTGACAAGTCTATTAGTCTAAGTTAGTACGCTCCGCTGCCGGTCTAGTGTTGCTATATTATACTAGATGGCGCTACTGAGTCATGGAGTCACTGTTTATCTATGAAATTTCTTCGAATGTCCTCTCTTCAGTGTCTTGAATCTCTTATAGTCTAAGCAAGTTTAGTTTATTTTTATTTTAAAGCTAAAATAAGTGTATTTGTACTAATTTTTCAAGTGGACGAAAAGAAGAGTAAACTCGCAAACATATTTTAGCGTCAACTGCTTTTTTTTTATTGTAAAATTTGATTTCACATATATCTCTTTTGGTTTTAATTAAGTATGTCTAAAACCCGTGAATTATTATATCTACAGTAAATTCTACATTTGGAAAATCCGTTAAAAACTAAATCTTAAATCTTTTTCTGATTTTTGAACTGTCTGTTAAGATTTTTCTTAAATCGGTACACGGAAATACGCCATCTTTTTTCAAATGTCTGATTTTGACATTCCATAGAAACTAAATACATTTTAGTAGGTAATTAAGGAGTGTTGTTTAAGCGAATGTGAGTACCAAGACAAACCAACACTGGTTTAATGGTACAACACAAAGTGAACATGTATGTGTGCATTATAAATAAATAAATATTTTGAATTTAAAACAGAAAAAAAAGAATGCAGTGTTCTCCTTTCCGAATTTAAAAATAATTTTATATTAAGAACTCCTTTATAACGTTCGGATTTTCCAATGGCTTTAAAAACGTGAATGTCACAAAATGTTATGTAGGTAATGATAGTAACGAAATTAGCGTTTGAATTAAATTAATTAGCTAAGATTTTTCTTATGCATGAAACGAGGAAGATGGCTAGCAGAGAAGTCTTCAGGATATCGGCATCTGAAAAAAATAAATAATAATAAGTAGGTATATTAGATTTTTTATACGATGACTTTTAAAAAAAAGATGGCATATTTCCATGTATGTACCGTACCTATTTAAGAAAAATCTTAACAGATAGTTCGAAAATCAGAAAAAGATTTAAGATATCGTTTTTAACGGAAGCTCTGCAAGGACAAAATAGCCATTAGCTCTACTGGTTGGTTATTAACCACGCAAACGAAAAAACTATGTGTGTGTCACCCCAAAGTGTCATATTTCTTTGATAGGTTTTCAACTTTATTCTAAACACAATAAGGTTCATGTTCAATAGGTAAAATTTGTCAGTTTGATGTACATTGATGTGCTGGCGTCAGTAGACGCGTTAGAAGTTATAAAAGAAGTATAACCTATAACGCGTCTACTGACGCCAGCAGACGCCAGGCGTAACAAGATAAAAGTCTTTCTAAATATTTTATCTTTCGCGTAATTTTAAGTTTGTGAAGAAAAACAGACACTCTAGGAAAAAAAAACTAAAATGTTGACTATGGCTAACTTCAGGGTGTCGATTTTTCGCGTTGAATTTTCACGCGCATTGTAAAAAAATACTCTCATCATTTCTCCCTAACGCACCAAAAGAAGTATAACTTCAAAAAGAAAGAGCGAGAGAGTTACTCTACTATTGCGAGAAAGAGAAGCATGCTTACCGTTGCAAGTGTGCTCCTTCTCTGTGAATCCAGTATCAGCGTCACATAGGCAGATCTTGTCAGATGGGGCGTGGACTCTGAGGTGGAGCGGCGCGGTGCCAGTGATGTTCGGAGTGCCACAGATAAGGCCATCGTTGCACTCATCGCTGTTAGCGCAGACGTGGTACAAAGCTGTGAGGAAGGAGACGAATTACTCTTACAAGGGGACAAAATAGGTGCTCTTGTCTAGAATTAAGATGAATTTAGTTGGTAGGAAATGAATCATCGAGACAGAAACGCTAAATGACGCTAAGCGATGGCTTCCAATCAATTTCTTAAAAAAAAAGAACTAAAATCGATTAAAACAAAACAGGTAATCGGCAACCGCTAGATGTCGCCTCCAACTGTCAAAGACTGACGTTTAACTTAATGTCATTTGGAGTGTCAACAATCGCGATAAATAATAAATAGAAGAAGAGAAAGATGAAGAATAAAAAGAGAGAGGGAGTAGAAGAGAGTGAATAGGGTCCTAATAAACTAGTGCGGTTCACCATCATTGATTGCTTCACTGCTTACCATCAGGTGGGATTGCAGTCAAGTAGTGCTTGTTGTTTTGTTTCTAATTAAACACGTGCATGTACTCATGAATACGAGTAACTTTCCCTAAGAAACTTTTTTTTTATACTTATTATTTCTTTTTTCACAATAACACAAAAGCTGTTTGAAATTCGCGCGCGCCTTTGACCGATCAGCTGTTAGCCGCGTGATGGCGTTCTGTCTCACGTTCTTCTTGTGTACAGGAGTTGGTACAATCGCCTGGCTGCTTCGCCATTACCCCCATTAGTAACACATGACCATGGCATTGTACTCACTCGCTGTATAACTCACGGCATATTGCGCGTGAGCCCGTGAGCGTCAAACATAATCAAAACACGCGTACTTACGCGATGCGCATCACGGAGTGACTGACTCACGGTCTGTTCTATTATTACGTCAGTACTGCACAACGGGAGCGGTGGGGGTGGCGGGGGAGCGTGTTTCATAAAGGGACAATCTAGTCTACTCTGTCCTACTGTCGTGTAGTCTTTTTCTTTAAAAAAAACACTCTGGCTTTTATTATAACCTTCAGCATGTCTACTGATTTATGACGTAGTTCATAGTGATGATCACTGGGCAAAGTGATCAACGATTTACTGTCAAACGGCTAATTTCGTATTATCTATGGTCAGTGCGTAAGTATCTAGGATGACGTCATGCGCACTCGCAGAGATGTGACGAAGCGCACCTTAGACTATATACCTCTAGACGTAGCCCAATTTACAGTGTGAAGTGTGGAAGTGAGATGCATTAATACAAAGTTCGTAGGAAAATTGAGACAAAGCATCGTATCTTCTGTCCCTTACGGCGTGCCGTATTTTTGCATGACTAACTTTTGAATGTTAGCCAAACAAAGTGCTGTCACTGTCACGTATATTATTATGCTCGATTTAATTTAAGTTTTCGGATGGTTTTTGCAATTGTTGTAATAGTTTGAGTAATTTAATGAGAAATGGACTCCATTAGTGAAGTGTTTAATGTATGGTGTATGCTTCTACGATGGGAGGATGCAGTATAATAGGCTGTAAAAGCCGCACAGAAAAGGATATTAACGAAATCACTTTTCATTCGAAAGTTTTCAATACTGTTAGTGTTATAGTATGATTATTGAATTTATACATTTGTGCGCTTTTATTGTCATGGGTTTCAGACCAAAATATGGAAGATTTCTTAAAATAAACTTGATTTCTTATATCACATAACCTAGGAATACTTACTTACAGTGTTGCTACACGTTTCAAATCTTTTCCCTTAACTGTCAGGCCTAATGTTCAAAAGGTAGGCATAATAATCAAATAAATCTATGGTGGCTAAACACACAAATTTGTGGGCGAACCCTTATTTTTAAGTTTAAGTGAACATGTGTACGACCGAACAGAGCCCTTTCGACAATCATTAAGTTTTACTCTTGAAGGCAATCGCGTAGGTACTTATAGATATTTGGAAGTAAGAATTCATTTTGTAAATAAATGTTAAGTATAAACAAAAAATTAGATATTTTCAAAATAAGTTGGTTTTGTCTAAAGGACAAATAGTTATTATACAGCAATGTCAATGTCACACTGGATGTCAGCCATACTCAATATATTTTAATGATAAATAACACGCGAAAAAATAATGTTGTGTTCTTCTAAAGAGTTACTTCTATGTACACACATCAAGCTTCACCTGGTAGTAGTGTATTTTATTTGTGAGAATCAAGGTAAGATTGAAAGTAGGTATTTTACGTGAAATTATATTTTCTCACACATGGATACTTCTAGACTCTTATTACCACGTTGAATACGTAAATTATAATTTACAATAGTGCTAAAATTGGAACCCGCAGTTAAGTAAAATTTTGGTCGTATTTTGGGACTTTTTTAAGGAATAGCAACACTGAACTTTTATATTGCTGTCGCATGTGCGGCCACGCGGTGGGTCTATCTAGAGGTATATTATCTAAGAAGCGCACAGTACCCTTCTGTTAGTCTATGTAACTTGAAGTCCACTTGAAGTGCAATACCATTTTTTGTAAATTCTCAGTTGTTGTAATCAAAGTTTGCTGTGAAACTGGATGACAGTTGGTGAAAAGATAGCCCTGCTGGTCTATGATATCTAACCTTCGAGCCGGATACTTGTAGCGACATCTATCTCGCCACATTCGAACTAACGACTGACAACCTACATCGCGGTATTAAAGTTATCCGCGCAGTTTGAACGTATACAAGTTCCCGACAATAAATTGCCATCGGGCAGTAGTAAGCCCACTAGACACAACACCCGTCTGGTCGGAGGATCCTTCCTTTTCAATGGTGGATGAAGAACTTTACACCCTGTTCCTCATGCCTCCAAATACTTAACCTCAAACACAAATCGCACCGTTAAGCTCCACCCAGAATTATAACAACGTCAACCTTTAACCTTTTGAACGCCATTGTCACATATATGTGACAAACGAAATCTTACCCTGAACGCCAACGTCACAAATATATGACAAAATACACGTCGCACCATATTATAAAATAAACAATTTATTCATTACTTGTGTGTTTTAATTTTTATGAAGGTCATTTGACCGAAAAAGTGGCCTGGCATCAGGGGTACGGCGATACGTTTATACTCTGGCGTTCAAAAGGTTAAAAGCTCCGTTAATAACATAAAACTTCAACTTCCAACAGTACAGTTGACCCTCAAATCTTATCGGGATCAAAAAATATTAAAGAAAATCGTAGTTTTCGTGTAAAAGCTTACGTGTCAAACATAAATAAAAGATCACAATCGTTTGTATTTATGTGCTAAGTAAGAGTACTAATTTAAGTAATAATTTACCAACAACTGGCCACAATTATGATTTTCAAACATGAAACGACTGTGGAGTGGGTACTTGAGAGGTATTTATTTAAATAAATAGTTAGGGGCAGATAAAGATTTAATACCTCTGTTAAACTTTAAAAAGGAGCCTTAAGATGTCGGCACTGAATTTAAAATGCTTCTTTTTGACATTGACGTTTAAAAGACAGACAGTAAGTAGTTTTTAACCGACTTCAGGAGGAGGTTCTAAATTCGATCGGTATTTTTTTTAGTTCTCTATAAGTACTCCATTAACAACAGCATTAAAAAGAAATTAGAAAAGGTTATTTTTAATGCATATTATTTTGTAACGAAAGTACAATAAGCATGTTACAATTTCGATAGTCGCCGAATTTATTGTAATCTATTTACAGTGCAGCTTGTCATACTTGGTTGTAACGATTTCAACAATTTATTTTAAGAAACGATGTGGATTTCATTAGGTAAATTCATTTTAGTTGAAAATTGTAGTGGCAATGATAAAAAACTCAAAGAAGCAGGGATGCACAATACAGGACACGTTCTTCATTTCACTTTTAGTCTTCTAAATTTAAAAAAAAAACAATTGAAAAAAAAAAACAGTTATCTTTAAAATAAAATGTTCTGCATTCCTGCTTCTACGAGCCTCTTTATTTTTTCTAATTATATAAATGGAATATAGTGTACTTAATTTTTTTTATACACTTGTAAATAAAAAAATAAAACCGACTTCAAAAATAACACTAAACGGTGTAAAATAACTCTAAATTAGGAAGTCTGTGGCTTTGGTACTTTTGTCTTTTTTTTTTTTCCATTTTTAGTTGTTCCTATACAAACATTTGTCATGAATTCATTTTATATTGTTAATTGTTAACAATACATGTCATTATAATAGGGTTATCCACCTAACCCTAATAAATGAAACTTAACATACCTAACTGTCGAAATCTAGGTATATTGAACACATCTGCCTACCCCTCTGAGTATACAGGCTTGATGATACGTCATGATGTTGTGTAAACAATAAATATCCAAGCGATTCCAGCAATCACGATAGATTGGCCGTCTATTTTTGAAGAGTTCCGTTGTATATCTCCGAAGATCAGCACCAGATCTTCACCAAATTAAAATGGGACCACCTCAGGAGTCTACTCTATCAAACAAAAAAAGAATTTCGAGAATCGGTCCACAAATGGCGGAGAAATCAGGTAACATACATAAAAAAAAAAAAAAAATACATACACACGAACATAGAACCTCCTCCTTTTTTTGAAGTCGGTTAAAAATTATTAATAAATGGGATAGTATAGAATATTTACCTTTCGTCTGTGAGTCACATTGTCCATTGACTGGCGGCTGGTTGTCTCCACACAGACAACGCGTGATCGGGTCGTAGTGCGTGCGTACACAAGACGTGCTGCTGATCCCGGCGCATTCTGCCTGCCTGGAGCATGGTCGGGCTGGAACAGGGAATAACATATCTGTACTGTGTTCCTAAACCTGGTGCTGCAAGAGCAAAGATAGCAAAAAGATCGATGCTTTCGAAATGTGGTGTTGGAGAAGTTTGCTCAGAATTCCGTGGACCGCTATGAGAACCAACGAGTCCATACTGCAGGAGCTTAACATCGCGACGAGGCTCTCAGCAATCTGCCACCAAAAGGCCCTTCGCTTCTTCGGACATATCATGCGGTCTTCTAAGCATAGTCTGGAGAAGCACATCATAGTGGGTCAGATGGAGGGAAGACGAGCCAGGGGCAGAGCACCCTCAAGATGGATGGATGCCATCAGGAAAACTGTGGGGCCGGACATCCAGACGGCAGTCCACAGCTGCAACAACCGCAGCGAATGGAGAGCTCACTGTTGTGGTCGCGATCCTCAGCATTGAGGGACCGAGGAAGAAGAAGAAGAAGTATTCCTAAAAAAGTTAGGCAGAGGGCTATTGTACAGACGCCAGCACGTCAAGTTACCCCAATGTGTCAAATTTCTTTGATCGTTTTTCAACTTTATGTCAAACAGAATAAGGTTCATATCAATTGAGAAAATTTGACACATTGGAGTAACTTGACGTGCTGGCGTCTGTACTGGAAGTGTGTCCATGACGGGTTTTACTGCTTGATAGAGACCGAATGTCCGAATAGACTAGTTCACTTAATTTTAGCTTTTAGTCCCTCATCTAGATTACTAGATAATATTCGACACTGTATATTTTTTCTTTTTTTCATGTAAACAAAAAATAACGGCGATAGGTACGTTAAAATGTCGCATGACGTCACTATCCTATAAAGCAGACCGAGCCATATTACAAATTCTATTTCTATTAACGTAATCGATAAGGCGACAATAGGAAGAAAATGGCGTGTATATGGAATCAGCTGTTTGTCAACTGTCAAGTGTGAACGAGTAGAATTTGTAATATGGCTGAAAATTAAATACACTTGACAGTTGATAAACAGCTGATTCCATATACGACATTTTCTTTCTAGAATAGAAATACTTATACTGAATTAAGACGTCCTTATAGGTGGATGTGCTAGGTAATCTTCTGTGCCTCAGAAAGCGCGTTAAGCCGTTGGTCCCGGCTGTCATTGGTTGATCTTTGACAGTTGTTACGTAGTCAATATTATTTATGGTTTTTTTTTTCAGTATTTCTAAGCCATGTTTTTCTCTTTCAGATATAGACTTTTAAAATCGTCATAAAATCAATGAAGTTGTAGCGCCTAATGAACTTTATGGGTTGAAAGTTTTACGTCATTTTACCAAAAACACATAGGTACGTCGCTGTTGACGTTTTCGCAAAATAAATTACATACATATACACATTCGATATACCTAAATTGGTGCCAAGATAGCGTCGTATAAATTGTATGTAAAAATGTCTGGCACAAACATTTGTCCCCAACGCCAACGGCCAACAGCCATCGCGTGCTTAGATATGCAAATAGTAGAGGCATAACATTATATATGATAGGATTCTAAAGGTTACTAGAGGGACCATAAATGCTTAGTAACGGATACTGTCTCGCTGTTTTTTATTGGTTGGGAAAATTTGCGAGGTTATGTGGGCCTTGGTTAGAAATAAACTTGGCTGCCAAGGGTGCTACGAGGTCATACAGCAGGAGTTGCGAACCAATAACAACAACCACGCACAGAATAGTTCGATTATGCTATACTTTAATCAGGCACGCTGCAAATACTTCGGGCACGCTACAAAATAATTTGTGCATGCTATACTTTAAGCTGGGCACGCTACAAAATAATTCGGGAACATTACAAAATAATCTGGGCACGCTTTAAAATAATCCGGGAAAACTATTAAGTATAATCCCGGAACGTTAGAAAATAATCCAGGATCGCCAATAAAGAATCAACTTGATATGAAATAGCAATACAGCCTACAAAACGCCTTTTTCGATTCGGAGTAGGTAAAAACTATAGAACAGAATGCCACACAGTATACATGCTTCTTAACTTTTTTTTTACTTCTTGTGTCCGCAAAATTCTCTAATTTATGGTGTTAAACACAAAATGGCGTATTAAGAATACCTGTGCATTTTTTTCTACGTACAAGTTAATGTAGGCTTTTAACAGTAGTGTTAGTAATTTATTACATTGACTTCAGGTAATTTTTCAGCATGCTGCAATGCTGTGTCCCTAGAAGAGTCTGGCAGAATAGGCTAGTTAAATAAATTTTAGTTTTCTTCCTCACACAGTTTTTTTTCTTTTTTACGTATCTAGTCCAAAAATAACGATACATCGAGTCAAAATGTCGCATGACGTCATTATCCTTTACAGTTTATACTGAATAATGTCGTTACCAGCGCCCTCTCCTCAACTTTAATGCGCTTATAAGTAGTTTTCCATCAATTTAAAAAAGAAAAAAAGTACTTGTGTATTATTTTTTATAATTTAATTATATTTTGATATTCATATTCGGTCAACATGCCTATTGTAACTATACTTAATACAGACATCAACCAACACCAATATGTCAAATTTAATGTCTTTGATAGGTTTTCAACTTTATCGTAAATACAATAGGGTTCATGTTCAATAGGGAAACATTTTACAGTTTCACCAGTGTCCCATGTCAGTCTAAACATTAAAGGATGACGGGCGGAATGTACGTACGTTATTAAATAAGAAGAATTGTTTTTGTAAATCAGTAATATACGATTTTAACTCTATGTTTTTTTTATTATTTTAAGTTACTTTACCACGATTGGACTGACCTCATACTTAACATTATAAAGCTGAAAGTACATGGAATCCACACAAAAACTGTTTGTTTTTAGATATCTAGAATTAACAACTTTTATTTTAATAGATATCATTTAAGTAACTGTAACATTTTCCCCACAGTGAATTGAGACTAGCCCCCATAATAACAAATGGTAGTCATGAAAAGAGCTTTCTAACGACATACGTCTGGTCGTTATTGGTCGGTGGGTACGCGTCCCATACATTTTTGCCCGTCATCCTTTCAGGTTTAAAGATATGAATATTGTAAGGTAAATTGCCTTCAATTTCATAAGAAATAAGGTCGTATATCGCTCAAACAGAATGAAACTGTTATTAGACGCACGTTATAATTTAAGATCTCTAGCAGCACTGATTAAACAAACGCAATACCCGTAAACAAACGATTTCAAGTCTTACTAAGTAAGAAACAGAGTCTTGTTTAGCTTAAAAGGAAGCTTTATTCAAATTTGGATTACAATTTCAAATCGGCAGATACAGTGGCCGGTTGCAGGCAAACAAGCCATTTTAAACTGACCTCTGTTTCCCATTTAACAACGTCTACCGAGAGATCAAGATAAAATGGTGATTGCTACGTGTAAATCTGCTTCCGATAGTTATCGGACAGCGCCATCTATTACCGAGTAGTAGAACTAGGTTGGTGAATAATTTAAGTTGGAGGGCATTCTTTGGATTGAACTAAAAATAGATTTGATACTTGGGTTAAATTGCGTGGGGTTAGTATTTCAAGTTGTTATAGTCTAAGATCCCGTTAAGAACGACCTTCACCGAGCTGATTCATGAATGAAACCTATTTTATATTAAATTTAATATGTCTATAAATATATTGCATATGGGTTGACTAAAAATTCAAATGAGAATAGGAACGTCAATGACCTCTATCTGTTAAATGTCGCTTGAAAAGTACGGCCTGCAACGAAACCTTAATCGCGTATCAATTATTTTCTTTTTTTTTGTTTTACCGAATCGAAGTTATTCAAAATAAAAAAAAAAACGTCTCAAATTAATTAGTCTTGTGGAGTGCTTACGTTTTATTTATTAATTCTGTTTGTGACGCGGTTGTTTGTTGTTGTTGTTGATATTAGATTTTGTTTTCATCTCCCTGACTGCTCGAAAATGTGTGAACGAGGCACTGTTTTGCATGGGAGGGCTCGAGAGATTATCTCCAATGTAAACAAATACTTTGAGAGTACAATTTAGAAATTTATTCGTTCGTAATTCGTAAATAAATTATATTTAGAAAAAAACCTTATCTTGCTGATCTTATCCAATTTATTCGAATTGGCAGCTATGACCTTACAACATGTCGCAAAGTTATTCCTATTCTCATTTGAAACGCATAGTACAGTTTATACTGAATTATTACGTCACAAGCCCGTTCTCCTCATCTTTAATGCGCTTAATCTAAGTAGTATTCCATCAATTTTGAAAGAGCAAAAAAAAAACGTTAATACAAAAGTTTTTTTTTTGCTCTTTCAAAATTGTTTTTTTATAATCTAACTGATGGACTGAATATAACTTTGATATTTATATATATACCTCGTCCACATGCCTATTCTCTAATTTGGTGTAGTCGTTCGGAAGTTATACGCGTACATAGATACATTTCGGTGATTCATTTTTATTGACTGGCCTGTTGGTCTAGTAGTGCTATGCCGGAGGTCGTGGGTTCGATTCCCACCCAGGACAAATGTTTGTGTGATGAGCACGATCATTTGTTCTGTGTCTGGGTGTAATTTATCTATAATATGTATGTATTTAGAAGTATATAAGTATGTTTATCAGCTGTTTAGTACCCATAACACAAGCTCTTAGCTTAGCTTGGGACAAGATGGCGTTGTGTGAAAAAGTTGTGAAATATTTATTTATTGATGTAGGTACACAAAATAGAATTTTAAAAATCCTTCTCCTTGACTTCAACAACTTAAAAGCTGCAATTTTAAAACAAAACACGACAGCACATCGGATAAGGAGGTGGTAATTTTATTTTTAAAACACAATTCTAGTTCAAGTACAATTATGCAGATGTAATTGTTTCACCTACTTAGCATGGCGTTTGGCGTTTGAAAATATCATAAACTAGTTATTTAAAGACGAAATTGTACCTTATTACAATATCGTCGAGCTCCCTGAAATAGGTTTGAGCTACACGACGACTGAAGCATGCATGCCGTCTGTCGGGACAGCTCAACTCAAAGCTGAATTGATTCTTTCTTCAAAAGGCTTTTCCAGACTTTGCCCTGCATCGTGAGACTCGCATAATAAATAAATAATTAAATAATAAATAAATATTCCACAACTTTTCACACAACGCCATTTAGTCCCAAGTTAAGCTTGAGAGCTTGTTTTATGGGTACTAAATAGCTGATAAACATACTTATATATTTCTAAATTCATACATATTATACATAAATTACACCCAGACACAGAACAAATGATCGTGCTCATCACACAAACATTTGTCCTGGGTGGGAATCGAACCCACAACCTCCGGCATAGCAGTCAGGGTCACTAACTACTAGACCAACAGGCCAGTCAATAATAAATAAATATAATCTTGTGTCTGGACTTTAAAAGAGACCATGACCCCTGAGTTTCTTTCGGCATTTCTTCTCAGGGATCAGTCACTTTGGAAATGCCATTTAGTTTAAAAAAAAGACATGTAAAAGTATCTGAGAAGATCGACTTACAAAAATGAATATCATTTCATTTCAATAAATACGAAAATTAAAGAAACAATCTAGCTTATGACCGCGGTTTCGCCCGCGTTAACAGTATCATCATTTACGCACTTTATACTTTAAGGCTTATATTTATTCAGTTAGTTATATTTTATTTTTTGCGTGAGTTTAGTTGTCAACGTCGGTACTTACTATTCTAATTACTACTGTCTTGTATATTGGTGTGTGCTAGCTAGCACGTAGCAAATTATTTAATTAAAATGATTAAGTTTATTAATTACCAATGCTGTTTTAAACTGTTCTTCTAACATATCAGACAGCACGTGTTGCTGGGGAGTTTGTTCCGCCACTTCTTCTTCCCAGCAAAAACACTAAGAAGTGGCGAAGGGCGGGCGTTTTGGGGGACTGCCGTATGTAATTTTTGACGTTTACAAAAGTGCTCATCCTCAGCCTAATTTGAATAAATGACTTTTGATTTCATCATCTGCCTAGCCTTATACAACTGTGTTGGGGTCGGCAAGTTTAAACGGATACAGCTGAATAATAATAATAATAATAATAATAAGGGGCCATAGTCCTTACATAGTACTAGGTAACCAGTTCACCTTATCCAACCCTAACCTATAGCCCAATACATTTGTTGTTTTAGTCTACAATAGTCCTGCACTAGTCATAGGTTTTCCTTGGGTGCATTTGCATAATGCATACAGGGAAAATCTGCAATTGGTGCCTCATTGCATTAAAAACGACAAAGGGCCTCTGCGAGTTGGCTTAGGCTCCTCGTACGCATTCCAAAGGTCCGGAACCCAAGGGTTCCGAGAAATATCAGCAGATAATAATAATAATAATGCTTTATTTCAGACCAAGATAGTCCATAGAGTGTTAGTAATACAGGCACTTAAGAACTAAGTTAGTAATACACAAGAACACTAAAATACTAAACTAAACCAAATTAAACTATAGAAAATTATCCTGTATGTAGGTGGATCAAAGCCTCCATATAGGACTCTCCAGGTGCTCTGCAACCACGCTCAGGTAGCTGTTGGGACTGTCCCTCACTCTTCGCATCAGCAATGCTGCTCTTTTCCTAATTATTGCATGATAACCATTTACATGTGCTTCTGCAAACATTGCTGACGCACTGCAATAGCGAGGCAGTCCCATCAACATCCTGAAGGCATTGTTGTACTGAACTCTCAGAGCTCTCACGACCCGCTGCGTGCAAATACCAGTGTTTTACAAGGGGCGACTGCCCGTGGGACCTCCACAACCCAGTAACTGGGTAACACTATAACCTATTTTTTTTAAGGGGCGGTAAATCCTCATTTTGGATGTCCCCCGCCCCGGGGAGGGCAGTCAGACTCTTACTGACTAAAAACCACCCCGTGAAGAAGATATTTCCGTGACCCCCGACTGGTGCCCGCCCCGCGGGCCTCGCCAAGTCAGCGAGGGGAGTGAGGTGTTAGGCTGAGGCTACATTAGGCCGCGACGCGACCTGCGACACATGAGCGATTAAATATGAAGACAAGTTATGCATTGGTAAATATAAAACTGCTCTATTGAGGAAAAGTGTTATGTGTGTGGCTCCTCGTATCTATAACCATATACCAAAAAATATTAAAGAGCAACCTCTAATAATATTTAAAAAGTACTTGAAAATAAAACTTGTAAATAAATGCTATTACTCTGTATCAGATTTCTTAAATGACAAGTCTTTTTAATAACTATGGTCATATATTCAACAATTAAGTACCTCTAAATAAATTAAATAATAAGAATAATTATTAGTATATTGTTTAAGAAAACTGTAATAAGTTAATAATAAAATTAATATGTAAGTATTTAAAGCTAATAAAATTTTGCATGCCATGAGGCAGAATGTATAAGGATCTAAAATATTTTAACACCTAATGTATTCATTACCTACATTCTATGCAAATAAATAAATCTTATCTTATCTTATCTTATCTTAAAACAAGTAAATGAATGCTCACGTATATGGCTACACCGTACATCAAATATTACTAGCGATCTTTGATTTCTTTAAGCGATAGGAACAACATTACTGAAATCACGGCATCGGCTACATCAACATAATGAGCGAATCGCTGAAAGTGAATCGCTCTTGCTAATTCGTTGTTGAGCATGTGTACTGTAGCCATGCCATCGCCGAATATACGCCGGAATTTCGCTTGTAATGTAGCCATACCATGTTTTTCTCGTTTCGCTCTTCCAGTCGCATCGCAAATCGCTGCCTACTGTAGCCTCAGCCTTAGACTCACCTCGCGACGTCTAAGAGGGGCGCGCGTGAACACGACGCGCCGCCACCTCGGGTCCATGAACAGACGCCAGCACATCAAGTTACCCCAATGTGTCAAATTTCTTCGATCGTTTTTCAACTTTATGATAAACAGAATAAGGTTCATATTCAATTGGGAAAATTTGACACATTGGATAGTAGCTTGATGTGCTGGCGTCTGTAAGTGGGATCCCGAATCCATCGCCCCTGAACCCATTCAGGAGGGCTGCATTGAATATTATTATGATTAATAATATTATGTAATTACCTTCTCTGTATGAGAAGAGGCCTTTGCCCTGCAGTGGGACAGTAACAGGCTGGTATTATTATTATTATTATTTACTACTTATACTTAATGTATTACTTAGGTCAGGTGCGTAGTACTCGCAACCGGCGTGTGTGTATGACAACATGTATGAATGTAAACGAAGCTAAAGAAGTATGTAAAGTGTAATATTAAATAATTTTGCATGCCGTAAGGCAAAATGTATTGGGACACTGAAAAAAACTACCATCATATAATATGTATACCTGCATTATTGGCAAATAAATGATTTGATTTGATTTGATTTGATATGATTTGATTTGTAAGAATCGTATATGTCGTCATAATTATGGCGCTATGTAGTTTCTGCCTACCCCCATGAGAAAAAGGCGTGAGTTTATGGATGTATGCTTGTATGTAATTTACTACCTAATAATACTACCTATTCTCAGACCTACTAAACATACTCACAAAATTTCGTAAAAATCGGCCAAGGCGTTTCAAAGGGGTTAAGTTACACTGTGACACGAGAATTCCATACATTAGATTGTTTATAACTAAAGCTTAACAGTTAGTTTGTTTGACGATGCCATTCGGATTTGGTTTTTTTTTTTAATTTTGCGTTTAATAGGTCAATTCTTTAGGAAGGTTATAGGCTATTTAACATCACGCTACGACCATTAGAAGTGGGTGAAACAGCGGGACACAACTAGTAAAGTTTTATGAAACCAGAATTAGTTAAGATATTAATCGTACGCACTGTGCGTGCTACTTTTAAGGTAAAAACTTTCACCGTAGCGTCGAGCTACGACGTAGCACTTCGTAGCAATATCGTAGCAACGACGTAACCGCCGCGTAGGCGTTTCTTATTCAACAAAATAATTATATTTTTACATTGAAAGTATATTATATAGTGTTTGTCTTTATTTTTTTTTATTGTGAATGTAAGGACTACGTGGATTCTTTTTTTTAGATTTTTGTCTGGCAGTTTGAGTTATTTATGGGACCAACCCAAATGTTCTTTCTTTGGTATTGTTTGTCGGCACGTGGAGCTCCTCAAGTTCCGAGTTGAGCTCACGATTACTGACAAATGCTTGCACTGACTGATCTGGTCTCCTCATTCCGTGTGTTTCTTTCCTCAAAAGACCATCTCAGACACTAATCTGCATGGATCTTACATGATCTGACCAAGATAATGTCTGGACTTTAAAAGAGACTGTGACCTCTGAGTTTCTTTCGGTGTTTCTTCTCAGAGTAGTCAAATAGTGAAACTCCGATCTCATTTCCAAAAAAAAAGACGTGTAAAAGTGTTTGTGAAAACCTATTTACAAAAATATATAATAAGTTACCCAAATCTATTAAAGAAACAAGTAATCTAATTACATTTAAAAACAAATTAAGAGTGTATCTCATAAGTAAAGCTTATTATTCAATTAAAGATTATTTGAATGAAAAATGTAATTAAATATGTAATTCAATAATGGTTTAATCAAAATTCTGTGTGTTTAAATTGTTCATAATATTAATTGTAATAAGGAAATGCATGTAAATTTATATATTTTATAAAATGTAACTTTTTTTTTATTTTTTTTAATGTAGTAGTAATATTTGTACACCTCAAATGGTAGGGTATGGTCCAAAGAACAACTCTTTAATTTTATACCACCTCATGTTTTACCCATACTCAAACAAATAAATGATTTGTATTTGTATTTGTATTTGTAAAATAAACATCATTTAATACTTTTATAGTTTTTAATTTAAAAACTGGTAACGTTGAATAAATAAATGTAGATATAATATAAAACATCATTTATCATTTATATATTGTACAGTTTTTCTATTTCCATCTATACACCATTCACAATAGCATTGGACAGAAGTTAAAAAAGGCAATTTTTAATGCACACTTTGTAACGAAAGTACAATAAGCATATTACAATTATTTTACGATAGACGCTGAAATTATTACAATCTACTATTTTCATAGCTGGCAGTCAATCCTGTCATAATTCCAGTGTCAAACTTTCAATTTTAATTTTAATTGTATTGTTATTTAATTGAATATTGGCGCTTGGTAGTTAATAAGATAGCTTAGCTATCTAATCAAAGAGATTTAAAAGACTATAGAGCGGCGGGCATGTCAAGGAAATGTCATAGAAAAACTTTGATCCCATGTCTCAGTAACGCCATCTAGAATAATATATGAATATTGGAGCGGCAGCGGAGCGTACTAAAAAAAACTCATAGACTTGTGTCCGGCAGGACACACTTTTTCGGACGAAAATTTTGTTTGTGATGTCCGGTCTATAGGTATTGAATGTCTTTGTATCTAATTAATTGTTTTGTGCGTGCGGTGATTCATTCGTTCATTCATTCCTTTCAGTAATTGTTATGCTGTAGCCTAATTTTAATAATGAATGTTGTCGATGTATCAAGTGTGAACCATTGTTGGTAGACTTAAATAAATAAATAAATAAAATAAAATTATACATCGACTTCATTTTAATTTCTGTTTTTGTTTTGTTGACATTGTTTATTTTAACTTATTAACTTAATCATTTGCATGCCGTAAGGTAGACTGTGGCTGATCTCTTTAATTTACCTACAACATCCTTATCTCTGTACTGTGTATAGCAAATAAAGTTCTGATTTTGATTCACACAAACATTTGTGCTTGGTGGTAATTGAAGCCACGACCTCTGGCATAGCAGTCAGGGTCACTAACTACTAGACCAATAAGCCAGTCAGTAGATACTGTTAGGATAAGCCAAATGAACATTCCGAACTTGGTATAAAAGCGCGCGCGCCGTGACAGCTCGGCTCTTTGAATGTACTCTGTGTAGTATAATGTACTCTGTGGCTCTTTGGTCGGATGTCACTCGTGGCGGCAACATCGTTCAAAGGGCTGTAAGCTTTATTATTTATCGTTATTTCTTTATTGCTCTGTTATTTTGCTAATTTGCTGAATCCGTTACATTACTTGTCAATTTTAAATGGTGTCATAGGTTAGTTTAAGTTATTGTTATTTTGTTCCTTGGATATGTGATTACATTCTATTTTGTGTACCACCGTGTTGTTTTTTTTTTAACATTTTCTCATCTCATTTCTAATATCAGAAGTGTGATAAAAAACTTAATAGCCCACAAACTTTTGAGGAACAAGGTAACAGTTATTTTTCTACCTCCATTTATAAAAGCTATCTTTCTTATCGTCGTTATTCTTATTTTGTGTTTGCGTTTTTTATATAACTCGAGTGAAACATGCCGAGAAGGCACGATCGCCATCGTTCTCGAGATAGGTCTAGGGACGTCTCACGAGGCAGGTCCGACAGTAATGAAACCGTACGTAGCTCGCGTTATAGATCCCGGCAGAGCCGTGTGCGCCGTGACGAACGTAGTGATTCTAAGGATAGTTCATATCATCGCCGCCGCGACGCTTGTAAACGCCGACGCTCAAGGTCTAGGTCGATACTAACGCATTCACATAGAACACCTCCGCGTGCTAGGCGTCCATCCGTTCCGTTTCATAGTGACAACTCGTTGCAAAATACTTTGAGTAGTATTATGACAAGACTTAGTGCTATCGAGCGCACCAGTACAAATACCACAAATGCGTCGGATATTTTGGAAAACCCACAAAGTAATGATCAACCGGTACATGTCATTACTTCGCGTCCTCGTAGCCCTGAAGATTTGAGCGATGTTCCGCAGCGAGTTAACGTAGACAATTCCGAGGGCTTTTTAGCGACCACTTGTACAACCGATCCAATCGCTCGCGGCTCGGAAGCCCCGTCAACTGTTACTATGCTTGCGGAAGCTTTACGATCTTTACAGCCTGTTAGGTCGCGTAACTACTATGTTTCTAATTTCGATCCCAACATACACGACATCGAAGTATGGTGTGACGAAGTAGACCGGGCAGTAATCGCGAACGATTGGAGCGACTATGAGTGCTTATCGCGCGTTGCTTCCTGCCTTAAAGGCGATGCTAAGGTTTGGCTGAGTGAGTGGGTCACCAATGACCGCACTTGGTCAAACTTCAAAATTGAATTTAAACCCTTATGCCCTCGGAAATTAGATTATGCTAATATTTTATTTGAAACAATGAACATGACATCCGACAAATTCGCGACATATGCCGAGTACGCCCGGCGTACTTTACTGCGTTTACGCATAGTTCAGGGCCTCACCGATGAGTTGCGAACTCTTATAGTTATACGTGGTATTGATAACCCTCAAATCAGAGCGGCGGCGGTAAATGCAAACTTGGCAACTGAAGACTTGGTCTCGTTCTTCTCTATTTATGTAAAACCGAATCGTGCTAAACCCGACTCTCGCGGAGGATTGAATAAAAATCACACGCCTCGAACTTCTTCCTCCGACCGCGGACCTAAATGCTACGTATGCAGTCAGCGCGGACACTTAGGTCGAAACTGTCGTAAAAAGCCTCACAAGGAGCAGGCTAACACTACCGCTGCTAAATCCGGGATACAGGGCCCAGTTACCGATACCACTAATTCTAAATCGGGGACACAGTGTTCATTTTGTAAGAAAAAGGGGCATACCGAAGAAACGTGCTTTGCAAAAATTCGATCGGAATCTAGAAATCAGCGAAGCGTCAATTTGTGCGCAGATCACTCGAGTGATAAAAGAGACGTTGTTACAGCGGTTGTACAAGGTATCCCCATGGACGTACTCATAGATAGCGGAGCTCAAAATGTGTCACTGATTTCTTCTGATGTCGTAAAACACCTTTCTTGCCATATTAAACCAACTCACTGTGTTCTAAAGGGTATTAGCGAACACGAAATTATAGCCTCGTCTTATGTGACAGTAACTATCGAGCTTAGCGATATTTCTATAGAAACGGACTTAGTCATTGTGCCTAATTCATGCATGAACACTTCAATTATAATCGGAACTGACGTTCTTAACCGCGACGGTGTCACGTATATACGCACCAAAGACAAACAGTACATCACTCGAACTAGGAGCACCCCGGTTCAGATCCACGCGATTCGATGCCTTGATCAAACGTTAGTTAATACCCCATTGGAAGGCGCTCTGCGTGATTCTTTGATGTCCGTAGTTAATGATTTCTCGGAGTTTCTCATCTCTGGTACCGCGACAAGTACAGTCACAACCGGTGAAATGGAAATTAAACTCACTAACACTTCCCCAATCGTATACCGACCGTACAAACTCTCTTATGATGAAAAACTCAAAGTCCGCGAAATAATTAAAGATCTACTTGACAAAGGCATTATCAGGGAATCTCGGTCAGAGTACGCCAGCCCCATAATTCTAGTAAAGAAGAAAGATGGGACCGACCGAATGTGCGTCGACTATAGGGCACTTAACCGCGTTACCGAAAAAGAGAGATACCCTCTACCCTTAATAGACGACCACATCGACCGGCTAGGACGTTACACTTTCTTTACCAGCCTAGACATGGCAACCGGTTTCCACCAGATTAAAATCAGAGAAGGCTGCGTTCACGTGACGGGGTTCGTTACACCAGAAGGCCACTACGAGTACCTTAAGATGCCATACGGTCTAACGAACTCCCCAATCGTTTACCAACGGATTATTAATCAAACCCTTCGCGAATTTATTGACGCGGGAAACGCGTTGGTTTATATCGATGATGTCCTCCTTTTGAGTAACACGAGAGAAGACGGCATCGCTTTACTCAAAAAGGTCTTACAAACACTCACTGAAGCGGGTTTTTCGATAAACATAAAGAAATGCTCCTTCTTGACCACGGAAATCGAATACTTAGGTAGGATAGTTAGCTTTGGTCAGGTGCGGCCGAGCCCGCGTAAAATAGCTGCTCTCAAAAATGCTCCGGTTCCCGGAAACGTTAGGCAGGTTCGACAATTGTTAGGTCTTGCTGGATACTTCCGCAAATATATTAAAGGGTACTCAACAAAGACCGCGTGCGTTGCCCATTTGACTAGGAAGGGTGTAGAGTTTTGTTGGGGTCGGGAACAGGAACAGGTTCGTCAAGACCTAATACGATGTTTAACAAGCGAGCCTGTTCTCACGATATTCAAACCTGAACTTCCCACCGAGGTTCACACAGACGCTAGTTCTGCCGGGTACGGGGCAGTACTTTTACAGACTCACGCTGACGGTGGAAGGCATGTAGTGGCATACTTCAGTAAGGTCACGCAGGGAGCAGAAAGTAAATACCACAGTTACGAACTAGAGACGCTGGCAGTCGTAAAGGCTTTGCAGCACTTTCGTCACTACTTGGTGGGGTTGCAGTTTAAGGTCGTCACAGACTGCAACGCTCTTAAATCTACAGAAAAAAAAAAGGACCTGCTCCCTCGCGTCGCTCGCTGGTGGATTTACTTACAGGACTTCCACTTTTCTATTGAGTACAGAAAAGGATTAATGTTGCCGCATGCCGACTACCTCAGTCGAAATCCAGTCGTTTCTATAAATCAAATATCCAAACCCCGTAACTGGGCACAAATAGCACAAAACGCAGATCATGAAACAAGAGACCTAATACAAAAACTTTCTGAGGGACAGCTTGATTCTAATCGCTACGTCTTGAGAAACGAGCTACTGCATTACAAATATACGCCAGTCGGTGAGGGGGCGCGTCTACTCTGTTTCATACCAAAGGGCCACCGGCTTAGCCTATTACGGATCTTCCATGACGAACATGAGCATATAGGTCCCGACAAAACCTTAAACCTCATCCTTAAACATTTCTGGTTCCCCGGTCTCCGTCAATTTGTATCAAAGTACATCTCCCACTGTTTAGTCTGTATTTCTAAAAAGCGAGTACCACGGGCCCCGCTGCAAAACATCTCGTCTTGGCCAAAACCTAACACACCATTTGATACCATTCACGTCGATGCCCTGGGACCACTACCTGAGTCAGAGGGTTACAAATTTATATTAGTGCTTGTTGACGCGTTTACCAAATTTTGCTTGTTGTACCCCATTTACCGTCAAGATACCAGTGAGCTAAAGCGAGTAATGTCTCAGGCCGTTTCACTATTTGGCGTTCCTAAATTGTTAGTCTCAGACAGGGGTAGAATGTTTGAGTCCACGGAATTTGTCCAATGGATATCTGAACTCGGCTCAGACATACATTATATCACTCCCGAAATGCACAGCTCAAACGGTCAAGTAGAGCGGTACATAAGAACGGTCCTTAACATGCTTCGCATCGAAGTAGGGTACAAAAACGCGTCGTGGTCAACTACACTCTGGAGATTACAGCTGGTTCTGAACATCAGCAAGCAGAAGACCACCCAAACATCAGCGATCAATTTAATGATCGGCAACGACGCCTATACTCCGGCCATACGGTCGCTAGTACGTGACCTAGCCTCAAGCACCCCGGAAGAGAACCGAGAAGCCTTGCGGGAGGTCAGTCGGAGCCGTGCTAGTCAACTTCTGAAGAGGAACCAAGAACAACAGGATGCCTTGGTAAACCAGTCCAGGCGCCCACCTCGTACATACATGGTCGACGATCTCGCTTTCGTAATAAAGTACTCGCAATCCACTGGTAAACTAGACCCTGGAATGCGAGGGCCGTACAAAGTAACCAAAGTTCTACCTAACGGTCGTTATGAACTTAAACTGCTAAGTGGAGGCTGTGGAAAAACCACACAGGCAGCCTCCCAATACATGGTTCCATGGAAGGGAGAATGGTGTCCTGAAACTTGTGCCTCATTCTTTGAAAGTGAGTATGACTGTCGGGTCTAAATTTCTGATTTCAGAAGTCGCGGGGATGTGCTCCCAGAGGGCGTGTGTCGCTCAACATGGGATGTGTTCCTCCTCAAAGGCGTGTGTCGCCCATGGGTGTGTTCCCAAGGCGTGTGTTGCCTAAAATAGGGTGTGACCCCAAAGCGTGTGTCGCTTAAAATAGGGTGTGTTCCCAAAGCGTGTGTCGCTTAAAATAGGGTGTGTTCCCAAAGCGTGTGTCGCTAAACATAGGGTTTGTTCCCAAGGCGTGTGTCGCCCAACACGGGGTGTGTCCCCCCTCAAAGGCGTTTGTCGCCCAACGACAGCGTTAGTCGCTGTGGTAAAGTATTTGCCAATTATATAGGATGGCTGGGACGCCAACCATCTTATATTCTTGCTACATTAAATCATTACTGTTATCTTGTGAATTTTGTCCTATTCGTACGTAATGCACATACGAATAATTACTGCAAATCCTTTCAGATGATGAAACAACTGATGTTGGTGATGGCCTGGACTACCCCAACAGTAACGAGCTTGCGCCTGTGACGCAAGGACTATCCATGCCTGATCTTGATGTGGATGTAGAGGCAGTGACGCACCAGGATCATCGCTTTGGAGCCGCATCACAAAACATTCAAGTCGAGGACGACTTGGTATCAGGAGAGGCCGTGTTAGGATAAGCCAAATGAACATTCCGAACTTGGTATAAAAGCGCGCGCGCCGTGACAGCTCGGCTCTTTGAATGTACTCTGTGTAGTATAATGTACTCTGTGGCTCTTTGGTCGGATGTCACTCGTGGCGGCAACATCGTTCAAAGGGCTGTAAGCTTTATTATTTATCGTTATTTCTTTATTGCTCTGTTATTTTGCTAATTTGCTGAATCCGTTACATTACTTGTCAATTTTAAATGGTGTCATAGGTTAGTTTAAGTTATTGTTATTTTGTTCCTTGGATATGTGATTACATTCTATTTTGTGTACCACCGTGTTGTTTTTTTTTTAACATTTTCTCATCTCATTTCTAATAATACAATAAATATATTTGTTTTTACTAAAGCACCAACTTACGTCAAATCAAAGATTTATTTGACATTCATCTATAAAAACACAGCTATCACTTTTCTTTATCATTCGATATAGTTTTTTTTTTATGGGGTCTGTAACAGTTTGTACCATTGTCATTCTTAGCGAAAACAACTGACAGCCACAAGGTCTATTAGTTTATGGTTCTCATTTGTATATCAAACGAGGTTTATATCTACGCACTGAAGTCTATTTTATTTATGGTTTTTTTTTGTTCAGACATTGATATTTAAAAGTAGTACCACAATACTGTGGTACTACTTTATACATATTAATACAGC
The DNA here is from genome assembly GCA_921972225.1 of Euplexia lucipara. NCBI lineage: Eukaryota > Metazoa > Arthropoda > Insecta > Lepidoptera > Noctuidae > Euplexia > Euplexia lucipara. Next base: position 4,914,180 of record OV179172.1, on the reverse strand, counting down.
AGGACGACGACTTTGATCTCTGGCAAAATGCCGACAACTTCGACACGCGTTAGACTTGAATAATACCTCCTGCACTACGAACATCGTTTTGTTCGCAGTGCGGGAGCGGCTTTCCCGCGTCTCGCCCCTCACACCCCGCACGATTGCCCTGTCTAGACGGCTTCGTCGGACGACTGTATGTTTTTAGACTGTGGTAGACTGAGTTTTATTTGGCAAGTAGATTAGGTATTTATTTAAATGTTATTAATCTGATTTTATAGCTAGTTGTATTGTAAAGACATACCATTTTTATGTCCCTTTTTTATTTGTGTTATTATGTTTTTACTGTGCGTGTATTCAGCTGTTGCCAAATAATGTATTTTCTTTCTTTCTTTCAAAGTTTTATGCGCCTTTGGTACTAAGTTACAAAATGATCAACGATAAGGTTGCCGAGTGTTAAAAAAATGGGCAGCATTTAACAAAACGATTTTCTGTTTTGCTTTTTAATGTGCGTATTAAGTTTTCTGATTTTTAAGTATTACGTGATATTCTTTTTAAGCACTTTTAATATTTAGGGTGACTGGTAATTAGTGACCGATACTTAAACACGTGATTGTAATCATGATTTCAATAAACTTTTCCAAAGAACCTTTTTTTATACACAATAACTTATAACACAATACAATAACAAAAACGCTGTTGGAAATTCCCGCGCGCGCGCCTGGGTTCGATCACAGTAGGCACGAGTCGGCACGATCTATCGGCTGATAGGCTTATCTCGGGAAGGGCAAAATCTACTACTAGTAGCGTCACACGTTCCCCCGCCCCCGCCACCGCTCCCGTTCTGTAGTACTGACGTAATTGAATGAATTGAAAGTAAATGAGTAGGTATAAAAATAAGTTTCTTTGGGAAAGTTATTCGTATTCATGAGTACAATCACGTGTTTAAGTATCGGTCACTAATTACCAGTCACCCTATATACACCCTTAGGGGTGTATATACGGTGGCATCATATTTCATTTCAGACGTCACTAAGGTTTATCATTTGAAAGTTGGTAATGAAGCATTTGACAGTTGTATTATGTTAACGGTCATTAGTGTCAAAGTGACAGCTTGGTAAGGTAAAGAACACGAACACGGTAAATTGTTTGTATGTAGTTTGATAAATGATAATATACAGTTTGATGGGACGGGGACGCACATATTGACACAAAGACATTCAATACCTATAGACCGGACATCATGAACAAAATTTTCGTCCGAAAAAGTGTGTCCTGCTGGATACAAGTCTATGAGTTTTTTGAAGTACGCTCCGCTGCCGCTCCAATATTCATATATTATTCTAGATAGCGTTACTGAGACATGGGATCAAAGTTTTTCTATGACATTTCCTTGACATGCCCGCTCTATAGTATTTTAAATCTATTCGCTTTTAATATTATAATGAGGTAAAGTTTTTGAGCTTGTCTATTTGTGACGTTTTAGAAAGGTTAATATCTGGATTTACTAAACCGTTTAATGAAATTCTTTTACCCATAGAAAACCATATTATTTGTGAAATAAGCTATACTTTATTTTCAAAACCAATAGAGGGACGGGGTGTTGAAGTACGCAAAAGCACGCGGACAAAGTCGCGAACGAAATGCTTGTAGGTATTGGATAAGTTTCGTGTTTAATTAAGACAATTTGACAGCTTGAGATGGCTTTATGTTCTGGCGTCTGTACACAGAACTCGTCGTGTCAATACAAAGAGATTTAAAATACAGTACTATAGAGCGGGCATGTCAAGGAAATGTCATAGAAAAACTTTGATCCCATGTCTCAGTTACGCCATCTAGAATAATATATGAATATTGGAGCGGCAGCGAGCGTAGGTTCTTAAAAAAAACTCATAGACTTGTGTCCAAGCAGGACACAAGTTTCGGACGAAAATTTTGATCGTGATGTCCGGTCTATAGGTATTGAATGTCTTTGCTTAAAAGTATACTTGCTTAGAAGTTAACATGTGAAATTCTCGTGTCACAGTTTTTGTTACAAAAATCGTCCGAAACGGGTCGGCCGATTGTTATGAAAACTTGTGTACTGTACAGACGCCAGCACGTCAAGTTACCCCAATGTGTCAAATTTCTTTGATCGTTTTTCAACTTTATGTCAAACAGAATAAGGTTCATATTCAATTGGGAAAATTTGACACATTGGAGTAACTTGATGTGCTGGCGTCTGTACATTCAATAAGTAGGTCTGAAAATAAACTAATAAATTGTTAGTAAGGTAAAACATAGTTCCTTCTATGTACTACACTACTATTTTTTAATTAGTAAAAAAAAAATTGGGCTGTATCCGTACCTGTTACTGATCATATTTGCGTAATCAAATTAAAGTACAAAAAAAACATTTTTTTTTAAATATGCCACAATTTAGTTAAACTTAAATAACGAAAACAGCTGTTGGAGGCGGGGCATGCTTGAACTAAATCACGCGAACGTGATGTATGTACGCTCATAACTTTTGAAAGACTGCACCAAATTGGATGAATCTTTTTTTGTTGTATTTATGTTGGGCCCTGAATGGTTTAAATTTACAGTTGGGCCTGGTAGATGGCCCTGCTATCAACTTCGATACAGTTCAAGACTCTCTAGCGACGAAAATCTTAGGCGGTTTTATCCGTTACGAGTGTTAAAGATCTGCCAGTGACAACCGGGATCTAAAGGCTGATCGTACTTTTAAGGCACGGATTGTTCTCCGTAATTTATTCTTTGTCACCCTCCCATGGACTGACCTCGGCAAACGTTGCTTAACTTTGAAAGTCGACCCGTAAGGCTGTAATAACTTAGCCACAAACTCCTTTCTAGTATGGCACCCATTTATTAGTAAAAGTATATATTTTATGGGATATGTAGGTACGTAGGTATCTACATATTATAACTAAGTACAAGCAATTTAAGCTACCGAATTATCTACGCCGAAATATCTTATCTAGCGCTATTAAAATCGAATGAAATGAAAGAATCATTTAATGTTCTTTTTCATTTTTGACAGCACTTTTTTAAACGTCAAAAATGGCATTAGACTGACACTTAGAGTTATTATCTGAGAACAAAGAGTGGCTTAACTAACTTCCAAGCAAAACATCTGTTTCATAGATTGAGAAGAACTTGAGTCTTTGCCAAAATAATTAAAATAATAGCTTTAGAATAATAACGCGTAGAAACCTAGTAATAAAAGTCACGTTCCGTCGAACACAGCTCGCGAGCAAACACATTCGGCTCACACACACAAAGATAATAAATTGGACACGATTTCGCCCGTGCTTTGTAATAAACGCGGTTTATAAGTTATTGTTATAAGATTATAATATAAAGAAAACCAACAGCCTAGTACTACCTAAGTAACTAACATTAAATTAAATATTACTAACTTCGTGATCTACAACAAATTCTAAAATGCCTACAGCTTGAATAAAGTCATACCCACAAGTAGGCATTTAAACACTTAAATCATAATTGAAATCTAAAACTAAACACACAATATTTCTCAACTTTGACATTACATACTAAAAATATTTAAATCAAATACATATTTTTACTTACACGTCTGGCTGAAATTAAAAACACGAGCAATTTAAAAAAGGAATTCGAAAAGACCATAAAAGTGCAATAATGTTTTTATAGTTTAACCATACAGAATTTTAAACAAATTCTTTGCCGCTCATTTTAGGAGTAGGTTAACTACATTTTCTTAACGGTTTTCAATTAAAAGGCTATGGTGTTTTATTGCTTAATTATAGCCATAAAGTTAATATTAAACTATGTTACAATAGGCGGCCTTTTTACAAAAAGCGGTTCGTTACAGACTTCTTTTAGATAGACTTGATACTGAAGGAGAAAAGGTATGTTGTACCTAGGTAGTTTTATTACTCTAAATTCCCTGTGTTTTACTAAATTACTCTAAATGGTTAGCTCTTTAAACTTTCACTCCATCCCTTTCTGTTTTAATAAGAGAAAAATAGATGGAACGCTTCTGACAGAATATGTCAGCGATTAAAAAAATACTAGCTGTCAAAAAAGAAATTCATCCTCTTTCAAAATTAAACGGAAAAATATCATTCTGTTAAAAATTCTCTATAGGTATTTACTTATTGACACACAGTAGCAGTAACTGCCGACTAGCTGGCTAGAGAGCAGAGAATTTTAAATTTACCAAGCGTATTTCATCCTTATTCAATCGAAACAAGGTATATATTTCAATGCTTGCAGTGCGGTTTTCACTGAAGCGTCGCGTCGGTCGCCGAACATTGTAAATGTGCCATATTTCGATTGGATAAGTATTAAAAATTGATAAGTGCCTTATAATATATCTAAGTTAGATTTGTGTCCAATCCAAGCCCATTATAGTGCGTGCTCTTGCATTGAAAGTGCATCATTCCAGTCGTGTTATAAGTTTTATGAAATAAGCATTCTTATATATTTAAATCTATACACAAAAGGAAGACAGTTGATTTCATTCGAATAGATTTAAAGCAGTTGACGCATGTGTAAAAGATCATCGGCGATTTAGTTAAATTGGTCTTCTTTTTTCAAGAAAATTACACCAATAAAGTTAGGCTATTTGGAAGTTACGATGTTAACGCCCGTGCGCGGCCGTAATGGGTCGCTTTTACAAAATAGATAAAACATAGATTAGAATAAGGTTTGTATTCCCTGAAATAATTGGTATTGCACTTTAAGTGGACTTCAAGTGGACTTCAAGTTACGGTAACTATAAGTCGGGGTACTGTGCGCTTCGTCACATCTCTACGAGTGCTCATGACGTCATCTTACTGATCCTAGATACATACGACACTGATGATGGCCATTACTAAACTAGCCGTTTGACAGTTAATCGTTGAACACTCTGGGCTGTCATCGGAGATACAAAATTATAGCTCTGCTGATAGTTTTGAAATTGGAATGAACGCAACTGTCTTAGAATACTTACGTGGGGGCAATGTTGGTGGCACTGTTGGTCCAACTGTATTACTCTTCCCGAATGTAGTTAGGGCATCAGAATGTCCTATCGTCCATCCAATTAGTACCAATGGTAGAATGACCGCCACGGCCTGTCGTCGACGACACCACATCTCAACGTGCAAGAAAACTTACGCTTTTCAAATTTAGAATCACAATAATGTTGTTTTAAGGTTTCCTTTTTGTCTATTCTTAGTTATGTCAAATATGGCGGGTTATTTTTTTTTTTTAATCTAAAAGCAACCCGCCATTTTTTTCATAAAGTTAGTTTTTTTTTTTGTTTTTAAATTTCTAATTAATGCGGTAACTTTTTTGTGTACGTTACTACTTAGTCGTGAATTTTGTAAAACTAATAAACTAGTTATGAATTTTAAGGTTTGATTGATGTAAATCTAGTATCTCGAATAGTGATTGAATATGGCAACTAACTTGTCTCCCAGTATCGTTATACACCATTTACAATAGCATTATACAAAAGTTATTTTGAATTCACACTTTATAACAAAAGTTCAAAATGCATGTTACAATTTATGATAGATGCCGAATTTATTATAATCTATTTTCACTGCTGCTGTTACACTGAGTTGTATTGTAACCATTAGCACAATTAATTTTGAGAAATGATGTAAGTAGATTGCATTGAGTAATAATTATTATTATATTCGAGCTGAAAATAACAGTTTCTATGATTAAAACCTAAATGAAGAAGGGATGAACAATACACGGAACGTTCTTCTTTTGACTTTTATTCTTTTAAATTTAAAATAAAATTACTTTGATTAAAATTGTTTTCACAATTACCTATCTATAAATTACATGTTCTGTATTTCTTCGAATGCTAATGTAAATGGAGTATAAGTTTAGATAATTTTGAGGGATGGATTTTGTTAAGAAAAGCAACAGTACTACAAAGGTACAACCAATCAAATCGCACATCCAAATTAGAAAAAATATGCTGTTGCTTTTAAATAGGTTATTTAACGATATTTTTATTAAGATGTGGTGTGATGTCGGTAATTTCTATTTTTAACCGACTTCAAAAAAGGAGGAGGTTCTATGTTCGTGTGTATGTATTTTTTTTTTTTTTTTTTTTTTTTATTTATGTATGTTACCTGATATCTCCGCCATTTGTGGACCGATTCTCAAAATTATTTTTTTGTTTGAAAGAGTCGACTCCTGAGGTGGTCCCATTTTAATTTGGTGAAGATCTGGTGCTAATCTTCGGAGATATACAACGGAACTCTTCAAAAATAGACGGCAAATCTATCGTGATTGCTGGAATCGCTTGGATGTTTATTGTTTATACCACATCATGACGTATCATCAAGCTTGTATGCTCAGAGGGGTAGGCAGATGTGTTCAATATACCTAGATTTCGACTGTTAGGTACCTATGTTAAGTTTCATTTATTAGGGTTAGGTGGATAACCCTATTATAATGACATGTATGGTTAACAATTAACAATATAAAATGAATTCATGGCAAATGTTTGTATGGGAACAACTTAAAATGGAAAAATAAAAAACTTTTTTACAAAAAATAAAACCGACTTCAAAAATAAAACCGACTTCAAAAATAACACTAAACGGTGTAAAATAACTCTAAATTCGGAAGTCTGTGGCTTTGGTGGTTTTGTCTTACTCATGATGGGCCACCGACTTCCGAATTTAGAGTTATTTTACACCGTTTAGTGTTATTTTTGAAGTCGGTTTTATTTTTTGTAAAAAAGTTTTTTTGAGTCAATAATTTATATAGCGGGACATTTTTGTAAGTTTTTTTTTATGCTAAATAATGTTGGAATTTTGTATTGTAAAGTTTAAGTAGATAATCGTTTTAGTACCTCTGTGGTTTCTTCAAATGCTGTGAGGTTTCTATCAAGGAATTCCTAGGAATGACACCTTAAAAGTAATTTAATCCTAAAACATAGACAACAAAGCTTTTTTTTTTATTCACAGCATTGTCCCATGCTTAGATCAAACAGCGGTTGTATGTGTGTGTGTGTGTGATTGTATTGCAGTCTTGTATGAATGTATGAAAGCTTGTTTTGTTGTATGAGATATATTGTTTTAAAATCTTACCAGGGGCAGCAGACGTCGTCGCGGGCTTTGGCGGGTCTGTATTGGCCTTCCCGAAGGACGAAATACCAAACCCATCTGTGCACTGTATGTTAAGCCAGCCGACTACAATTATAGGCAAAATGGCGAGCATTTGCCTCTTGCACCACATTTTTCTTATTGTACACTGGTAAAACTAAACCTTGTTGTGTTTTTCTAATTATTTTTTGTAATAAAAAGGTTGTATATGTAATTGTTGTTGTCTATGAAAAAATGTATCATTAATATTGTCTTTGGAATAAAGATGGCTGACTTTTGGTGCCAATTTCGTTTGTCAAATTGTCGTAGTACCTAAATGTGGTGTTAAAAGCAGTGTTTTTATTGCAAAACGGCTATAATGCTGTTGTGTCAACCTAAATAATGTTTTTTTTTAATAATAACAGGTGTAGATGGTGTCTATTTTTGTTTTATATTCCTCTGAATCACAAATGTTACATCATGTTCCTGAAAATCAAAGGTAATTGTTTTTTTTGGCAAAAATCATCTTTTATTTGTTATCAGAGGAGCTTTCAGTGTACGTTCTAGAGTTTCAGTGAATTTAAAACTCTGAGTGGAGTGTGTGAAGTGATCAACGTGTAAAAAGTATTGTTTCGTTTGACGCCGCCGTTTCTGTTACCTTTATATAATGAGACTAGTAAACGACTTTAAACAAGTTAGTTTGATTCAAATAAGCTTCGAAAAAAAAATACTAACAATTTTGAATATCTAACAAAAATTAAATCGAGCAAATATTTACAAGCCAGACACAAATTACAGAAAAGAGTATGAAAAAAAGTATTTTTATCTTTAAGTTTATTTAACCTGTACACGTCAATTTGTTAAAATTTTTAAATTTATATTAAAGATAAAAGGTCCCATTATATAAAAAAATCTTACCCGACGGCGGAGTAGGCGATGGTGTTTTGATAGGAGAATCTGTTTTAATAACGCCAAAAACTGGGCTAAACGCACCGAAACATTGTCCAATCAGCCATAAGAACACAAAAACAGGCAGAAAACTAAGTTTCCCTTGCCACATTTTAACTTTTTAAACCGTTTCTGCAAAATTAAAACTGTCAATTTTGAATTTGGAAAAAAAACGTGTGATAGAAATTGTGTAAAAATGTCATGTATGTACATTATAATACAGATTGTTTAGTGTTTTTAACGTTATTAAATGAAGCATTGTAGGTTGTTTCAATTGATGTAAACCTACATTGTTTAAAAAGTTCATCTAGTGATTATATATCGCCTGTGCAAGTTGGGCAAACATTTTTTTTCATATAATGGGACAGAAATATCCTCTGTATGTACCTGTAAGTATTAAAAATCAACCACTCGTGCTTCTAACACTCAAAAAACATAACACACACAATGTGTAAATAAAAAATGTGTTTGTTTCAGAACCATGTTTCTTTTTTTTTTAACAGTGATCAGTGTTTTTTTTTCTAAATCCAATCTGTGCAGTGTGAAATGTCCCATTATATAAAAAAAATATATTTACCGGGTGGGGCCGTTGGGGCTGCCGACGGCGGTTTCGTGTTGGAGACACCAAAGGTGCTGAGTGCTTCGGAGGAGTAACCCGTCAGCGATGCCAACACAAGTGGCAGAATGATAGCGGCAACTTGCTTCCGGCACATCTCAAAAATTCCAAACATTTTCGTTGTTTCAAACGCAACAGTTTACGTTCACGAAAATCTTATGAGTGACGGATGGTTACGTTGTATGTCCTTGTATATGGTATGACGGTTCGAATTTGGAACTGCGATTTGATTTTTTTTTTGTTTTATGTGGTAAATGCGTCAAAAAACCTTAATTTCTCTTAGTTTCTAAAAATGAATGGTGGTTTAAAGAAACAATACGAATTTATCTATAATATACAGTAAGAAAAAGTCATTTGACGCATTTCACTCACACTTCATGCCAATATCGCATATTTTTTAGCCAGAATTCGTAACATAAATAAAACACTGATATTACCGGCACTCTAGTAGAAAAAAATAATTAATCTGACAGCTAAATACAAAATGACAATGACTCGCATTTTGAAAGTCGAACCGAAGCCCTATAATTACGAAAATAGCCCTTCAGCCCAGTCCATTCTTTTCATAGACCTTTTACTAATAGCCCGCGTAACAATGAGCGTCCATTTTGAATATATTAACTGTCAGAATAATAAATGAATGTGTTAAATAAAAATGGTGGGCGATTGTGATATTTATATATATTTTTAGTAATGAACGACATTGTTATAAAAGTTTAAGGGTAATAGCCAGACTAAGAACGTCAAATAAGCCTTTTTTTAGCCGATTTAGATCGTAGGCATAGATTATTGGTAGTTGATTCTTAAAGAAAATTAAGAATTAACATTGTTACTCGCGTATGTCTTTAAATATTACTAAATAACATTAAAAACTGAAGTAAAATAATGAAGTTACGTGAAAAGACGTTAATAGTCTAGCCATATTAGTTTGTTAGAAGGCTTGATCAATATCAATATCACTGGCAAAACGATTTCGACTTAAAAAACTAGAAATCTTTGCTAAGTAAATAGGCATTACAAAAATATATCGCTAGCAATAAGAAGAACATAAATATTCGAAAAGGAAACATAAGTAATTAATTTGTATTTGCTTTTTTGACGCTAAATGAAAACATTAAAGAATAAGTACATTTCACAGAAAACGTAGAGATTTAAAATCAAATAGAGCGGACATGTTAAGGAAATGTCATAGAAAAACTTTGATCCCATTGTGTCCAAGCAGGACACAAGTTTCGGACAAAAATTTTGATCGTGATGTCCGGTCTATAGGTATTGAATGTCTTTGACAGAAAATCAAATTAACTTTTCAATTCTGTCAATTAGAGACACAATATAAAGACAATGTCGGCGCGGACACCGGTGTCCTCTCGGAGTTTAATTAATTCAAGGGGCATTTGGACAAGAACAAATTGTTTATTAGAGCATATAATATTAAATTCATCAATAAAATCATTTAAGTACGTAAATGAATAAATAACATTGATCAAACCTCAAAAGGATTAGGTATTTTTTTTAAATAATTAAAACTAATGAAAACACACACACGTTAGCGAATTTTTATCCAGTCATAGCCTAAATCTGTACTTTATATTGATTTATACTAATATTTTAAAAAGGAAACATTCGTATTTTTGGATGCATGTTACGAATAAACTTAAAAACTTTTCGACCTATTTATTTCATCGTTGGGAAGCTCCACTATCCCCGGGTGACATAGGCTACTTTTTATCCCTGTATTCCCACGGGAACGGGAATGACACGGATGAAACCGCGTATCGTAAGCGTATCTACGCATTTTAATTACAAAAAGATGGAGACTACGGCACAATCGAGTTTAAGCCTGAAATAAAATGATGCCTCAAAATTAGTTTAGATAAACTAAGTATACAATAATAAAAACCAAAGAAAAGTAAGAATTATTAAAAACAAAAGCTACTCCAGCAAAAATGTCATCGTTGTGTAAGCTCATCACACTCGTGGTTAGTATTTTATAGATGAACTATCAGACGTCACGCGGTTTCGCCCGTGTAGTTCCCATTCCCGTGGGAATACATAAAAAAGAAAGGGAATACAAGAGTTTTTCTAATCGGTCCAGTAATTTCGGAGCCTATTCAATGAGGAGGAGCAAACAATCAAATCTTTCTTATTTATAATATTAAGTATTGAAGTTAAATAAATGAAAAAATATTTGACACATCGCACTTGCATAATATAGGAAGGTAAATGACAAAAAAAAGTGATTTAGTATTTTTTTTGGAATTGCGTAAAGAAATATTATTGCAGCTTTTACTTTATTGGTTGAGAAGTAAGTGGTTATTGTCATACGGACACAATCTACCTAATTACTATTTTTCAGTCCGTGCGAAGCTAACGTGGCTAATTTTCACGCATTGCGTCGCGTCGGTCGGCCGGTAAAACTTAACATTTCAGAATAGGTACTAAGGTTTTTGCAGTTTTTTTATAACCACCGTATAATTGCTTGAAAAATAAATTTGAACTCTATTTATTTAGACGGAAAGTATTTAATGAGAAAACACAAATATTCATGTTTTCTTAATAACCAAAGGGTGTTAACGGGATTAAGACTCGTGTACTGTATGTCATCTTGTCCGTCGGTCTAAAACAACACGTCATTGATTGTCAAATTACGCAATATCTGTTACTATGCCTTTTTTACCTAGAATAATAAGTGTTTAACTTAGAACAAATGCGCTTTACTTCGACGCATAAGAAAATTCCTTAATCTATTTGATGCAATATTAGAAAATAACATCTTTTAACAAAAAAAAAAATATAAGTAGGTAGTCTAATTTCTAAGAAACGTTATTTTGACTTCTATTAGTAGATGTCATAAATGGTTCTAATTTAGTTACTTGATCGACATTATTCCCGCTAAATTAATTTTAATCAACACACTAGTATGTAAAAACAGCGCTATAAATTGGAAAATTAGATAAATGACGGCTCTTCCATAAAATAATGATTGGATAAATTAAACGTGTGTGTTAGAATAAATAGGAAATTTATAAATGAAGTATTTTAAGATTATTTTATACACTACGATTTGAACTTTTTCTTTAACTGATCAACTAGGTAATAATAATGAGAACCAAAAACCACGTCATACATTTACCATAGAAGAAATAGACCAACATTTATTAAAAAAATAAATTTAAAAATATATTAATTTTAGTTTATGGACGTGTCTAAAGCATTATTAGGTGTACACTTTACAAAAACTCACCAATAGTTGATCAATCAAAGACAAGAACGGATTGTGTTTTAGTTATTTACATTGGTATAAAAGTTATTAAGTATCTGTGCAAAAAGCGGCAGTGATTAGTAGAAAGCTTTTTTTAATAACCTATTGAAAACAAATAAATATACTTAACGCTTAAGTTTGTTGTATATAAAATTGTATTTCTGAAAACACAATGTTACATCTTTCAAATTCATGAATTATTAAATTAATATAGGTACTTAAATCAAAATAATCCTTTTTCTTGACTTTTTATCAATTCTTACCTATCTGCGTTAACCCAAACACTGAATACAATACCTAATATTATTCTGACTTAAATTAATAAAGATTATCATTTTCCATTACAAACGAATTATAATAAAAAGAAAATTCGTAAGACAGGATAAAAATAACGCTCAAAATTGGAACGAAACGAAAAACAAAAAAAAAAACAAACAGTGCAAAAGCGTGCGTTCGCTTTAATCAACAACGATTTAAAACATTCAATTTTAGAATTCCATTTTTAGAAAAACGTTTTTCGTTTTTTTTTTTTGATTAAACTGTTCTCTCTGTTTAGTTTTGGACTTTTTAGTTATACTTTTAATTCACGTTTAGACTATGTGGTGTCTTAAATGAGACTGAGTTTAGTAATAGTTACAGTTAGTTCTTGCGTCTAAGTTGCACGGTGCTTGGCGCGGTACTAAACACCAAGGTAGAAAGCAAGGTTGCTGTAGTTTCTTGGCATACAGGCCGCTCCAAAGATTTATAGGTCTTTAAAAGAGTTTTTATTTTAGAGAAAACTCACGCCGCCGTTTAGCGTCAATGTAGGCTGAATTACTACTACTTTTTTTTATTATTGATAGGCTAGCGTTTGACCATTATGTCACCTGGGGCTCAAGTCTGCTATTGTAATCGTGTCCCAATGACCGGTCATTGATCGAATATTTGACAACTTTGACAGTTTTTTTATGGGAAATGTGTCATAAGTTTGACGTTATACGTCAAAAATCAATCATTGACCGGTCATTGAGACACGATTGCAATAGCAGACTCGACCCCCTGATGGTAGGCGATGATGTGGTCGACAATGAAGCACGCCTGCCTAGAAGAAACCTGTTCACTCTTGACTTAAATACCCCTAGGTTGTAGCTATCAGGAAACACCGACTCCGGCAGAGAATTCTACTCCTTTTGCTTGTCTTCTTATAAGGGATACAAAATTTTATCGCAATCTCATTTCAGCGACAATCAGTGTCAAAAAATGATTGACACGTAGAAAAATTAGAAGTATTTTTGACAGATACAGAAAGTGATAAAAATGCGAACGTTTTAAAAGTACGAGAGTTGCCCGATTCTGTTTTTTTTTTAATTTTCGAAGACCTACTGAATATAGATACATATAAAATTTAATAAGAATCGGTCAAGCCGTGTCTAAGGAGTTTGGTAGCAAACGCTGTGACACAATATAATAGATGATAATAAGATCATTGGTTTGTATATAAGGGGGGTATATACTCGACCATGATTCCCGATTGCATTTTACGCAAAAAACTATTGAATGTGTAGCGACATCTATCTCGCCACATACGAACTAACGACTGACATCCTACATCGCGGTATCAAAGTTATCCGCGCAGTTTGAACGTATACAAGTTCCCGACAACAACCGTTAGGCAGTAGTTAGCCCACCAGACACAACACCCGTCTGGTCGGAGGATCCTCCCTTTTCAATGGTGGATGAGGAACTTTACACCCTGTTCCTCATACCTTCTCTAATTGCAATCCTAGAGCGGCATCGGAGCGTACTCATCATCATCCACAACCCGACTTCACCCACTGCTGGGTATAGGCCTCTCTTTTTATGTACCAATTTCCACGTCCCTATGCCAGTCTCATCCACGGTACTCCCGCAATGGCAACAATGTCGTCCGCCCATCTCGCCGCAGGACGCCCTACACTTCTCCTGCCGTTTCTTGGACGCCACTCGGTCACAGCTTTACTCCACCGGCCATCACCGCGTCTAGCTAAGTGTCCTGCCCAACTCCATTTGAGTTCCGTAACGCGATTTCCAATATCGATGACCTTTGTGCGTCTCCTGATTTCGACGTTTGGAACTCGGTCTAGTATATTGATGCCGAGCATGGAACGCTCCATGGCTCTCTGTGCTACTCTGAGTCTGTACACAGCCTCCTGTGTGAGCGTCCACGTCTCGGCACTGTACGTCATGGTTGGCAGAACACACTGATTATAGAGACGGGTTTTCAGGCAGTGTGGAAATTGGGCTGATTTCAAGATGTCGTCCAAATTGCCAAACGCAACTCACCCCAGCTGGATTCTTCGGAGCGTAATAAACTAGACCAATCGACTTGTCTTGTACAGACGCCAGCACATCAAGTTACCCCAATGTGTAAAATTTCTTTTATCGTTTTTCAACTTTATGTTAAACGGAATTTCATATTCAATTGGGAAAATTTGACACATTGGGGTAACTTGACGTGCTGGCGTCTGTACACTAGGACACTATAGTATCGGATGAAAATTTTGTGCGTGATGTCCCGACTATAAATAGTAAGTATTGAATATAATTATCTTTGTCTAGTATACGAACCTTATGCTCACAAAATCAAAAAGAAAAATTCGTGAACAAAAATGTTCATAAAACAAAAACTACCGGGCCAAACTATGTTAAATGTATATGGGGCTAAATGGCTACTATTCCTCATCGAATTAAAAAAGAATCTCGTAAATCCGATCATTAATCTTGGAGTTATCGGAGTACATACAAAAAAAAAACTTACCAATCGAATTGAGAACCTCTTCCTGAAGTCGGTTAAAAACAAATAAATTGAAATTCCTATCACAGCTCGTCACCTAAAAGAAAAAACAACAACCATTGAATTCAACAACACCCTGTGTATGGTATAACATTAGGGGTCGCCCCCACCGCTGTATATTATATCCGACGTAACGTTTCGGGGTCAAATAGGGGGAAAAAAGGGGGACAATATAATTCTTATGTTATCGTACCTATTTCTTTGTTATATACCAACTGCGTAGCAAGGAAGTGTTGTGTGTTTGCTACGTAGTCAACTACCTACACGAATTTTTAGTTGCAAAATGCTACTATCAAATTAATGACTATTTAAATGAAAGATGTTAGGCCTACTATATCCGATTTATAATATTAGAAAAAAAATAGTAAGTAATAATAATAACAATAATATAACTTTATTTCAAACACAATACTCATATTAGTTAGTACATAACTTCATTGTCACTATTTCACTATAATCTTATAAAAAAGAGCTAGCAAGCTTCTACCAAAGCCAAACAATCCTCATTGAACTGCCTTTCTCTATAATTCATGAACCGTCTGAACGTGATTCCAGACGGCCACAAATTTATATTCAGGAATAGTTCCATTTTACTTCTGGCAACAAGGACTTTATATGCGTTGTAGTCTTTTTCTCTTTTCATTTTTATCTTTACCAAAGAAACTGTTTCACCTGTATTTTTGTAAACATAGTTGGCAATGTCTTGTTCCGATACGTAACGTCTCTATGTACGTTAGATATAAACAAGCCAATCTTGGTATCGGCAGATGAAATTAGTATTCGAATTGTTACCCATTTGATTTATGTTTATTTATAATTGTTTTTTTTTTGTTATTGATTTTTTAATTGTTGATCTTTTTATTCTGACATACAATGTTAAAATAATTTTTCTCATAACTGTTACTCTTAAGGCTGACATTATTTATTTATTTTTTAATTTAATGACAATCATTATCTAATCTTAATTTTAATAACTAAGTACATGATTTGCATACCCATGTGATATTTTATTTTATTTTATTTAATTTTTTTATTTGAGACAACAAACAATTACACAGTAAGTAATACAAAAATGTGGCCTTAAATCTAACAATTAATGTGTAATCTACAGCATTGTTCACAGCATATAATATAGAATAGAATAGAATAGAATAGAATACTCTATAATGTACACCATTAATACTTACATATAGATAGTTAAACATGGAGCACTGTACCTGCTTATTTTAAAACTAACATCAATGTATTGTATATTATTACCCATGTTTGCAAATAAATAAATGATTTATGATTTATTTACTTACCTATTAACTAACAAAAAAGCCTGACTACTGAAAAGTTACACTCTCTTAACGCGTGGTTAGTGTACCAGCAGGGTATCTCAGTTAATAATGATGATCACTTGGCAATGTGTTCAACGATTTAACTGTCAAACAGATAGTTTCTTTCGTATTGACTATCATCAGTGTGTATCTATGATGACGTCATGCGCACTCGCAGAGATGTGACGAAGCGCACAGCCCCGTCTGACAGTCACCGTAACTTGAAGTCCACTTAACCCTTTCGCGAGTAATACTATTTACACCTCCGGTTTTTTTTGGCCCCCTTTTTTGTGGGCTACGGCAGTATTTTTGCCAATAATAATAATTATATATGTCGGCGTCAGCGATGGCTGAGCGGTATGGGCCGACATCTGGGGTTTCGTGGTACCAGGTACATAACGTTGAATAATAATCTTCATTGCAGTAATAACCTCACTTTGATAAAAGTAATCACATAACATTACTCAGATAGGTAAAAAGACAGTTTCGCACTGGACTAGTGTCTTCGTTGGTGTCTCAAATCCAACTGAGCTCTGCCTAGCTTCCACTTCCCAATACGACTCCATCCACGTGACATCGCTCGCGCCATTTGCAAATGACAGCTGACGTCACGGCGTTTACCACAGACTCTGTACTAGTGTAATCAACTTCACAACTTCTTATTTCTGAATATCGTTCGCCACGACATATATTTATTCAAAATTAAAATAGGTACAATAAAATTACAAAAATCTTATTGAGAATTACAGAGGGATTCGAATGTTAGATGCCTGTACTAGGTTAGATAAACCTGTATCACAGGCGACAGGTCGAGCTCATAATGATTGGTAGTACAAAAGAAAAGGTTGTTAACAATATTTAACATAATTAAAGATAATGACATTTAAGATATTATTCTAAGTATAACTAAAAACTATTATCTTAAAAACTAAAACAGCTGTTTTATTTACTTGCACCTTGCTTTTAATGCCCGTTTGTGACTTTTTATTTGTCGTCAAATGGTTGTAATAATATTCTAAGAAGTAGCGTTAGCTGTCTATACCTACTAATATACTTTATACATTTGGGCGCAACGTTCAAAAAGTGGTATGGCAATTATTTATCTGGTCCCCTCATTCTGTGTGGTTCGTTCCTCAAAAGACCATCTCAGACACTAATCTGCATGGTTCTTACATGATTTGACCAAGATAATGTCTGGACTTTAAAAGAGACTATGACCTCTGAGTTTCTTTCGGTGTTTCTTCTCAGAGTAGTCAAATAGTGAAACTCCGATCTCATTTACTTACTTAAAAAATGACGTGTTGACGTGTTTGTTAAAACCTATTTACAAAAATAAATCAACAAACATTTATCATTTATAATTTTGCCAATGCCCGCGTAAGGGTCAAAGTGCAATAAGTACCAATTATTATTGTTGTAGATTCTCAGTTGTTATCAAAGTCAAAGTCAAAGTCAAACCATTTATTTCAATTAGGCCCCTATAAGGCACTTTTGAACGTCGAAAAAAATTAACTTTAAAAATGATTCTAGTTTCCCCTTCCAAAAAGTAGATTTGTATGGAGAAGAATGGGCAAGAAACTCCATACTTACTCTTTTAAAATAGATTTTACAAAACTTTGTATACATTAATAAGATTATATGTGAGGACGATGCACCCAGAATAAAAAGTACTATACTAAGATAGGTTTAAGCAAAAAAATAAAAAAATAAGCAATGAAGTTGATAATTACATGATTAAGTTGGTACAGTTAGATACAATGTGCTCACATATTTACAAATGTAATAAAATTAATTAAAAAAAGTGAAATAATAAAACAATAAATAGAAAACAATACGTAGGTACATTATAAGATTAACAACCAGGTTGATTTTGTCAAGACTCCAATGATTGTCCTATGGAGCAGGACCAGCATGTTTACAAGCATTCCTATCTTGAATATAATCTTCTAATTTATAATATGCCAGTTTACAAAGTGTACTTTTAATATAGGTTTTAAATTTTCTTTCATTTAGTTTTAATATATCACATGGTATTTTATTTACACTAGCAGACGTCACGCAGTTTCACCCGCGTAGTTTCCGTTCCCGTGGGAATACGGGGATAAAAAGTAGCCTATGTCCACCGGGAATAGCGTAGCTTTCCACCAGTACAATAATTTTTAAAATTGGATCATTAGTTCCGAAGATTACCCCCTACATACAAACTTACAAACTTACAAATTTTACCTCTTTATAATATTAGTATAGAAGATTTAACACAATACCCCATAAAAGATTTTTGTACTTTTGCTAATCTATCTAAGTTCGGTGTGAAACTGGACGCCAGTTGGTCACTGTCACTCCATGTGAACCATGTGTGTGTGTCCATGGAAGCCGACCCTAACATAGTTGGGAAAAGGCCAGGCAGATGATGATGCCTAGCCGCAGCTTTAAGCAACGTAGTGAGATTCTTCCAAGACAAAAGAGGGTTAAGTTTCGCAACCTATTGTATCAGCCAGCTAGTCAACATTTATAAAAAAAAATGTGTTTAATTTGTGTATTTTGATTTATAATAACATTCCAAATTAATTTAAATTGTTACAGGGTAATTTATTTAAAAAAAAAATGAGTGGCTACAAAAGTGTTGTTCCTATAGGTAGCATTAAGGAATTTATAGAATTTAAAAAAATAATGTTAATGATAAATTACGAATGAATGATTGATTTTATAATCCTACTAATATTATAAACGCGAAAGTTTGTGAGGATGGATGGATGGATGGATGTTTGTTACTCTTTCACGTAAAAACTACTGAATGGATTTTAATAAAATTTGGTATGGAGTTAGCTGACACCCTGGATTAACACATAGGCTACTTTTAATTCTGTATTTCCACGGGCACGGGACCTACGCGTGTGAAACCGCGGGACGTCTGCTTGTAATTATATAATGATATTAATTTTATGATAATTTGATTCAATTCGTTTATTTCATTCCACAATGTACAGACGCCAGCACGTCAAGTTACCCAAATGTGTCAAATTTCTTTGATTGTTTTTCAACTTTATTTCAAACACAGGTTCATATTCAATTGGGAAAATTTGACACATTGGGGTAACTTGATGTGCTGGCGTCTGTACATGAATAGGTGGTAGTAAAAAAAATTAGTTGACACAATTGTGGACCCTGTAGGGCACAGCAAAATACATTACTTTATAGATAAAAATTACATAAAGACTAACTTGTCCTAATTATACAATTTCAATTTTATAATAATGACATATTAGTTACAAATAATTTGCACCCTTGCTTGCAGGCAGAATACAGTGACTCAATGACCAGTTAGTTCTAGGGCGTCTCCTCCCGGCGTTCCCACTTACATCTGCCTTGTAAATTACCTTTCGTTAGTCGCCTTTCACCCATCCTTTCAACGTGACCAAACCATCTAAGCATACACTTTTCAATTTTAGTACCACATCTTCTTTCAAACCACAACGTTGCCTTATCACATCATTCCTCAATCTGTCATTCATTGTTACACCACACATGCTTTGCAAGGAACGCATTTCTACAGCATTTATTCTACTTTCATGTCTCTATTGCCGCGCCCAACATTCACTTCCATACGTTAGTGTAGGCACCAGCACACCATTGTGAACAGCCAGGCGTGAATTTTCGGACATCAACCACTGGCTGGTCACAATGCCATGTATAGCGCCATTCACTTGTCACCTCTTTAGGATCTATGTTTGTTCCACTCCAAGGTAACCGACCCATAATTCCAGGCGTTACTCTACAATTGGTCCAGCATGCGGCAACATGAAACATAAAATTTGTAGTACACTATAATAGCAGTGTTCGATGTTACCTCACTCTTGACCTCTCGAAGCTCATAAAGCTCAAGCATTTGGAGGTCTTCCTATATTGGGAGCAATTTGCGCTATAAATAACACGAACACAGTATTATTGTAGGAATTAAAACGCTTTGTTGTAAATGACGTAGTTGGGGTGTGGTTTCAGTGAAAGATTTAAGTACGGTCAGTGCTCTGCATTATTTGATCCTTTTAGAAATAAATAGGGGAAGATGGGTCAGGCAACACAGCTCACTGACTGTACAAGGCGGGATGTTATACACAAGGTGAATTATAGTTTAATGGCAGATGCCACGCGGTCTCACGTTAGGAATATAAGGATAGTAAAAAGTAGCCAATGTTACCCGGGGATAGCGTAGCTTTCCAACGGCGAAAGATTTTTTCAAATTTAACCGTTCCAGTTTTATGTTTTATCGTTGTGTAAGGACCATGTGAATAAGGTTTTTTTAAACATTTTGTCTCGTAATTAGAGTACTTTACGCGACCAAGCCAAATATTCATTCTTTGGTATTGTTCGTCAGCACGTCGCTCCTCAAGTTCCGAGTTGAGCTCACGATTATTGAGAAATACTTGCACTGACTGATCAGCAGGCCTAACCATATTAAAAATTATATTTGTATTCTATTTATATTATAGAAAGAAAATTGCGTATATGTAATCAGCTGTTTGTCAACTGTCAAGTGTATTTCATTTTCAGCCATATTACAAATTCTACTCGTTAACACTTGACAGTTGACAAACTGCTGAATTCGATATACGCCATGTTCTTTCTATTGTCGCCTTATCGATTACGATAATAGAAATAGAATTTGTAATATGGCTAGGCCTGATGGCCCCCTCATAACTTTTTTTTTTATACCACGACGGTGGCAAACAAGCTTACGGCCCGCCTGATGGTAAGCGGTTACCGTAGCCTATGGACACTTGCAACACCAGAGGTTCCACACGCGCGTTGCCGACCCTTTAAAAACCTATTTACTCCCCTTTTGAAGAACTCCATACTGTAGCCCTCTGAGAAAACCCTCTGATATCTGTGTGGTTCTTTCCTCAAAAGACCATTTCAGATAGTAATCTGCATGGTTCTTAGATGATCTGACCACGATAAAGTCTGGTGATTCTTCTCAGAGTAGTCAGATAGTGATAGTGACCTCACCTTTTAGCTAAACAAGGACGTGGTCTTATGAAGCTATTTTAGAGAAACAAATATCACTATTATTTGTAAAACACATTTTTGCGCTCGACTGCCAAGAGCTCTTCTATGGCGGATGAGGAAATTTACACCCAGTTTCTCAACCTATTAACCTCTAGCAGTGAGACCAAACGCTTTCTGTAACTGCGACACTAATTCTCACTTACAAGCTAATTAGCTTCATGCAATGTATTGAAGTACTAAGAAAACTTGGTTAACAATGTTAGAGGGGGTTACTCTTCTAGTACAGGAAGATCGAGGAACGTAGGGAGATCCAGTATCTTATAGGTGTACCCAAATACCTACAACGCTTGTAATATTTCATCGGATTTTTCCTAATACAGGGTTATTTTTCAATGACCGGCCAATTTTTCACTGGGTGTTCTACCCATTAATATGAACAACTTTCACTATGGGTCCGACTCTAAAATCAAAAAAAAAAACAGCTGTTTCATACATTTTAGTCGAGTAGGTATTGAACTTTTGTATGAAACTGTTGATTTTTTTTCGTGGTAGAACACGCTGTGAAAATTTGGCCAGTCATTGAAAAATAACCCTGTATATTTGTAGCGCGCTTTTTCCACCAATCATGAAGTCGTTTTATAATAATATAAATAGTATAGAATAGAATATATTTTTATTGTAAAACAAGAGTGTACAGCAAATAATATGTGTAAGGTAATCAAATGAACATGAACCTTATTGTAATTGAAATAAAGTTGATAAACTATCAAAGAAATTTGTCTTGTTGGGGAGTTTGATGTGCTAGCTGTTCATTTGAATGTTCTGCCGTTAACATCATACAAACGCCTTTTTCCCATGGGGGTAGGCAGCAACCACAGAGCGCCATTTGCTACGATTACATACTTCTTTTGCTTCGTTTACATTAATACATTGTTGTCATACACAAACGCCAAATTAATGGCATATAAAATAACGTGTTTTATTTATATTTAACCATAAAAGTTTTTAGTTTACACAACAAACTTATCAAAAATAACTTATTTTAATGCTAATTAAAAATCAGGGTCAAATTATGAAAATGTCGTAATTTCAATTTGAACCTCGAGTTGAATGTTCCCTTGCGATAAATCGCCACTTTTTAATCAGGCGAAGCTGCGAGCAGGAGCTAGTAAACTGTAAGTACAAACGTGAGTTTCCTCACGATGCAGCGATGTTTTCGTTTTGCATAACCTACTAAAGAGACTTTAATCGCTTGGATTCTAAATCTGTAGAAGCAATTACCGACGAAGTATGCCTAACTTTACATATAATTTCTTAGCTAAACAATAACAGTAGAAACACGATTGCCAAGTGTTAGTACACGAGTGTATTGCATGTGGGTAATAACTGTGGTAGTATGTTACGTCATAGAGTTGGCAAAAATCTATAACATACAAATGTGTCATGTGAAATGTTATATTTATTTACGGCGGTCAGCAAAGTCGTAGGTCGTAGGACTTCGAGCCCAAGGCGCGTCACCTAACGCTGGATATTAATAATCTATCTCGGTTGCTATCTTGATCCCGATCTTTGTCAGTAACCAATCAACGACCGAATTCGCCTATCCGAGTCTTAAAGATGTCCAATCAGAAGCAGCCGTCAAAAACAAAGGATCGGGATTTGGATTGAGATAGAATATTAATATCGGGCGTAAGTCTTTTCGGATTCCTGTGCGTTAATACGAAGAAGTAAATTTACCCATGGTTCAACTGGTTGTTCTATGGGGAAATATCTTTACCATTGGTTCAACTCGAGTGAGTTGTCCAACTAGTTGTACTTCTGGGAATTGAATGTATCTATGGAACAACTATTGGTAATAAACAGGAAAAGGTTATCTATCAATGCTGAAGTGCCATAACAACGAAGAAATTTAAAAAGCGTAGACCGCGGAGCTCCTTTTTCTGCCTGCAGAGTTTAAACTAACCTAACGTCGGGATGCCCCAAGTCCTGTGTTTTAGACGTTCATTTGTTTTACACGATCATCCTATCCCCGTGGTCCAACCAGTTGGACATAATTCCACCGTTGTACCACAGATCATAATCATAAATATCAGAAAAAAGAGTTGAACCATGGGTAAATTTACTTCTCCGTAGTCGGTCACTATCTTTTAACTGGCGTCCAGGGGCTCGAGTCTGCTATTGCAATCGTGTCTCAATGACCGGTCATTGATCGAATATTTGACAACTTTGACAGTTTTTGTATGGGAAATGTGTCATAAGTTTGACGTTATACGTCAAAAATAGATCATTGACCGGTCATTGAGACACGATTGCAATAGCAGACTCGAGCCCCTGTTGCACACCAAACTTTTATGACAACTGCTTTAAATTGGTATTGCACTTTAAGTGGACTTCAATCAGACGGGGTACGGTGCGCTTCGGCACAGCTCTGCGAGTCCGCATGACGTCATCGTAAATACACATCTGATGATAGCCAATACGAAACTATATTTGCCCAGATAACATCACTTTGAACTGTCAACGGATATAAGCAATACCTAGCCCTGCAAGAGTCGTAAACAGGGTAGGTTTATTACCTTGATCTTACCTCGTATTATTACACACGTCTTAGAATATTTTTAAAACACGAATTTCCGAAATTATTCCACAACAGACCACTTAAAATAATTGCGCTACAACCTTCTTAGTCAAACATGTCGGAGCGCGGGAATCTTGACAGCTAGCGGCCATGTTTGCGATACCAACTTGGCGAAAAATAGATAAGTACATACCATGACTAGACTATAGTAACGTATAGTCTGCCACGTTTGATTAATTAAGAAGGTTTTAGTACCAAGGAGTTTATGATTTATGTATATTTCTACCAAGTTCGATTATTTTTGCTGCAATATAACTCGTGTCGACGAAAACAAACGCAAATCAGTTGAATTGAATGTCATTCCGGTCGTTATATCTAACTGATTTGCGTTTATTTACAATGGAAGGTTGGTATTGGAGTATGAGTCAAAAGCTTTTAAGTGAATTACCAATCACCATTATATAAACTTAGATATGGATTCTTTATGTTGTAGCTTGTAAGGTGACTGACAGAATAATATATACATTCGCAATGACAATTGTGTTTGAAAAAGAAATCAATTTGAAATAGTAAAAGGGTGGATAACCTAACAACAATAGATGTAGAAGTATTCATGAAAATCGTGCTTTTTAGGGTTCCTTACCCAAAAGTAAATGTCAATCAGAATCTATTGCTAGCCTCTGTTAGCCGTCCGTTCGCCATGACGCGACGCTGCGACGTCATGACATTTCCGTAATCATCTATGTAATAAATAGGTACTAAAACAAAAAAAACAACCGACTTCTTAAAAAAACACTAACAGGTGAAAAATAAACCCAGCTTCGGAAGTCTGTGGCTTTGGTGGTTTTGTTTTATTCATTATTGGCCACCGACTTTCGAAGCTGGAGTTATTTTTACTTGTTAGTGTTTTTTTAAGAAGTCGGTTTTTTTTTAAATTGTGTTTATTTTGCCATTTTTAGTTTCTTCGTATGTAAAGAAAGTATTTCAAAACTTGAAACAATCATTGAAATCGGTTAACAATTCCTAAAGAAGTTCTATCTAAACATTAAACTGCACATCTCTCCCGGGCCCCTTATAAAATAGAAGGGCGTAATGTTATGTTATGGCAATACAAAAGCTCAGCATAGACATCTGACTATAGCAATCGCGAATAATTTGCTGAAGATGCGTTGAAGAGTTCCGTTGCCTGTCTTCTTCATCAGTTTTTCTTCACCAAATTATACTTTCTAAATGAAAATGATTGTGCGTTGCGTGTGTACCTATATGTTTTGTGGAGTTCTCTCAATTCCTCGAGGATCCCTCCTGATCTGTTAGTATACCCTATCAAATAAAAAAAAATGCTAATCGGTCCATAAATGGTGGAGTAATCGCGTAACAACATTAAAAAAAAACATACAGTCGAGTTAAGAACCTCCTCCTTTTTTAGAACTCGGTTAAAAAATACAACTGACTTCCTGAAACAACACTGGTTGTGGTTTAAATCCCGGCAAGTCTTGTACTTGGATCATCTTCGTCGTGGCCCTGGCGATATCCGAATTTATTTGGACAATAAACAAATACTTCCTAGTAGCCTAGTCATGTTGTACCTTGACCAAATTATACTTACCAACTAGGTACCCGCTCGTTTATTTGTCAGTACAAACATGTTTCAAAGTAGGTATTCATTTTAGTTACCAGGAACAACGGTTTTCCAATTAAAATCAAGTAAACGATTCAACCGTTAAAAATTCATTCCCCTTCACTGAAGAAAGGGCATTTTACGCCTAACGATCTGACCTTTGGCATAACACGACACATGCTTTGCACCGCTACTGATTTAAAAAATAAAACGCTACCAACGTCCTGCGCGCAACTGTCAGACTTACCACAGGTAACACAGGGTTTATTTTCGCGGGTACCAAGGAGGTTTTTCCTACTTAAACTAACCTTCTTTCGTGCCGCGGCATGCGTGATTGCCCTTTAGTTTGTAATTAGGAATTTCGGACTCGCATTATAGCGCTAAGTTACTAGGAGTTATGTTAGGAATGGAGTAAATATCAAAAGAAATAAAGAAATACTATTTGAAATTCGAATTTTGTCGGTTTGAGTTTTGGGGCGTTTTTCGACACTTATTTATTGGGATGGTTGGACTGTATTTAAAGAAGTGTTAGAGGGTGAATGTTTTCTTAATGGAAGATAGATTAGATTATTTCTTTATTTGTACTCAGAGTAGGTAGGATACAGATATATGTGGGTCGATAATCCTTATAGTTACAATCTATCTTAGGTGGGGGGGGGGGGGCATGTAAACCAATCATAAAATCTAAAAGTCCGTCCAAGGGGGGAAGGGTTCCGGTTAGTGGTTCAAAACGGAAAAATAAATCACGTTGGTTGTATGAAAGCCTTACTTAGATAATGTATTATCTTCTGTTTTGAAAATTTGTTAAAGTTGCAACAGAAATACCTCATCTGTGAAAATTTCAACTGTCTAGCTTTCGCGGTTCATATGTTAGGTTTTTAACAGAAAAACTAAATTTAACATACCTATACTCGGTTTCGCTTTGCTCGGCGAGCCGTGTCACTAGGTACTAAAAGTCACGTTCCGTCGAACACATTCGGCAAACGCACACAAAGACAATAAAGGGGACACACCATTTCGCCCGTATTTTCTACTAAACGCGGTTTCTATGCTCTATTATTGTGTTGGAGTTCCATTTTTTCCTTAAAAAAAGACTCCAATCACAAACTAAAAACAGAACATAAACAAATTGAATTAGAAAAATAAACAATTTGAAATAGGTACCTACCTATTCAAAGACCATACATAACCTCCGATTGTAGCAGTGATAGCCTAGTGGTGTGACCGGCGGATTGCCAAATCATAGGTCTCGAGTTCGAACCCAAGGCACGCACCTCTGACTTTTCGGATTCATGTGCGTATTGTATAGTTATCACTTGCTTCAAAAACGGTGAAGGAAAACATCGTGAGGAAACCGGCATGCCTGAGAGATATTTCTCAAGGGCATGTGATGCCAAGTCAGAGGCCCATGGGCGGCATTAAAACTCTGACACCAGGTTAGTTACTAACCACACGATAAGAAGACCTCCGATTTCCAAGTACATTTCTTTGGTAGTTGGCACCCCTGGCTGGTTGTGCGCCGTTTTGGCTTCACAACTTCCTAAGGTTGGTACCCCCGTGCGATAACGCATCGTTTAAAGTACTGTTAAACGAAGCAAAAGGGCCCAGTTTGTTGATAAGCTGGCATTGCCCGTCCCTACCAAGTTCCGGCGATATCGATTCAACTTAGATCAGTATCGCACGCAAGCTGTTCATGTTGTGCGAAAAGGTCAAGGGTTTAGGAACCTCCGTCTTGCCTTCATGCTGGGTCTAAGGGTCTAAGGAGTTTGGTAGAAAATGAAATAGAAGAGTACGAACTCCTTGCAAATCTTTCTATCAAGTATGCAAGAGAAGAGTGTCGTCTTAGTGGCACTATGAAAAAAAACCTTATAAAAATTTCGCGACCAATTTCGAGGTAGCGCTCGTCGGCCGCTGCCGCGGCAAAGCTCGCTTCGCTCGCTCGGCTCGCGCGTATTTGGTCACGGTTCTAACCTAACCTAACCTATGGATCCCATCCACATCGTTTTTACGACAAACGGTTAGTCGGAGACAAAAAACACCAATACACTTTTAGCCTTATATTTAGGTGTTTTATACGATAGAATCGAGAAAATAAACATTTTGCCAAAATAACACTTTTTTGGCTAAATTTTTTGAAGTCCTCGCGCCGTAGCGCCCCCTAGGCTACACTCTAACCAAGAGATCGCTTTTAGCGTTAATGTAAACACATTGTAACAACCTATACTCCATTTAAAATAGCTTTAGACAGAAGTTAAACATTGTTATTTTTAATGCACACTTTTTAACGAAAGTATGTACAGACGCCCAGCACATCAAGTTACCTCAATGTGTCAAATTTTCCCAATTGAATATGAACCTTATTCTGTTTGACATAAAGTTGAAAAACGATCAAAGAAATTTGACACATTGGGGTAACTTGATGTGCTGGCATCTGTACAATCCCACCAAAAACATTTCATGTAAAATGTTGCCAAGACGACCACAATAAGGTTTGACCGGTGAAAAAGATATCAGCATGCAGGCCTAGCCATGTTACAAATTCTATTTCTATTATCGTAATCGATAAGGCGACAATAGAAAGAAAATGGCGTATATGGAATCAGCTGTTTGTCAACTGTCAAGTGTATTTCATTTTCAGCCATATTACAAATTCTACTCGTTAACACTTGACAGTTGACAAACAGCTGATTCCATTTACCCCATTTTCTTCCTATTGTCGCAATAAAATAGAAATAGAATTTGTAATATGGCTAGGCCTACTGATATCTTTTTCACAGGTCAAACCTTATTGTGGTCGTCTTGGCAACATTTCACATGAAATGTTTTTGCTGCCTTCGTGGAGGTGATGCGAATATTTAGTTTCTGAAGTAAGTAACGAAACAGCCAAGCCATACATTTTTACTGACATGTATAATTTGTGAAGTTAGGGTCGGTAGAGTTAGGCCGTGTAGATTTTTTTTTTTTTTTAATATTACAAACTAGTGCTTGACTGCAATCCCACCTGATGGTAAGCAGTGATGCAATCAGTGATGGTGAAGCGCACTAGTTTGTTAAGAGCCTATTCACTCTAGCCTTGAAGACACCTAAATTATAATCGGACGGATTAGATTCAGAAGCTTGGCTCTTCATGAGATCTGATATCTTTTTCACAGGGCAAACCCTATGTGAACATCTTGGCAACATTTTACATGAAATGTTTTTGGAGGGATTATTATTTTCTGAATAAGTAATTTAATGGGATTCAATTAACTTAGAGGGTTGTATTGGTGATTTTAACCATTATAACTCAGATAAACCATATTTGTTTTGAATTGAATTTGTCAGGCTTCCTGGGCTAATCCAATTAAAGCTGTCAATTTAAGTTCAACTTCAACTTCAACTCTTCTCTATGGCATTTGTGGAAGAGAGACACCACAATTTTGCCAATTACACGTTCCTAGGTACTGTGATAGACCATCAAACGCTGGAGATTAAATTAGTAATTATTGTTCATTTAGGAAGAGTGAAAAGATAATTTATAATTAACCAAAAAAAAAACAAATAAAACCTTATTCTGCAAAGGTATTTCAGTGTTGTAAAAGAAAAAAAACAAAAAAGGGAGATGAAAAGTATTCTTTTTTTTTTTCAATTTTAAGTTAAACTTAAGTTTTGCTCATTAATGTAGTTGACATTTCAAACTCCTCGACCAAAAACAGGGCGAGCTGTCTTTTGGGGGCCTCATGTAATTTTGATTTAAAAAATGTGCTAATTCTCAGTCTTATTTTAATACAGTATGAATTTTGATTTGATTACACTTAAGCTGTCAAGTATTCGCGGGAAAATATTTACAGAATCGATGGAAAGTAAAAGCGACAAACTTAGTCATTGGAAACAACGAGGTACAGACGCCAGCACATCAAGTTACCCCAATGTGTCAAATTTCTTTGATCGTTTATCAACTTTATGGCAAACAGAATAAGGTTCATATTCAATTGGGATAATTTGACACATTGGGGTATCTTGATGTGCTGGCGTCTGTACATACTAAATTCTAAGGTGTAATTAAAGGCAAGCCATGTACATTGTACAAGGCACCGCCCTTAATTGATATTTAATCATATTTATGCACGAAAATGTCAAATTATGAGTTTCGCTGTAATTAATTACAGTACAAAAAGTGTATTAAAAATGTATTAGATGATCGCCTTTTATTGATAAGAATGTAACAAAAGGTTCTTCGGTTGAAATTTAAAATATGTTGTTACATAATATAAAAAAATGCCAATGGCAATGTAGCCTGTTGGCACATAATGTGCAAGTTTTTAAAGTTCCGTGCCTCAAAAGGCAAAAAAAGGAATCTTTATAGAATCATTCTCTTGTCCCGTCTGTCCGCGTGTCACCACCGATTTTCTCAGGAACGGGTGGATTTAGGAAGTTGAAATTTATACCAGATACTGAGGTGTATACTTAGTCCCTATTAGGTGTTTACAAATCAAGGTAAAAAAAAAGTAAAAAAAAGAGTAAAGAGTCGAGAGTTAATAAATATTTTGTCCGGACTAAAAAAAGAACATGTTTATTTTATTTAACGTTCTATTCTCTTTGGGTTCTATAGAATTTAAACGTATAATTTTAAATTACTGCAATAAATAATATAAAAAATATATAATTTATATAATTCAGCCAAATTAGAGTCTTGCTCAACTCCCACTCTCCAATACAACTCGTCGGCTCCGTGATGTCTTGGCGCCATTCCAAATACAGCTGACGTCACGGTGTTCATCATAAACTAAAGCTGTCAACTTCACAACTTATTAATTAAAATATCGTTTTCCATGATACACTATTATAGACGAAATAAAACAAAAACATGTTATAAAAATAAAAAGTATTGAGTATATTTACAAATTAAATTAATCTTACGATAACTCTCCCTTTGTTTCTTCGTCATATCTTATTTACACAAACATACATACATTATTATTGATATTGGGGTTGCTTGAAGTGCTGGTGTCTAGTACACATCAAACAGCCAAACACAGAATAAGTTAGCTCATTAGCTGTCATTTATTGCTTAGAGCTTTAAATTTCTTCCCATAAAGTAGACGTTCTATTTTAAGAACAGAAGATATAATAGGCCTGCGCATATTGTTACGATACTACTGAAAGTGACTGATGCTGATGAGTCACCAGGAGCTGAGACATGGCCGCCGATACCGGCTGTAACAAGAAAAAAAATTAAGTACACACGGATATTTTTGAACAAATTGGTTGTAAGGCTAATTGATCTAAGCGACATTTTTTGCGAGTAAATTTAAGGTTTCTGGCTAAAATGCTAAAATGGCGCAGAATAAATCACCTTGAAGAATATGGTTAGTTATAATACCCATGCGCAGTATAACAAACAAGTTATCGTCACAAGAAAGGGAAAATTTTGAGATTTATCTACATCGAAAGACAGGGTTATTTTTCAATGACCGACCAAATTTTCACAGGGTGTTCTACCCATGAATATGAACAACTTTCCCTATGGGACCAACTCTGAAATCATGAAAAACACCCAGAACACCCAGTGAAAATATGGCCGGTCATTGAAAAATAACCCTGTATTTCGATAGCATTTCAATTGAAACAAAAATGTGCGCTTCAGTAATCCGTAAAAATGTCAGCAAGGCGCTAAAAACCCGCCTTTTTGCCCAATTTGGCGGTTAAGTAATTTTGACTTTTCAGTGATCATTGTGTTAAATTGCCTACAGAGAAGGTAAAATATTAACAAAGCATTATTTAGCGGCATTTTTGTATCATCTAACCTTATTCATTTAATTAGAACTACCAATACAATATAATATCTCAACATAGTACTTACTACAAGTATGATGTTCTTCCGAGTATGGGAAGTTGAAGGAGCATTGACACATGCTGTTTCTGCATTCAACTCTGCCTGTCAGCTCGCCCAGGTAACATTGACTACTTCTAGAGCATGTTTCAAACAGACCTGAAAATAAATGATAGAAAGGTATTATAATAAAGGACACAAAGACATTCAATACCTATAGACCGGACATCACGAACAAAATTTTCGTCCGAAAAAGTGTGTCCTGCTGGATACAAGTCCATGAGTTTTTTGTAGTACGCTCCGCTGCCGCTCCAATATTCATATATTATTCTAGATGGCGTTACTGAGACATGGGATCAAAGTTTTCTATGACATTTCCTTGACATGCCCGCTCTATAGTATTTTAAATCTCTTTGAAAGGACATAATGACAGTTGCTATCACTTTTGAAACGGTCATGGCGGCCGTCACTCACAATAAAATTGCCTATAATTTAAGATCGTACAATTTGATCTGCATTGAGTTCAACTGTATAGACCTGTATGAAGTTTTTAAATTTTACTCAGTTGTTTTTTTTTACACACTTGCTGGCCAATTCACTTTTGTCATAGACAAAAATAAAACCTTTTTTACAAAAAAAAAACAACCGACTTCTTAAAAAATCACTAACAACAGGTGAAAAACAACTCCAGTTTCGGAAGTCTTTGTTTCGTTAATTATTGGCCACCGGCTTCCGAAACTGTAGGTACCTATATTTTTTGAGGAGTTCCCTCAATTCCTCGAGGATCCTTCATGATGACGGTACAACCGTCATCATGAAGGATCCTCGAGGAATTACGACTAATACGTTCAATAGCGCGGATATCTTTAACATCGCGATGTAGGATGTCAGTAGTTAGTTCGTTTGTGACGAGATAGATGTCGCTATAACCAATATTGAAATGGAAGATTTGACATTGATTTAAACTTACCGGTCTGAGGCCAACAGCGTCCGTCTCTGAAGTGGTATGCATCACTACACTGGCACTGACTCTCAATACAGTCGCTGCCAGTTCCCAACAGCTCAGTGCACTGAATGGCTACCTTGCATTCCTCAGTGTAGGAAGGTAGTGCTGAGGACAAAAAACATTGTTAGTATATAAATTTTCTTAGGTCGTTTAACAAAATGCTACCTTTATCTTAATGCATAGGTACTAAGTGTAAACACATTGTATTTTTGCTTGGGGGTTATCTCCGAAACGACTGTACCGAATTCGACCGGTGTCACAATTATTAGCGCTCAGCCCATGAGAGAAAGACAACAGAATTGAAACAAATAGTTTTTTTCCCCTCACAGAGACAATTTTAGACGCAATTATTTCCTTTTTTCACATAATCCAATAGAAACGGCGCAGCGGCGATACTTTGAGTCGAAATGTCGCATGACAACCATGATGAAGATGATGCCATGATGAAGGCATTGATTTTTGCGATGGTTCTTGGATAGGATTCATCAAAATCGGGTTTGCCGTTTTAATGTTATAAGGTCTTTTGTGTTAAGTAATAAAAAATAGCAGATTATGTCGTGTTGGGATTCGTTTTGATCAGCACTTGATTCTACATAGATACAAATGTACTAAAAAAAATCATAAAACTGGTAACTCTATCAAAATGAATGCAATTTAAAAATATAAAAATACAAATTAAATTTAAATTAAAAAAAAATAGGAAAGTTTTATTTTTTAACTTTTTAAATGTGAGCTTTACTTTTTGGCGTTTGGGGCTTTTTAATTGGTAATTTAATTTTTATTGTTACAAGAAGTAATCAAAAGTTAATATATTTTAAGTAAGATTCTGTTTGGAAGATAATTTGTGGGATAAGTGACTATTGAATATGATTACATTACCAGTTATTGAAAAGATGGCTGGTTCCGATGATTACGGTCATAAATATAACACCAAAACAGTTTTAACAGTATTTGCAAAAACAATAAAAACTGTGTTTAATATACTTACTGGGCCAGCAAGTGTCACTGTATTGCAAAAAGTTAGCATCGCACTGACAGGTGAGGACATTAGAGTTGTTGAAGCACACTGTATGCTCTATGGCACACTCTGAATCTTGAAGACACGGACTGCCAATAGCTAGGGAAAGAAAAATAAAACATTAATACTATATATACTATGTATGGTGTAACAATGAATGACAGATTGAGGAATGATGTGATAAAGCAACGTTGTGGTTTAAAAGAAGATGTAGTAACAAAAATTGAAAAGAGTATGCTTAGATGGTTTGGTCACGTTGAAAGGATGGATGAAAGGCGACTAACGAAAGGTATTTACAAGGTAGATGTAAGTGGGAACGCCGGGAGGGGACGCCCTAGAAGGACATACATAGACCTTATTGGTGAGGTTCTTCAGAAAGGACAGGTGCGTAGTACTCGCAACCGGCGTGTGTGTATGAAAACATGTATGAATATAAACGAAGCAAAAGAAGTATGTAAGAATCGTAGCATATGGCGCTCTGTAGTTTCTGCCTACCCCCATGGGAAAAAGGCGTGAGTTTATGTATGTATGTATGTATATACTCAATCATAAAAACAGTCCTTAAAGAATTTGTTCGCTCAGAGTTAGATAATCAACGATATTGGAGATGTATTTTTATTTTTTATGTCACAATAATCTGGAACTTTAATGTACTATATCTTTGTATTTTTTAATGATTTGATATAAGATTAAATACTAACGTGTCATTCATACACAAATCCAATAAAAAAATTGTATTAAAAAATCCTTCAGTAATTATAGAAAGCGATCCAAAGTTTCACTCAGCATTTTAATATTATGATACCAAGAATCTGTGTACTTACTGGGAGCGCAGACTCCTTCGCGTTCTTCAAACCCGACCCCACAGGAGCAGAGACCTTGTTCACAAACTGTGTTGGCAGTCTCCGTACACTCCTGGGTCATTTGGCACTTATCACCAATTGCTGGAAGTAAATACCAATTGAAGTAAAACAAATGATATTCGGTTTCTGAGAGGCAAACTATCAATGCAAACGGCTGTCCCAAAAAGTAATATTTGTAAAAAATCGTTTTCTTAAAATAAATTAAATGCAACTGCATCTTGGATGAGTTATAACAGATGACAAATATCTTCCCAGTCCGTTATTAGATGTAAATTTGACCTTTGACGGTCATGAAGTGGCGAAGGGTGAACTTTTTGGGGGTCTTCTGTAACTTTGACGTTCAAACAATGCTGGTTTTCAGCCTAATTTCAATGAATAACTTTTTATATTGATGGTCAGCCAGTCAGGGCAAGCAAAAACTGTTCTTGTAACTCTCGTAGCAAAATGGCTACGCGTGCTACGGAGTGTCTACGCAGGTGCTACGGTTTTATGATCCCGCCATTTTCTTTCTCAAACGTGGACTGGATGGCAGAGAATTTGACATTTTTATCAATGAGATGTCAAATATTATAAGGCGAATAAAGATTAGGTGATAAGGTTCGCGAGCATATTCGTAAGAAGTTGGCAGTAGTATCTTCACAGCGCTAATGTTTTCTCTTCTTTCTATCTCTTCGTAATTTAATTTATTATATATATGTATATTATATTTATAGTGTAAATATTTATGTATTTATACTCATATTATGTATTAGTATTCTTTGATTCCTTTTATTTTTTCATTTTGAATTGCACCTACCACTGTTTTTCTCTGCATCACCTAAAGGTTGACTGGTAGAAAATGCCTATGGCATTAAGTCCGCCTCTGTACATTAGTGTGCTTGAAGTATTAAATAAATAAATAAATAATAAAATACTGTCATCTGCGAGGTATTTTGGCGTGCGCTGCGAAAACTTTTACAAGAATATGCGAGTGACATCACGGCCTCGCGGGGCACGGCTAATCACTTATAAGTTATTTATTTTATTTTTAAAAGTCAATAATTTTATTACATGCATACCATAACGTGTTCGTATGATAGTTGATCTGCTAAAACATAAAATCAATGGGCTATTTGACACAATTTAAGTTTTTAGTCCCTCAGCTAGATTACAAGAAAATATTCGACACATATTTTTTTCTTTTTCAAATTGATGAAAAACTGCTTAGATTAAGCGCATTAAAGTTGAGGAATGGGGGCTTTTAACATCATTATCTAGCATAAACTGTACTGGCTAGTGACGTCATGCGAGATTCGATGTACCGCCGTTATTTTTTGATTCCGTGAGTAACCAAAAAATATGTACCTGTATGTCGAATATTTTCTTGTAATCTAGATGAGGGACTAAAACGAAAAATTTAGTCAAGTTGACCCAGTTGAGCATAGTAAAATTATTTCATAAACTTAATCTAACTTTATAAACAAGGTTTACCCAAATACGAGAGTTAGAATTCAAACACTAGTATTTTTCTTAATCTAGACAATAACTTTATATCGTATAGCTAGAATGAAGGCACTTCATCATCGTCAAAGGTCAAATTTACATCTAATAACGGACTGGGAAGGTATTGCTCACCTATTATAACTCTTCCAAGATGAGATTATTTTATTTTTATTTTTTTATTAAAGTAAAAATGCAATTGAGTGTTTTGTGAATATTTCAAGTGCGGTAGGCAGTTGAAATATTCACATATACACAATGATATTATAAGTAAAAACGTGTAGATAGGTTATAAGTGCTCAGCCAGCGACACGTTAAAATTTGGCTAACCAGCCACACTTGATCTCAGTGTCGCGTTGCGCCGTCAACGGACGCGTGCGTGCGTTAGTGTGCCGTTTTTGAAGATCGAATGTTGTTTGGGTAATCTATCTACACCTTTTTACTTATAATATCATTGGATTAGGGTCCCGTTTTTACCCTTTGGAACCCTTATTATTATAATTTAGCCCAAATTGTCCCACTGCTGGGCAAAGGCCTCCCTCCATTCCTTCCATCGGTCTCGATTCTACGCCCACCTCTCTCCAATTGTCAAGAACGAAACCCTTAGGGTCAATTTATACTAGCGCAGAGTCGAAGCGCATCGAAGCGTCTATCCAAAACTGAACATAACAAATTCAACCTTAACTCCATAGCGTAACGCACATATTACTTTTGGGATTTTAAAAAAGACGCCGCATTCTTAGGAATACGCGCGTCTGCGCGTGAACAACGCTGATTGGTGCGCGCGCATTCTTGCGAAGTATAGTGTGCGTTACACTGTGGAGTTAAGGTTGAATTTATTATGTTCAGTTTTGGATAGACGCTTCGATGCGCTTCGACTCTGTGCTAGTATAAATTGACCCTTAGGGCGCCTTCAAATTTGCCGCCAGGAGCCGCGCGGCTGCAATGCTACCGTCGCGCTGCTTTGTTAATCCTGGATATAAGTAAAAAACGCGCGACTGCAGCGCTACACTCGCGCTGTTGCGCGCATCGATTCATCAATCGACTAGTGATGATGCGTACGCGTTTTTATTCAGACATGAACGAAAATCAGCTTGAACAATTTATCGATAAGGTTGAAACTAAATGTACAACACTATGATGCTCGAACCCAGCGGTTGAAGCGCGGCGGCTAATTTGAAGGCGCCCTTAACAAGAAGAAATCTACTTACAAAGTCCAGTGGTAAGGCATAACCCATCAATGTTAGAGGTTCCTTCAGGACAGGTACAGATGCCCTGACCCTCGTCATTAGCCACGCAATAGATCTCGACGTTACCAGCCATGCAATCGCTGTGTTCTTCACAAATTTCTCCAACACCTGTGAATAAATTAATAAACGTTTTGTTATTTGAACGAAGTACCTTATCGCGCGTTGCGAAAGGAGGCTAGACAGAAAAAAATAAGACTAAAAGTTGTAACGACACTATTTGCTATAGTTTTAAGCCGTGCGGCGTGCGCGTGTTTCTCTGTCTGTCATAGAAAGCAAGATAGAGAGAGAAAAAATTAAGACCAAAAGTTGTAACGACACTATTTGCTATAGTTTTAAGCCGTGCGGCGTGCGCGTGTTTCTCTGTCTGTCATAGAAAGCAAGAGAGACAGAGAAAAAAATAAGACCAAAAGTTGTAACGACACTATTTGCTACAGTTTTAAGCCGTGCGGCGTGCGCGTGTTTCTCTGTCTGTCATAAAATGCAAGAGAGAGAAAGAAAAAATTAAGACCAAAAGTTGTAACGGAGACACCCGGATGAAACGAAGTTCCTTTCGCTTGATTAGTGAAGGAATTTTACAATTCCTACACTAAACTTCGTTCCATCCGGGCAAAGACATTCAATACCTATAGACCGGACATCACGAACAAAATTTTCGTCCGAGAAAGTGTGTCCTGCTGGATACAAGTCTATGAGTTTTTTGTAGTACGCTCCGCTGCCGCTCCAATTTTCATATATTATTATAGATGGCGTTACTCAGACATGGGATCAAAATTTTTCTATGACATTTCCTTGACATGCCCGCTCTATAGTATTTTAAATCTCTTTGCATCCGGGTGTCCCTTGACACCTCTCAAGTTTTTTTTGTTTTAACTATTGCCTATTATTATTATTACAAGCCTACATTTTCGCACTGCAGGGCAAAGGCTTCCCTAATTTCCTTCCACCTCTCTCTGTCAAGGGCTCATCGGGACCAGTCCTTATTGAAGGAGTCCAGCTCTTCTCGCCATCTTCGCTTGCGCCTACCGCGATCTCGTTTGACATGTAAAGGAACCCATTGGGTCGTGCGTTTTATTTCCTGTTACCTGTTATATATATTACTTGCTTATTGTTTTATTTAACTTCGATGGTCCTAGTTCATTATTTTGAGACTCTGCACGTATAAGCGGGAACACCCTGGCAGTTAGTTTTTTTTTTTTATACCACGACGATGGCAAACAAACTTACGGCCCGCCTGATGGTAAGCGGTTACCGTAGCCTATGGACACTTGCAACACCAGGAGCGCCACACGCGCGTTGCTGACCCTTTTAAAAACCTATTTACTCCTCTTTTGAAGAACCCCATACTGTAGCCCTCTTAGAAAACCTCGGCAGGGAGCTCATTCCACAATCCAAGTGTACGCGGGAGGAAATTCCTCTGAAACTGCACTGTACGGTACCATTTATTGTTAATAACTACAAAACGTCTAAAAATTCTTCTGGATCGCTGCCAACTGGCAAAGTGCCCAAAGGACTGGCCGCAATGCCACGTTGAATGGCAATGGTTAGCCTCTGGCCAAAGTAGAGGCCAGCCTTTGGGAAACGTCAACTAAACGTTTGGAGATGACTTTGAAAAGAAGAAAGATAAATATGTCGTGGCGAACGATATTCAGAAATAAGAAGTTGTGAAGTTGATTACATTAGTACAGAGTATGTGGTAAACGCCGTGATGTCAGCTGTCATTTGCAAATGGCGCGAGCGATGTCACGTGGATGGAGTCGTATTGGGAAGTGGAAGCTAGACAGAGCTCAGTTAGATTTGAGACACCAACGAAGACACTAGTCCAGTGCGAAACTGTCTGTTTACCTATCTGAGTTATGTTATGTGATTGCTTTTAACAAAGTGAGGTTATTACTGCAATGAAGATTATTATTCAACGTTATGTACCTGGTACCACGAAACCCCTAATGTCGGCCCATACCGCTCAGCCATCGCTGACGCCGACAAATACATTTTCAAATGGATTCCACATTGCCAGCAACAGCAACTTACCAGCGAACAGTCTGCACATATTCCTGACAGCATCCCACACTGCATGCTCTTCGATGCACTCGCAGCTCCGCAGATACCACGGCGCTACAGGATCACCACAGCGGGAGGCAGCTCCGAATGTATGACACATCTGATCAGAGACGCACGCGTCCGTGATGCGGCGAGTAGCTGCAATAAACGGATGGATTGAACTGATTGTAACTTAAGGTAATTGACAACATTTCAAAATTTTTTACCTGCATGTTTTGTTTCGTTATGTAAAAGTAAATCCAAAACTAGAGGACCCATATTTTTTGGTTTTTCAAAATTATGTTGTTTTCATTCATAATTTTAACTTTAAAATTCGGTGCATTCTAAAAAGACGTAAGCGCCAAATGACGTCATTCATACGGTGGAATGGCGATACATCCTTTGCTTTACTGTGATACGTCAAAAAAAAAACTGTTACTTAGATACACGGTCATTTAGCAGTTGTCAATGTCACTCATTGACATTAGATATGTCTTGTTTGACATTAGATATGTCTTGTTTGACATTAGATATGTCTTGTTTGACATTAGATATGTCATTTTTGACATTAGATATGTCATTTTTGACATTAGATATGTCATTTTTGACATTTGATATGTCTTGTTTAACATTATGGTTTTCATCTTGAAAATTAGCTTACTTACGCAAAGGTCATCAACCACCTCATTCCACCGTATAAGTGACGTCATCGCATGTTTTTTGGTTTTTTATTTGTTTTCTCAGAAATTTAGCAATTATATTTTTTTTCCTGTTGCCTTATTCAGGGTCAAAAGGGAATCCGATGGAAATCGAGATGTATGGACACTTCGCGACTGATACTCACATAAACTCATGCCTATTTCCTATGGGGGGATTCTTACAAACTTCTCTTGCTTCGTTTACTGCGCTCCTGTCCTTTCTGAAGAACAGAACCGTTGGATTTCTAAAGGACCTACCTTTAACACAATCTCTCATGTTGACGTCGAAGTAAACGTTTGGTGCGCAGCCGCAAACTCCATTGGCCACTTCAGCAAGGAATCCTGCGCATTGCTCCTCAGTAGATGTGCTTCCGAGTTCTAGAAATAAACAAAGTTTTGTAAATTAACTAATTCATTACTCTGAGTCAAACACATTCAACAAGTTTACTATAATACAGGGTGTCTCATTCAAATCGGTCAGTATGGGAAAGTCTGAAACTATAAGGCATACGAAGATCTGTTCTGAGGAACCATGTCATCGATTTTAATAACAAGAAAAACTGCATTCATACATTTTAAAAAACATCTGTAAGTACTCCGTTCGGGAATCGAACCCGTTTATTTTGAAAAAAAAACCTACACTATTTCTATTTAGATATCGATTGTGTAGGTCTTAAGCAGTAAATGTCTGTATGTAATATGATGTCTAGAATGAATAAAATGCATTGTTTCCACAATATACGCCATTTTCTTTCTATTATAGAAATAGAATTTGTATTATTTATTTTCTTTAGTAGAAATAGAATAGAAATAGAGTTCATGCCGCCCATGGACCTCTGACTTGGCATCACATGCCATCGAGAAATATCTCTCAGGTTTCCTCACGATGTTTTCCTTCACCGATGTCAATGATGTCTAAGATAAACTTGTAAATAGAGTTTATTTTTAATGAATGTACCTACCAGCATAGCATGTAGTGCCACCAGTATTAGGATAGTAGCCTCTGGGACACACGCAAAAACCCAACGCCGAACACAGGAACGGTTCAGGGCATGCGCTGGTACTGCTGCAAGCGTTGCCGTGACTTCTGGTGGCGACATTGTTCGATCTAGAGGTGACATTGCTTCGTGTCACAGTTGCGAATGTTGTAGGAGGAGCTGGAAGAGACAATGGTGTATTATTATTCCGATGACAGAAGATAACATACTACAAGGTGTCTCAAAAGAAATTTTTATATTTACTCAATACTAATAAATTAATTTCAGGGAATCAGCATTGCCATACAACGTGGCAGCGGCCAGTCTTCTGGGTACTTTACCCGTTGACAGTGATGCGGATGAGTTTTTTGATGCCCTATAATTGTTTTACTGTTCTCAATACTCAATACTCAATACTTTATTGCATACCATAATGTGTTACAGGGTGTTGTTCAATTTCGTAAGTATCAATTATGGACCCTGTCGGGCACAGCATAGTTTGTTAGGAGAGAGGAGGTTCTTTTGTTTGTTTATTTTTTTAAGTGTGTACTTATTACTCTTTTATTTTTTACATTTAATATAAAATGTATTTGCTTGTCTATACTAATACTTACTATAAAGAGGAAATATTTGATTGTTTGTTTGCATTGAACAGACTCCGAAACTACTGGACCGATTAGGAAAAATCTTTCACCGTGGGAAGCTACACTATCTCCGATTGACAGAGGCTACTTTTTATTTCTGTATTCCCACGGGAACGGGAACTACGCGGGTAAAACTGCGTGACATCTGCTAGTGTCAGATAATGGGAGCTATATCTGCCAACAAACTGTTTTGCAGTTTGGCGGAGGTAATAATTATGTGTGTTACTAAATTAACATTTTTATAGAACTTGTGATTTTTTTTATTGAAAAATTGTCAGTCATTAAAAAAAATAATGAAAAAGAATTTATTCTCTGAGACAACATACATATTCAATAAAAAAATCACAAGTTCTAAAAAAATGTTAATTTAGTAACACACATAGCTATTTGTTGGGTACAAGCATAATGATTTGTTTAAGATCTATTTACAGCTTTTATCCTATAAATATTATGAATGCGAACGACGCTGTTTAGTTAAACGGCTAGGCAGTTAATTGAACGGCTGATTAAGCTAGTTGGCTGCGACATATTTACGCGATGACTTAAAGACCTCCTGTTTACTGTTATTTTGTTTGTTTATTTTTTAGGTGTGTACATAATAGTAATTACATTACATATAAATTAAGGGGTGTTTTGGGGGGGGGGGGCAATTGTGGGTGTACTACCAGGTACACCTCTGCCTGGCCCTTCGGGGATTACAGGCGTGACGTTATGTTATGTTATGTAAATTGAAAAAAAAAAAGTTTAAATGTAAGACAAGACTGTTTATGCTCAATGTACTACTGTTTGTTTTCCCACATGTAATAAATAAACAAAGGACCTCCCCTTTTTTTCGTCGCTTAAAAATCGTAATGGAATTAGTCGGTTAATTGGGCCGTTCTTCAAGTCAAAGTCAAAGTCAAATCATTTATTTCAATTAGGCCTGAAAACAGGCACTTTTGAACGTTATACTTACAAATAAATTAAATTAATATGATTCTAGTTGCACGTAGTAATAAACCAGGGTTCGAGCCTTGTAAGTTCTCACATTCGCCTAATAAATATACCTTTTTTTATGCGTTTTTCACTCATCCTCTAAAACTTTGAACGCTACCAAACTATGTTATCAACTTATTTATCGATTAGAAGACTATAAATACACGCAGTGTTGGTCACCTATATCCTTTCGCCTTATCTACTAACTTTTGTCCTTATCAATCACATGTTGCTATCTCACAGCACGATAACCAATCGGTTTTGGTCAGTGAACAGATTATAGAAATCTTTAATGAAAGATTGATCAACGTATTCGGTGATGTCACGCTTGAATCAGCATAATATTTCAATTTATATTACTCGTAGACTTAAATACAAGTAGGAAAATGGGCTGCACACTGGAAACTGTAACTAGAAAACTGACGGCACAATTTTAATGGGACCATACTAATTTTAATGAGGTTGGCTTAAATATTAAAACAAATGGAAAACACTTAATCATCTCCACACATAGGCGTACCCAGGAGGGAGCTGCCCGCCCTGGATCCTCGCCGGAAAGGTGCATTTTGCCGATTTTATCTGAGGTAGTGCTAAAAATGTTCTAACTCGATTCGCTCGCTCGAATCCCCTTTGGTTGCCATAACAATATAAGCCTCCAAAAGTATAGAATAACATTATGAATATAATAATAATGTTTATTTATCACCAAACATACATAGATACCTACAGCAAAAGAAAACCATATACATAGATAGAAGGAATTTGTGTGTGTGTGTGTTGAGGTGTGTGTGAGTGTGTGTGTGTGTGTGAGTTCATGTGTGTGGGTGTATTTGTGTACGTTTTATACAATGAAAGTTAATAAAGACTCAGTATTATAATACACGGACGGATTCGCGGGCACGACTAATTACAGATTATTAATAACATATATCAATGCCAACCAAATGCACGTCGATTATGATGATAAACACTTTTTGCTATCTATTAATCAAATATTAAAATTATTTGCATTATTTTAGACACGTGACAAGGATCAAAAGAGCATTTAGGCCTCTGCAGGCCTAGCCATATTACAAATTGCTATCTATTAATACAAATATTAAAATTATTTGCATTAATTTAGACACGTGACAAGGATCTACAGAGCATTATTTTAGGCCTCTGCAGGCCTAGCCATATTACAAATTACTACCTATTTCTAACATCGTAATCGATAAGGCGACAACGGAAAGAAACTGGCGTATTTGGAATCAGCTGTTTGTCAACTGTCAAGTGTTAACGAGTAGAATTTGTAATATGGCTGAAAATGAAATACACTATGAATCATTACTATTACAACTGTCAACGGACGCTAGTCTTTTTTTTATAACAAGACAAATGTTACTTACGGTTCGTACTGTCGATGCATACGAAGTCTGTGG
This sequence comes from Euplexia lucipara, assembly GCA_921972225.1. Classification (NCBI taxonomy): domain Eukaryota; kingdom Metazoa; phylum Arthropoda; class Insecta; order Lepidoptera; family Noctuidae; genus Euplexia; species Euplexia lucipara. Next base: position 4,870,782 of record OV179172.1, on the reverse strand, counting down.
TACAGGCGCCATTCGGAAAACGACAGTCCTCATTTATGATACACCGTTCACCAACTGAAAAAAATAACACATTCAAACTGACTTGTCTATGACATTTTGCTGCTGTCAAAAAGTAGTAATAACAATAATAGATATAGCTTTAAATTGTTTGTTAGCGTAAGTGTTTTGTTTGGATGCTTGTTAGATACTCCTTCACGCTAAAATTACTGAATGTATTTTAATTAAACTTAACAATGATACAGATAAATACATCGGAATAATTTAGTGGTGTATAACTATAAAAGTAAGAACATAATTTGATTCTTACGAAGTTTGTAATACCTATATGAAAATGTATTCTTAAACTCACCCATTCCTATTTTTCTGCACTCTCCTCTTTGTCTCTCATAGTATCCCTCCGAACAAGCACATCTTCCTTCAGTGCAGGCCATGTTGTAAGGGTCTCTAAGACCTCCCTGGCACTCCTCATTCCTCTCACAGACTTCGCCGAAGTCGATTGACTTCCAACAGCGTCCAACGAAGTAGTGGAATCCCGTTTGGCAGTCGCATTGGCCTTCTGAAAGAAAGAAGAAGGTGATTTTATTCAAAGTCAAATCATTTATTTCAATTACATCCTTAAGGCACTTTTGAAGGAACCGCCGTCATTATCCTCCGCTAAATGTAAAGGTATGAGAATGTATTTAATGAAATATTTCAGCCATTTCCAGATTCTGGTACTTTAGCAGATTCTGAGAATTGCTGAAATATTGCATATTTAATGCAATATTCAGTAATAAAAGCCTTAAACAAACCTGTTTCGCCTTCAGCTCGTCGACATTGGAAACTGGTGAGCAGACTTGAGCACTGTAGATCATCGACACACGGCGATGTTAGATACGGAGCAGCTGTTGAAAGAAATAGTGTCTATTACCTTTACTCACCACTACTTGAAAAAGAACACAACTTGAATACGTACAGTACTGTTGTAAAGTGTTGACTTTACAACAGTACAGCACGTATTTAAGTTCTTATAGTACTGTTGTAAAGTCAATACTTTACAATAGTACTAAAGCAACGAAGGTCTAAGCGATTTGGTTTTAACTGTAAGCTTATATTTTAATGAATAAATGATTATTATTATTAGTGTACATATTCAAGTTCTTATAGTACTGTTGTAAAGTCAATACTTTTCAAGAGTACTGTACATATTTAAGTTCTTCTTCTTCTGCTTCATTAATTTTAACTTTAAATGCTCCAGGATAGCCGTATTTTTAAATCGCTCGAATTGACTTTACGCTTACTTATTTTTTTATTTATAACGATTTTTTAACATCTTTTAATATTTTTTTATGAAACCCGTCATATTTTTTTGAAAATAAAAGTATCTGGAAAGTTGAACTGAGCGTCTTACACAAGGACTTGAAATCTTTAGGTTAAGTTTTATTTAAGACGAAGTCCATAGTGTTAATAACATTCCTCTTAATATCTAAAGTTGGTAGATACATCATTAAAAAAAAAATGGAATTGTGTTTAATAAAATTGATATTGACCTGCATAGGATCAAATTTTGTATAAAGTTTTTTGACGTGACAACGTCTTATAAATTGGTTTGCCGGGTGACACTTCAAGAAACTGCGTTACGCTCCGCTCACGTTATGCGCTCACAATGAGAGCGAGTGAGAGGCACGCGTCCCTTCCACTCGGGCATGGTTAGCCCGCCTAAGAGCGAGAGAGACAGACATAAATTATTTTACCACTCAAAGTCGTTGTCACGTAAAACTTTCGCCCGTATACCGACTTTACAGGCAACCAATTTTTTTTTAAGTTTTTATTCTCCATGATAGCAATCTAATTGACAACCTCCATATTTTGGTGGTAATTAATAAAAAACAAAAGAATGTACTCACGGCCAGCACACACAGCTCCCCCTAACGCCAACTGTGTTCCACTGGGACAAACACACTCTCCGGATTGATGGCAGACAGATCCTGAGGGAAGCGAGCAATCTGAGTCTTCCGCGCACAACCAGATTGAGAGGACCGAGTGACTGTGGAGGATGCAAGCTGTGGAGAAAGAAATCATTGACTTATGAATCTGTACATAAAATTGCATTTGTTAGCTTATTAGGTGCACAGCGCAGACGACAGACTATCCGTGACGCACTTTTTAGTCTGTGAAAATAGAACCTATGCAATTATTATGCAGTAACGCACACGACGCGCAAAAAGTCTGGCGCACAAAAAATCCGTGTAATTCGGGCAGACCGCGCCGCGCCGCTCGGCACAAAAAGTGGTGTGCGTTACCCCAGCAAGAAAGTATCTCCTAGAGTTATTTGAGTAGAACGTATAGTAGGTGCCCTATCTGCTGTAAATGTGCCCCCAAATAAAAAATGTGTGCCCCCTACCGTTTTGGAAAAAAACGGAAAAAACTATTCCTGCTGGGGTAACGTTTTTCTAGCAGGAAAATTCTAAACGAATTATCGGAGAGAGAAGAATTATGCATGGCCAGAGAGCTTATATGTGTGCCAAAATGTGCCCCCAAAAATAAAATCTGTGCCCCTTCAGATTTTCGAGATATTGCATTTCCTGCTGGAGTAACGTTTTGATGAATCGTATATCTCTAAAAACCATTGCATGTGCCCCTGTAGAATAAACATACACGAGTAGCTCTTAATGTGTGCCCCTTAGTGCCCCAATTAGATTTCAGAAAATATTTGTAGTTTTCAAGTTATCGCAGTTTTATGAAAACCTGAAAAATCATCGCAGCGCTTAAATGAGACAATGAATAAGTTCGCTGAAAACTGTATTCGGTCCCTCTCGACGCTAATAATAACCATACAAAGTTTCAAAACTGTGCATGCATGCGTTTTTGAATAATCTTGCTAAAACTCAAAACGATGGTGTCATAATTTTGACGGCAAAATACAAGGAACCGGCTCAATCCCAGATGTGTAGGTGTAAACCAAAATGTTGTGCCTTTAGTCAACAATATATGGTGAAAATATTCAGCTTGTAATGTTTCGCGTTAAGTAAATACAAACAAAAAGCCAAAATATCTAAACAACGGCTGGTTATCCGACCGAATTCCAATGACTACTAAAAAGCGACTGATTCATAGATATCGATGACCTTCTTTATTGGACGTATTATACCTAAACTGTTGTCCGTACAGTCGCGTCCAAAAGTTTTTTTTTCATCCGACTGTACTGCTACTACTATCTTTAAGCGAATCTGACCTAATACCAACAAATGAAAAATTGCTGTGAAATTTAGGCCTCTTCTCATACAGAGAAGGCACATTGATCACCACGTTTGCTCAAGGCGGATTGGCGATTTCAAATTTATAAAACTAGAAGTCCAGCAGGCCTGGTCATATTGCGAATTCTATTTCTAATATAGAAAGAAAATGGCGTATATGGCATCAGCTGTTTTTCAACTGTCAAGTATATTTCATTTTCAGCCATATTAGAAATTCTACTCGTTAACACTTGACAGTAGACAAACAGCTGAATCCTTAAACGCCATTTTCTTTCTATTGTCGCTATATGGATTACGATAGTAGAAATAGAATTTGTATCATGGCTAGGCATGCAGGTTCCCTCACGATGTTTTTCTATTGAACCTAAAACCTTATGCTTACCAGTGACTTCAACAAAACCAATCACCGTTGATATTGGCCGACGTGAACCAATTACGTTCAGCAGGATATTACAATAAATATTGAACGCCATTCATATTGATTACACATCAGTGACACACGCAAAAAAAACTAATGTTTTATGTATGTACACATAGATTGATATTATAAGTAACAACCGACTTCAAAAAACACTAACCGGTATAAAATAACTCTAAATTCGGAAGTCGGTGCCAATCATAAATGAGACAAAACCACCAAAGCCACAGACTTCCTAATTTAGAGTTATTTTATACCGGTTAGTGTTTTTTGAAGTCGGTTGTGTTTTTTGTAAAAAAGTTTTTATTTAACAATTTTTAGTTTTTATTTTTATATACCTAGCTAGATGATAAATTATTATCCATTTCTGCAACACATATTTACATATTACAATCAAACAAATAAACAGCAACTGTTCGCGATAAAATCAAAAAGTAAAATTCATGAACAAAAGTTTTCATAAAATGAAAACTACCAGACCAAACTATGTTATATTTTTATGGGACCGGAGTATTCGGTGTACATACATAAGAAAAAAAAATACTGATCGAATTGAGAACCTCCTCCTGAAGTCGGTTAAAAAGGTGTAGATAGACACGTTAAAATGTGGCTTACTAGCCACACTTGACCTCTGTGTCGCTTTTTATCTAATTTACCGCAAAAATCTAGCTGAAACCATAGATATACGCATTTTGAAACAATATTAGTCACACTTTTAACCCCATGTCTCAAACCACACTACTTGCCAAGATGTGTAATACCTGTTGTAATATTGAATAATTTGTGTGCAATTCAGTATTTTTGGTGTCAATTTTCATTGAAAAAAGGGTATTAACAGTTAAAGTATTAAATACCACCCATAAAAATCTTTATTTATACAAAAATCTTCAACATTGCTTACAGACTATGTCACTGTATATATTTCGGTGAATTAAAGGTCAAACAAATACAGTAACCCTGACTCCCAAACTAGTAGATCCTGTGAACAGTCATTTGTTCTGTGTCTGGGTGTAATTTATCTACTATACGTATGTATTTAGGAACATATTAGTATGAACAGAACCAACTTCTTTAATGCATTAAACTCCGAGAAGACACCGGTGTCTGCGCTGTCATTGTCTTTCTATTGTGTCTCTAATTGACACGATTAAAAGGTCATTATTTTGCCTCAATTATAACCTCCTCTTGATATCAGCCACGATCTAAACATTATTATAACTAAAGCTGGGTGACACTGAAAGTTCACTTCACCACTCATTCCACCCAAGAATCGAACGCAACATACATAAAACTACTTATAACGTAACTCACCTAAAAATACAAATACTTTTTTGGACCACATTTTTATATGTCACTATTATAACTAAAATATTAATAAATCTAATTAAATTATACTAAACACTTCGCCTTTAGGCCGTACACGTTTCTATAAAAAGGTAGAATAAAAAAGTTTTCATTATATCGATAATACAAAATATTGAGGAGATAATCGGCGGACTAGCTACAGACGTAGAAAGGTATAGACAGGGACACGATAGGAAATAATATATCTCTGTCTCTTTTTAACCGACTTCAGCCCGCGTCACGTAAAGCTGTTGGTCCCGGCTGTCTATTCTGTTAGTTCTACGTTTGACAGTCGTTTCGGGTAGTCAGAAAACCTGACCCATAACGACTGTATTGGCAACAGGTTACATGCACGCACTGTAAAACATAAACGCAGCTCCCTCATGGCTGCGCCAAAAGGCTCCTTTCGCCGGTAATTAATATTAAAACATTTATTGCGGACCATAAAAAAATATACACAATCCATATTGTGTTAGTAACAAAGAGTTATTGAACTACATTAGTAAAACTTACACATTAAACCTAAACATACCAATAACATGTGTTGGAACGTGACTCAGCACCAAATAATGCCAGACAGATTCTGTCTGGCGCTGGTTTTCAAATGCACCGTGCAGATGATGTAGATTAAGCTTCATAGAAAATAAGGAAGCGAGTAGCTGTCTCTTCCCTCCCCACTCCCATTGAGTACGCCCATGAAAGTACCTGTGCCCTGTCTAAACATTCCCAAGTCTACTTACTATCAGGCAATTATGCAGGTGTTCTTGATTACTATACGGCGCGATAATATTCAACATTTGTTTCGCAGCTGTATGATAACCAGTTATCAGGTGAAGATTACAACAAAGTGTGATTCCGTTCTGAATGAATCACGGATCTAGGCTTTACGATACCTATGGATGGATTAAGGATGTTTAAAGTAAGGAGAGCCGACTCAAATGTGGTGGGACTATACTCGATTTATAATAGCAAAAGAGGCTCGTAGAAACAGGAATGCAGAACATTTTATTTTAAAGATGTGTGTGTGCCGATTTCGAAAATTCTTTCACCATTTCAAAGCTACATTCAACCTGAGTAACATAGGCTACTGTTTATCCCTGAACTCCCACGGGAACGGGAACTACGCGGGTGAAACCGCGTGACATCTGCTAGTTTACTATATTTTGTGTACAATCCAGTATTGTAAGTGATACTTTGGAATATTCAAATTCAAATTCAAATGTTTATTGCTATACACAGTACACAGTCACATACATTTCTAGAAGTCAATTGCATTCAATTGACTTCTAGAAATGTATGTGACTGTGTACTGTGTTAGCTGTGTGCGTAGTCAACTGTGTTGCACCAAGTTAGGCAAAGCAAGGCGAGTTAGGCGTTAAATTGTGTTCTAAGAAAAGCAGATTTACCTACAGTTATAGGATTAAATACTTCATTACTATATCTTTCAGCCATTTTCGCAATTTCGTGTAGAAAAAAATTATACCTATCATCCATTGAAAATACTCGTGATATTATTAAGTAGGTATGCATGTATTTTGTGTAGGTACTTAGCTGCAAATCCCTTGATACTGCAGGTGTCCATCCAATAACGTCTTATCGTCAGGTGGGTATTGACATTGTTTGGCGATAGATTACGCTATAGAATATATTATATACAGGTTGTCTCATTCAAATGGGTCAGTATGGGAAAGTCTGAAACTATAAGACATACCTACGAAAATCTGTTCTGAGGAACCATGTCATCGATTTTAATAACAAGAAAAACTGCATTTATACATTTTAAAAAACATGTGTACTCCGTTCGGGAATCGAACCCGGTTATTTTGAGCACCTACTAAAATAAATTAAAGTATGTGGAAACAATGAATTTTATTCATTTTAGACATCATGTTTCATACAAACATTTACTGCTTAAGACCTACCCAATCGATATCTAAATGGAAATAGTGTAGGGTTTTTTTTTCAAAATAACCGGGTTCGATTCCCGAACGGAGTACAGATGTTTTTTAAAATGTATGCATGCAGTTTTTCTTGTTATTAAAATCGATGGCATGGTTCCTCAGAACAGATCTTCGTATATGTCTTATAGTTTCAGACTTTCCCATACTGACCGATTTGAATGAGACACCCTGTATATATATTGGAAACCGACGCCTCAATGCGTACGAGCGCATTCATACTAAGTAGCGTGTGTACAGTGCAGGCGTTCGATGAACGTAGGCGCAACGCTGACGCCGCGACAGTGAGGTGCACGCAGCACGCGTCTCGTTGTAGCGG